>JAJTUV010002306.1:0-162064 GCA_021653895.1 Mastomys natalensis | reverse complement strand
GCATCATTCCTTGGATAGTTATTCCTATCTCTTTATTTCTGAATCTACAGGGTGATTTGTTTCATCTACTTTGATTCATGTCCCTGACATCATGAAAATATTTGAATACTCATGTCTTGTTGTGACTGAACTAAATAGTTAAGGACTAAAACCTCACAAGGTTTTGAACCTCAAATGAAGGACTAGGTAAACAACGTTATCCCTTTTCAATCTGTGTAAAGCAGTTTAGTTTCTCTCATATCTTTCCATTTTTGTTCCTTTTCTATAAGTTAGCAATAATACCGTCTACTGGTGCTTCATTATGTAGCATAATGTCAGGTAATGAGAATAAACGTGCTTAACAAAGTACAAAGTGTTGCCCTTATTGTTTGAGTTATATCCTACAGTCATTACATAAAAGCACTAAGAATTAATTGAAGTCAACAAAGATGTATTGGATATATACTATGATACAGGCTCCATTTATGGAGATATAATAGCAACCACATAATTGGCTCCTGGCTTACAGATCACATGTCCAAGGTAGATGTTTTGGTAATTTTTTAATGCTTCAGAAATGTACTGCAAAGCAGGTAGATAAATCAAATAAAATCCAATGATATGAGACCAGACAATCACTGGTCACATACTCAAGAGCAGCTGCAATGAAGTTGGAAAGTTTCTCTTTTCTGAGGTATTAAAAAGAGTTTTATACCTATGTTATCTACTTCCCAGAAGTTGCTTGTTTCTCTCTGCTCTCCCCATTCTCAGATCAGTCTTGTTGAACTTTCTTACTACTTCACACCAAGAGAAAGTCTCTGTATTTCTCCTTCTTTCACTGGAACATTGAGATTACATTGGATAGACTCACTTTGTGTTGTAGAGCCTCTTCCTGTGGAGTCAGCTTATAAGCAGCCTTAGTGCCACATAAAATCTAACTTTGCTTTCCATATAAAATGCGCTTTCTCATATTCCAGGAAGTCAAAGGTGGGATATTTTAGGAAATACCTATCTACCTACCACAACAGACACTGGTAGTTTTGTTTGTTTTCTGTTTCCCTGTGAAAATGGATGGAATGATACCTTACCAACCACAAGATAAAAACATGAACTAAATTGAACTGAAGTCATCCATCACTATGTTACCATAAGCTTCATTTTATTAGACATTTAGACTTCGGTAACCTTTATGGATATTTTTAATTATTGAAAATTTGTTCCTAAATTGCCTATAGGAATATGTTGTTGTGTGTCAGGAGAAAGTTTTTATACATTTTTATTTTCTGTAAAAATGAATAGTAAAGAGTCTGGGGTTCATTTATACTGTGACCAAACATAAAATGATGAAAATATAATCTAGTTACATTTTAGACATTTTAAAAAAATCTATGTTGGGGTCAGTAAGATGGATAAAGATGAGCAGGTAAAGGTGCTTGCTTCCTGAATACCTTAGTTTGACCCTAGGGACAAAGTAACGGAGAGGACTGATTCCCCAAAATTATCCTTGACTTCTATAGATATACCCAACACAATACATTAAATATAAAAATAAGTATGTAAAATTCATTTCATTAATTTGTATTTAGAAACTGAAATTTATTTCGTTTGGAACCTTGCATATATATTAGTTACATCAAAAATATTTATTGATATTTAGACCTAAAGTAAGTAAATACATATATATATGTACAAACTAATACACATATATATGTATAAACTAATAAGCATACATATTACTTCTACTCCCTCCTGAAAAGTGAGCAAGCTGATGTTCAGATGTTGTTAAATTTTTATATAAAAGTTCCTAGCCTTTCAGGAGTCCAGATCCAAATCCATCAGTCTTTGGTATGGGCTGCCACAGAGTAGGAAGGTACAACCACATGACCTAAACTGTCTAAATACGTGGATTTTATTTTTATAAATTGTTATAAAATATCATTACTATTTAAAAACAGCAGAACAATTGCCAAAATACCAGCTTAACCAAAGAAATTATGTTTCATAGCAGCATAAGTTATCTTTTTAACAGTCTATAATTTAAGGAAGCATATTGCCAGAAAGAGGTTTAAAAAAGCATTCCCCCCCCCCCTGTATGTTACTAGGTAATGACATACCAGTGCAAACCATGGGACAGATAAAGTGTTTCAAATTGCAAATACTGAGAAAAACTCATTGATCAAAAAAAAAAAAAAAGTAGTGAAGCAAGGGAGTAGTGTGACATAAAGCCCATGAATAGGTGTCTAGTTAACTGATGATACAGGAAATTCTAAACCTCAGTGGAGTTTGAATTCAACTACTATGTACAGAATTATATCTGAGTGCCAAAGATTCCTATGGCACAAACCTTTTTAGAAGTATTTTTAAAATTCTCTGATCCCAGTGAGAAAATGTGTGATCTACACAAGAGAACAGAGGCTCAGTAAATTGCAAATGCTCCTGGACTCATGGGACTCTACAGAGAAGAACAGATTAACTCATTGCAGACAGTCAGATACCAAGACCAGGTAAGGATGTGGGAGCTAGCCATATCTAATGAATCTAAGTATTTTTTTGTAATAAAAATGTCATAATACAGTCACATATTATATATTTTGAACATAGAGGATGGGGACACATTGTAAGTGAAGATGACATGATCAGTAAATGCAATGTACTGAGATGCTTCTTTAGATCACATTGTCACTTAGTGAGAATCTCAGTAGATTTACAGGCAAGTTGGCTGTATTTGAGGTCTAAAAACAGAGAAAGCAAACTAAAGCATTGGTTGACCCCAATAGATTCAACAGAGAGAAGGGGAAAAATGTTTCCTAATAATCAAATGGCTTGGAAATGAGATTGGCTTCCACACAGAAGGGGGCTAAACTGTCAAGGCAAGTGAAATGACCTATTGATTGAAGTGCAGAAGAAATTTATTAGTATGCTGTGAACTGAAGTGATCATGCTTCATGGTTCACTCTGCCACTGTATTTATGTAGTTAGAAAATTAACGTTCCCTTAGCTTTTAGGAGCCTAGCTGGTCTCTGAAATGAGAGCTTTGAAAAGAGAGTCTCCTCTTTGTTTTAGGGTTGAGAATCTAAGTCATTCCCACTATCTGACAGCAAAGAGCTCAGAAGGGAGTTCTAACTCTTCAAAGAACTTAGCTCACTGCCAATTCAGATCACGAGCTGTGCCCAGAGCAAAGCTAACTGAAACTGAATTATGACCACTTCAGTTTCGGCACTCAACTTGGTGAGGAAAGCGTCAACTGTGTGTAGGACATTTCTCTCTTCCCTTCTGTTCCTAGGCTGTAATTCAACTTGACCATTTTAGGGCAAAAATTAAGAAATTTATAAGTAAAATGTATGATAATCAGACAAGTGATTGAATTAATAAATATGCAATCAATAAAGATATGTATGCAAGTATTCAGTATTCATTCAATACAATATACACCATCTTTGGGGAAATATGTGATATAAAGTAACAGAGCAATGGGTAACAAACTGTTTACAAATGTGAATTTAATAAATATTAGAGGAAGTGATGAAATGATGTATGAAAGTGAACAATGAATGATGACAATTATTTCTTAAAATTGAAAATGGGGAAAATAACACTAAAATAAGGTTTAGACACAAAAATGACAAAAGAAAATTAATGCAATACATTAATTAATGCATTAATTCATGACATGCAACATGTAGGCTGGAGAGAATAAGTGGATAAGTTCAGATGGTGACACATGAGTTTTTGTAAATTCAATTCCAAGGAATCTCACCCCCTCTTCTGATCTGCATGGACAAGACATACAGTTGCTGCACATGCATATATGCAGAAAAACAATTAACACATATAAGATAAACTAAATCTTAAGAAAATGAATACAATCAATTATTGATGGAATGGGACACAGTTGAGAAAGGAAAGGGTGGCTAATTGTTCAGACTTGGAAGTTATATTCATATCAGAAAGGTGGGACAAGGCTTCAGACTTGTGGGTGCCAGGGTTAGGAGGGCTGGAATGACATTTATTAGAATAATGGGCAGCACATCTACCTCAGGAAGTTCACCCATGCAGTTCTTTCAAGACTGGATGGGATGATGAGCCTCAGGACTACACAATGGCTGGAAAGAACATCATCGTCATCTCAAAACCAGCAGACACTAGGTTTTGAGTGCCACAGTCCCTAAGAACTTCCTATCAGAAATCTGAACACACAATGCCTTGTACAGAAAATTGTATATTGTGACAGTTTATACATGATAACTTTCTATCAGTGTTCTCCATGGAAGATACTAAGCTCTATAAAGGTTCAAGTTGGAAATCAGAATCAAAACTCACAGGGCAAATATAAGGTCATTTGGGGGTCATTAAACTTTGGAATTTGGCAGACTTGGACCTTAGAGGAAGTGGTTGTGATAACCTTCTAAAGAGGGGTACATTGTTCTCCTGGGAGACTGACCACCCCTGTACTACTATACGTTTTTTTCTAGTTCTGCTATTATGTAGTTTTCGCCTTCCAAAAGGCTGTTTTATTACCTTTGCTCATAATGACAACTCTGTCAGACCAGCATGGTTAAAGCATTTAGAAACTCATTCCTGTCTCTGTACCAATACCAGGCCATTTTTATCACTATTGCTCTGTAGTACAGCTTGAGGTCAGGGATGGCGATTCCTCCAGAAGTTCTTTTATTGTTGAGAATGGTTTTCGCTATCCTGGGTTTTTGTTGTTCCAAATAAATTTGAGAATTTCTCTTTCTAGTTCTGTAAAGAATTGAGTTGGTATTTTAATGGGGATTGCACTGAATCTGTAGATTGCTTTCAGCAAGATGGCCATTTTTACTATATTAATCATGCCAATCCATGAGCATGGGAGATCTTTCCATTTCCTGAGATCTTCAATTTCTTTCTTCAGAGACATGAAGTTCTTGTCATACAGATCTTTCACTTGCTTGGTTAGATTCACACCGAGGTATTTTATATTATTTGTGACTATTGTGAAAGGTGTCATTTCCCTAATTTCTTAAAAACAATGAATTTGATAAATTCTTATATAAATGGATGGAACTAGAAAATATCATCCTGAGTGAAGTAACCCAATCACAAAAGAACATACATGGTATTCACTCACTGATTACTGGATTTTAGCCCAGAAGCCTGAAGTACCCAAGATTCAATTCACAGACCACATAAAGCTCATGAAGAATGATGACCAAGTAGGGGGGCCTTCAGTCCTTCTTAGAAGGAGTAACAAAATACTCAAGGGAGCAAATATGGAGACACAGTGCAGGACAGAAACTGAAGGAGGGGCCGTCTACAGACCATTCCACCTGGATATCCATCCCATGTGCAGTCACCAAAGGTAGAGGTTGATGTGGATGTCAGGATGTACATGCTGACAGGAGCCTGATATAGCTGTCTCCTTAGAAGTCTGCAAGAGTCTGACATACTCAGAGGCAGATGCTCACAGAGAACCATTAAACTGATCATGGGGTTCCCAATGGAGAAGATAGAATGAAGGCTGAAGAGTTGAGAGGATTCGAGACACCATGAGGAAAGCAATAATACCAACCAACCAGAGCCCCCAGGGTCTAAACCACCAGCCTGGGAGCGCTTAGGGAGGGACCCATGGCTCCATGTATATGCGCAAGGGAGCTGTATATAAGTGGGAGAAGAGATCCTTGGTCCCATGAAGGCTAGACGTCATGGGGGGGGATATTCGAGGGTGGAGAGGTGAGGTACGGGGGAGGGTGGGTGGGGGTACACCAATGTGGAGGCAGGAGGAGGGGGAAGGGATAGTGAGTTCCTGGAGGGAGGGAGGGAGGGGGGGAAATGGGTAAGGAGAGAACATCTGAAATGTAAATAAAATTTCCAATAAAAAAAAAAAAGAAATAGAGATCACAAACTGTATTTGTGAAAAATCCAAAAAAAAAAAAAAAAACCTGTCATGATTTCATTCATGAAAGAGAATTCGTGAAGAGAGGGACATACACACAAAAGGCCTCCCACAGCATGCTGCCATTGCTTTGGTAGATTGCTCAGACTCTGAGAAAAGTGTCCTCTGGAAGAGGTTTGTATTCAGAAGAACCTGTCAGTGGCTCTAAGGGAGGAAAGGAGAGAAGGCGCTGGAACAATTAAAGACAGTGACACTGAACAAAGGCAGCCGAGGTATTTTTAGAAATCAAGACACATAATAAAACCCAATGCTGTTCGTGATCCACATTTCTTGTGCTTTTAGTCAGCCATTTAAAGTAAACCATTTCCTTTAGAAGCATTCTATTCCTGACAGTACTCTTCTGGAAAATGTTTGAAAATGAAAGACTCAAACCAAGTATGAGGTATTGCACAACTGCTAGTCAGCAACTCCCATGAAAAGGAGCACAGAATCTAAAACCAAGATACTTGTACATGCTATATTAAGAATAACCATTGTCAGGTAGGGTAACACAGAACCAGTGTACAGTCATCATGGTCCATGTTAAAGAAATTGTGTAGGACAAACTTGATAAAACTCAGGAAAAAGCTGTTGTATCTAAATTGTAGCTGCCCCCTAGATGTAGCTTGGTGGTTTCAATCGTGGATTGTTCTGTTCCTTTGCACCTTCTCCTTCCTGCCAGCACTGTAACTACACAGTTAATTTTAGCAGAATATCTGTTAAATCTGCACAGAATGCAGCAGCCATTTTATAGTAAATCATCCTTTGCTGATTAGGAAATGTGGGGCAGCCGATCTTCTTAGATAGCTGTACAGTCATGGGAAATCAATGCAAACCAAGACAGATACTAAGCCAGTGTTGAACCTTGGTGGTAACGGTGCTCAATATTGTTTCACGGATCTTATTAAATACAGCGCTGTGGCAAGAGGTGATGTTAACAGAGACCATGCTTGAGAGCAAGGACATTTCTGCCTCTCCCACACAGGGTTTGAGAAAGTTAAATCAGTTAAATCTCTTAAATAAAATTTCCTTTAAAGTGACTCACCCAACAATAGTGTACTCACAATTAAATCACTTTAAGTTTAATTGAACTTGGTCAATTTCAGATAGATTTAGCAGATTTTCTAGCAAAGTTACAAAATAGGACATACAAAATCATAAAAGCATAAACATACCAGGAAGATTCACCCCAAATGTTCATTCAACTTTAATGTAGAAGCAAAAACTGATAGAGATGAAAGAGCAATGAGTCAATAATTGCTCATTTCAACAACTGTATTGTGTATGAGTGTGCACATGTGCTTGCATGCGTCGGGGGTTTTATCTTTTGTGAAGACTCTGTGAATGATTTTTGTAAAATTTTGTACCTTAATTTGTCTGGATTTTTTCACTCTTAAGTTCAACAGTTACTTGAATATATCAGACAGATGGCACCTATCCAACCCTTTTCTAGCACCTTTCCTGGAGTAGACAGTTAATCTTCAAAAAGTCTTTATTTCTGAAACTTGTTAATGATATTTTATGCCCTTTGAGGCTTAGCACTGAACATATGTCTGAATGATGGTTTTCTTCTCTGCCTTTCTTTTCAGATTACTAGGTTGGTAAATTATTTAAGATTCTCTAGAGGAAGTAAGCTAAGAGAATTGATATTTATTATAAAGAGCATTCACTGTATTGTTATAGATGGTGTATACGATGTAGTAAAAAATACGGCTGTCTGAACACTGGAGAAAACACAATAGTTTATCCAGTCCAATAGGCTGGGTGCCGTTCTAGCTGGATTCTTGATGAGCCAAGAATCCATGTTAGAAGCCATGTTAGAAGCCCAGGGAAGTTGGGTTCTCCTGCCAGAAAAGGAAAGCAGACACAGAAGGAGTAACAAAATAGGTACACTTACCAACAAATAGAAAAGTTGGGAAGGCAAAAATAAAATGCTTTCCCTTTAGAGTTCTTTACATCTGGGCTTCTGCATAAAGTGCTGCCTGATGATAGTGAAGGTCTTTCTTCTCTGTTAATTCTTCCTGAAAAATGGCTTCATAGACCTACCTAAAGATGCATGTTAATGTATCCACTATCCAATCAATTTGACAGTGATGCTTAAGCATTGTGGATGGAATGTCTCTAGCAGGAACTTCCAAAAATTAGAGACTGAGAAGTGCAGAAGTGCCAGTTGCTTGAGTTCACAATGCATAAAAGCTCACTACTGCATCCAGATACCAATGGTTTCATTTATCTTGACTAAAAGATCAAATGAGAAAGCTCACTACAAAATGTGACAATCTGTTTATAATCTATATTTACGTTGCCTCACCCTAATCCAATTCCTATTCTCCTTGCTGAGACTAATAATATTTGGGAATCTCATTTGAGTTAACTGGGATATATATTCAAAATCTGTCTTAGTTAGGATTTTACTGCTGTGAAAAGACACCATGACCAAGGCAACCCTTATAAGGTCAACATTTAATTGGAGCTGGCTTCCAGGTTCAGAGTTTCAGTCCATTGTCTCCAAGGTGGGAACATGGCAGCATCCAAGCAGTCATGGTGCATGAGCAGCTGAGAGTTCTACATCTTCATCTGAAGGCTGATAGCAGAATACTGGCTTCCAGGCAGCTGGGATGAGGGTCTTAAAGTCAATGCTCACAGTGACACACCTAGTCAACAAGGCCACACATCCAAATAATGCCTCCCCTTGGGCCAAGCATATACAAACCATCACAAAATCTATATTTATATACTTTAGTATAGAGTTCATACATATATATGTGAATTTTTTATGAAAATTTTATCTTTTTTCTGTGGCTCTGATTGCATCTATTTAGATCAACACCCATGAAGTAGAAACTCAGTTTCTCTTGCTATCATTATGTCTTCTTTGGAAAGGTACTTGAATTTACTTATTAAGTTTCCTCTTTAGATCAAATCAATCATTTCATGGAGGATTAGCCCTAATAAGAGTTTATAACAGAAATATAAATATACTTTTGCATGGATAACATTACAGGTGTTTCCCACATTTGTAATACAAATTAAACCAGAATTTGTTGTTACTTTTAAAAGATTAGATTCTTTATATATTGTGGATATTAGCCTTCTATCAGATGTACGGTTAGTGAAGATATTTCTGGAGGTTCCTCAGAAAATTGAAAATAGATCTACCTGAAGACCCATCTATACCACTCTTGGGTATATATATATACTCAAAAGAATCCCCACTATACCACAGTGGCACATGCTCCATTATGCTCATAGAGGCTTTATCTATGATAGCCAGAAGATGGAAACCACCCAGATGTTGTTCCACAAGGGAAGAATGGATGCAGAAAATGTGGTTCATTTACACAATGAAATTCTATTCAGCTATTAGGAACTAGGACATCTTGAGTTTTACAGGCAAATAGATAGAACTAGAAAATATCATCCTGAGTGAGGTAATTCAGACCCAAAAGAAAGAACATGCATGGTATGTACTCACTAATAAGTGGATATTATCTAAAAATGTACAAAATACCTAGGATACAATCCACAGAATTCCAGAAGGTTAACAAGCCGAAGAGCCCAGCTGAGGACTCTTCAATCCCACTGGGAACAGAAAAGAAAGCAATCATGAGACGCAGAGGAAGGGAGGGATCTGGGTAGGAAAAAGGAGAGGAAAGGAGGAACATGATCAAGTATGGGGTTGGGGAGACAGGAGAGAAGCCCTGGGGGCCAGCAGAATGAATGGAAATATGCAACCTGGGAGGGGTAGCATGGGGTCTCTCTAAAAAGCCCAGAGACCTGGAAGGTCTGAGACTCCCATCCTCAAATTTAGGTAACTTAGATGCCATGCTCAGCAAGGGGAGAGGGAATTTGTAGAGTCCACCTCTAGTAGAAGAACAGGGCATCAATTGGAGATATCGGGTTGCCATCCCACAGTCAAAGCTCTGACCCAGAATTGTTCCTATCTAAAAGAAATATAGGGACATAAATGGAGAAGAGATTGAAGGAAAGAAGGTCCACTGACCTACCCAACTTGGGATCAATCTCAAGGGAAGGCTCCAAGCCCTGACACTACTGCTGATGCCATCTATGGTGTGCTTACACACAGGAGTCTAGCATGGCTGTACTCCAAGAGGCCCAACAAGTAGATGACTGAGACAGATGTAGATACTTACACCCAACCAATGGACAGACTGAAGTCATGGACCTCTGTGGTTGAATTAGGAAAGACTGGAGGAAGCTGAAGAGGAGTGGTGATCCTATAGGAAGACCAGCAGTCTCAACTACCCCAGACCCCTTTTATCTCTCAGACACTGAGCCACCAACCAGGCAGCATACACTAGCCTGTCCAAGGCTCCCTACATATATACAGCAGAGGACTGACTGCTCTCACCTCAGTGGAAGATGTGCCTAACCTTTGAGAGACTTGAGGCCCTTGGGAGTGAAGAGGTTTGTTGGGTGGAGTGTCCTGAGGATATCCTATTGGAGACAAGGGGGAGGAGGAATGGGATGAGAAACTGTAGAAGGGAGGATAGGGGTGGGTATCAATGGGATTATGAAGAAATAAAAGTAATTTTAAAAAAGAAAAGTTGAATACATTTAAAAAGTAGTTTTTTAGTTCATATTTTTCAACAGTTTTCTTCTCTCTTTTATAACAAAAAAGAGACATTAGTAGATTTTCTAAACTACTAATTTAGTTAGAAAGTTGACAATGTTTTACTTTCTGTATTTAGTTTCTTATATTTTGAAGAGTAGGAATATGAGGACATGTGTCATTAGTAGGCATGTAAACTAAGTATGTTAAGAAGGCTGCTTGTGACAAAGACCCTTAAACACAGGTACAGAAACTAATAAGGAAATTGTAAAAGTGCAGTGACTCACACCACCTTGTGCACGATATGATGTGGCATGAATCAATTAAATTGCTCATTCTGTAACAGAAAGTATCCACAAGGAAGACTTTCCATAAATTAGCACATTGTCTGACTTCTCTTAACATCAACATTTCCTAAAATTAAAAGCTCAAATTCTGAGATCGTGGAGAAACAGTGAACAGATAAAATGATCCCTGGATTTATTAAGCAGTCATTTTCTTTTGAGCAGTTTGAACTCTGAAACATGGCTGTCACAAATCTTTTTTTTTCTCCTAGGAGCCCTAGCTTCAGACATTTCTGTGTCTGACACAAAATAAGAATAGTGTCTTTAGATGGCCAAGTGTTAGCTCCAGAAGATCCCAGGAAAGTGGAGTTAGTTTTCTTCTTCCTGCTGCTGTCTTTCTTTCCCCTCTGCATCGAATCTGAAGGACATCTACTTGAACTCGGTTCTCAAAGTTATGACTCCTTTCATTCCCACACCCCATGGAGCACCATGATATGAACTTGACCAAGCCTTCATTGTCTACTCCCTTATAACCTAAAAATTTATGTCTAGTTTAATTGAAGCTAAGCAGACCTGCCCTTAGGAGATGAGGAGACTATGAGAACCATTTGTGTTCTATTTAAGGCAGAATTAACATTTGTTACAGCTCACCATTTCTCAAAAAATATAGGGCAAAATGTAATTTGGCATGAAATAAAATGAGGAGACCTAGTTCACTATAGTTTCTTGGTCTTCCAACACTGGCAAACATTGAGAAACTCACTGGCAGTTTATCACATTTAACATCCCATATTACTATCATCATTTTGTTTTGTCTTATTTTAATTTTGCTACAGAATTGTATATATGTCAGTGAGATTCTCTAGTTGATTAATGACAACTTTATTAATAGGAATTTTTATTGCCTAAATTGGGGTAATCGACCTTAGCTGTCACTATACTTTGTGCCCACAATACTTTCAGCACAACATTTGGAAGCTATAAATAGAAAGTGTCTATGGAACGCTCATTTTTAAGCCGCTTGCTTGACTGAGCAGTCAACGAAGAAGAAAATTCATCTTACAAATCTCACAGGCAGGGGATTCTGCTTTGAACTGTCTGATTTAGATTCTGGAGCAATGCTGCTCTAAACTGCACTGTTCTCTATGACTAGGCTGTTTGTCACCAATGTATACTGAGTATTAGCTAAGTAAGTGCAGTATAGGCATAAGCTTAGAAGTTTTTTGGTCAGTGAAGTGTTAGGCTTGCTTCATGAAGACCCTTCTTAGGATAAAGAATGTAATCCAGCCACCTGGAATATTTCAACTCTTCTAACCCTGTATCTCTGGCTGATGAAAAGCTAGATGATGAACCTAGACAACCTGTTTTCCGACCAAGACTCAAACAACAAATGGTAAATCTAAGAGACCATGTGAGCACACAGTGCAGAATTCCAAAGGCATGACCTTGTCTTGCATTCTTTGTGAGAAAATATAATCCCTGCTTCCTTCAAGGCATTATTTCCATTACACAAAGAAAGCTACAGCGGCCAGCAGCTGTGTTAATCATGCCATTATTAGTAGCTGTTAGATTCAGAGTGAACAGTCCAGTCTGAACTTTATTCATGAATAAAACAGGTACAATTATAGTAATTACCTGAATAAATGCATGATGAAGGGATTACATAAGAAAATACATGGAGTATTTCTATAAATGCATGGCAGAGGACTGCTGCTCTTGAGAATATAATCAGTGAGCTCACTGATTCACTGGGACATAACCTTACACAAAGGGCAGCAACAGGCAGCTTGGGAAAGCAGAGAGATGGAGAAAGTGTCACCCAAAAGGAGTGATTCCAAGCTTAGCCAGAGCTCCTGTATGTGCACTGTATGGACTGAACAAATTATGTTTATGTATTTAAGAATATATAACAACAGTAAAAGACAAAGAGTCCATGACTTTGAGGGTAATCAAGGTAGAAAGGGTTGAAGGGTGGAGTATAATCAGGAAGAGAAAGGTGATAATAATGTAATTCTAATTGAAAAATATATAAAATATATGTTTCTGAGAGTTAAGGGTGTCAATCCTCATTTTGAATTCTATACTTAAATGAAAAAGAAGACTTGAACGATTAACTTTATTTTGGAATTCAAATAAACCTGATTGTTCACATGTCTTTGAGAATGCGATCACTGAACCACAGTTAAAGATTTTCTGAATGTAGTGACCATGGGAAAATCTCCTGGGGAACATTCTTATTGGTCCTGAAAAGCAGCACCCATGCTTCAAACCTAGGTGTGTCCAAGAGTATTCAAAGCAGAATGAAGAAACTCTATAAAGACATGCCGTGTCCTGACGTGAGTGAGGACAACTTAGTTTCCATAAAGCTCTAAAACGTCAGAGAAAACTCTACATGAGAAAGTAGAACTGTTTGAGATAAACAATGACATAACAGCTTTCAAAAAGCCTGAAGAATTTAAACTAGACCTTTAATGTAATGCCCACCCAACCCAGGAAATAGTTTACAAGTCATTAACTTTTTATTTCTATTTAAAATTATGTATCATTTATTCACAGTATTAAGTGACTATTCTTTGATAAAATATTAATTTATCTTGATTTAATATGTAATTAGACTTCTTTTGCGTAATTGTATCACATTCATTTCAATTCTAAGAAATATTAGGACTTCAAAACAGAAATCTTATTGTAATGCTAATATTTGATCCAGCAAAAGAATTCCCTCTGCAAATAACCAAATTAACAGCTTGATTAATTCCTTTTATGGCTTTTTTCCTCAACTTTCACCAGGCCATTTAATTTTTTCATGGATACGCTCAGGAAGTTAATTCTTCATGATGTATCTTAAAAGTAATATTTTTTCCAGAGTGTTTCTGTTGACCTGTTGCTATGTATTAATTTAGTATCTTCTAATTTCTCTGCTCTCAATTATTTTATAAAAGCATTTTTTTAAACTGTTGATCAAACAGAAACTGTTTAATTATTTGAAGTCCAAATCTCAGCTGAATTTTCTTTGCTCCCTAGTCTCCAGAAGCTGGGGGGAGAAAGAGAAGAAACAAGGTGTGAACATTGTACAGAGAAAATAAGTGTAAGGAAGGAAGGCAGAGAGGGTACAAGGTGCTTCTGAGCATGGTTCCAGGGAGGACACAGGCTTATCAACAAGCCAACTTCTGTACTCAAGAAAAGCATGCCCCTGGACCTCATTTCCCTCCCTGGCTTAATACTGTTCCATGATCCATACTGAGACAGCTCTATATATGACCTGTCATGGAGCAAACACTCATGGCTTTGTAGTAGCTGAATCTGTCAGAATATAGCATATGAGTCTCAGTCTTGAAGAATATCAGTTTCTGAATTCTTCTTCACAGTTTGAATAAAGCAGCCAAAGTGAAGCTAACCCTAGATAACAGAACGGTAAATTCACTGAGCTAAAGTTTAAAATTCAAAAATGAATCCTTCACTTAGTAAAGAGAGAATTGGACCCGTGGGGAAAAAATCTCCAAGTACAAATTAAGGAAGAGCTGGCTTGAACAAATGTTAAGCATGTCTGTAAGAAGAAGGAAAGGAAGCAAAGGAGGGGAAGAGGGGACAGGAGAGGGGAGAGTCAGTTTAGCTCATCCACTGTAGACAAAGCTAAGTGTAATTAAAAATAAGCACAAGCAGCTGCTTAAGAGACTGTTAAGAGTCAAGAGCACTGGCTACTCTTCCAGGTTTGATTCTTCCCAACAGTACATGGCACAACTGCCAGTAACTCCAGCTCCAGGAATCTGACACCCTCTTCTAGCCTCTGCAGGTATAAGGCACACATATGGTGAACAACTGTGCATACAAACAAAAACATGTATACATATTAAATAGTAAAATCATTCTAACAGTAAGCACAAAGTCTGCGTGCATGACAGCTTGGAAGTAAGTTTTTCTTCCTATTTTGCATCGGACAGACCTTCATTCAAATGCTGGTTTACTTAACCCACTTCATTTTCAAAGGATAAAGTAAAACTGGAAAGTATTAATGAAAAGTAAACAGATGGATCAAAACATTATGAAGAAATTAAATATGTTATTTTAAGCTCTTAGATTTGACAAAATAAGATGTAGTCCTATTGATGGAGGTCCTGCTTTTCATGCCTTTTCTAGGTAGCAAATTTTAACTGTCAAGGATATATTGTTTTAAGTAATATCCTCAGATTTTCTTGTACCATCTTTGCTGCTCAGTAACAACAACACTAGTATGTAATCCTTAGCTAAGGACACCTCAAGTCATAGCACAATTAGACAAAACAAATAAATATTTAAAAAATCATATTAGCAAACAAGTTGCAATGAGCAATCACATTACTGAACGCTGGATTAGTAACACACAGATCAATGAAAACACAGAAATAAGCTGAATACATGCCTTAGTGTTAGAGAGTTTGCCTAGCAGGCCTGAATATATACCTACATAAATGTAGCATGCACATAAACATATCAGAATAACACACACAGGGGTGGGGACAAATATCACATTCATCACATTCTCCACACACAAACATGTACACACACCACAACACCCCCACATGTACACACACCCATGTGTACTAAGACAAAGAAACACAAAAACAAATAACTCAAGATTGAAATAGAATTTGTGTTCCCAGGAAAACAATGAAGATTTTACATCTATATACAGGAAGACTCAAAAGAGTGAAAGAGAAAGAATGACCATATATATATATGTGTGTGTGTGTGTGTGTGTGTGTGTGTGTGTGTGTGTGTGTGTATATATATATATCTTTAATGAAATGGTTGCCAAAATTCATAAAATGTATAAATTCACAGAACTTGGGTCTCAACAGTCCCCAGGCATAAAACAAAAACAAAACAAACAGAAAAAAAAAACCACATTCAGTCACACAATCACAGGAAGAAGGAGAATTATAAAGACAAGAAGTGAAGGGAAAGGAGGAAGGGGAAGAGAATGAAGAGGCAAGGAGAATTCAAACTAAGACATTGGAACAAAGAATTACAATGGAATCCAAAGTAGGAATGAAATAGAAGAGAGGGTAAGGATGAGGGAGACAATGAACCAATGGAAGTTAGAAGTCTTCGTTGAAACTATTGATCTCAGCCAACACCCAACCTTTTGAGTGTCGCCTGCTGTTACCTACATTATCCATTAGTGTCATTTCTCACCTACATTATCCATTAGTGTCATTTTCTCAGTGTATTTTATTGAAAATGCAAGCATCCTTTCATTACCAACAGTAGCGTTCTTTATTTTATCCAATGTGAGACAAACCTCCAGTGCCTGGAACTGCTGGGAGTACCAATCCTTATATCTGCAGTGTTCCATGCTCTCTAAAGAGAACATATGTGTCACAGGCAATTCTACTATGTTTTCTCTTTTATGCTGAAGTCTGCTTTACACTTATCACAGAAGATACAGACAGACACACACACATACACACACACACACACACACACACCACACACACTTCATTCTTTTTGTAAGAGAATGAACTGGTCACAATTAGATTTAGACACTATAAAATACTGTTTCATCTCATCATCAGAAATCCTTAATAAGAACAAACAGTTTCACAAGAATCTTTCTTAATTTCTCCTATGGATATTTGAAATTTGGCATTACTTGAAGTTCAGTATTTGAACACATTTTTGAAGTTTGCTTGTTTGTTGTATTCCTTTTCAGGGAAAGCAAAAAGGAAGCTTCTCGGCAATGAGAAAGTATGCAGTTAGATTTCCCTCATTTAATAAAATCAGAGAGATCAGTACATCTGAAGTTCAATGAACAAGACTCCAGCTAGGAAATCTGTGAACATAATGTCTCTCCTAAGATTCATCTGTGTACTTGGATGATTTTCTTCCTAGAAGTTGAAATTTTTCTATAGTTTCTGGCCCTTCAACTTCTAGTTTGTAAACTTGAGAGCGAACTCTCATTCATGCTTCATCTCAGTTCATGTTACCAACATCTGTACCTGCTCCACGGATGTATTCATTGGTTCCAGCATCCATGTCTCACCTCCATGAGGAGACTGAGAAGGCATTTTAAAGCCAAACAGAAGCTCACGGTATGTGTATGCCATTTAATGAAAAGTTGAACACTCTCGACTTTGTAAGAAAACAACATCAAAAAGGATGGCCAGGTTGCTAAACTCCAGTTAAGAACAAACCTATCTGATTGCTAAAAATGGAAAATAAATTTGTTCAGTTGACCTACTTGAAAAACTAAAGTCACATTGCATGGTGAGCACTTGATTAATATAGAAGACAAATCATGGTTATGGAGCTAGTAAGTAACTCTAGGTCAGTGAAAGACAGAGAGAGGGAGAGAGGGGAGTTGGGGCAAGACAAGGGGATGAGCCTTGGGAGAGGGATTCAAGATGGGGAGAGGGAAAGGGGCAGGGGCAGGACAGAGGCAGGGACATAGAAAGTGATACCTTAAACATATGTTCTGTGATTTCCCTTTGAACCACTGTAATCCTTTCCTTCCTTATACTGATATATCAAGTTTCTCCCAATGAAAATTTGGAGATTTTTCTTACTCTATACAAGTGATTTAAGTCTCAGTTTTGTCTAATCTGAATAAAAATTGAGAGATTGGACTATTCTCCTGAAGGTTCTTAATTAGATTAATTTTAGTCAAATATATAGAATGTCAAGTTTCAACATTGTGTTTGCTATACAAAACCTAGGTACACAATTAACACATTTTATAACCTAAGCTTTCTAGAATAATGTTTGTTTTGAAGAAAATGTTGAAATTGATGCACCCATTTTCCTGTGTATTTTACTATACTTTCTTGTTTTTTATTGAGATGTGGTTTCCAGTGAGGGAGTTTACACTATCATTTTTACAGTAAAATGAATATTAACCTGTGACATCTGATTGATTTTCTCATTATTTTTTATTATTTTCTCATTATTTTATTATTTTCTCATTATTTTGTACAGCTATCTCAGTGTTGCGTGTGTCTTCTCTCAAACTCAGAAGCGAGGAAAATGTATCATATTTTGGGGGCAGTGAACATTTTCTGTGGTAACACCTCAGATCAACTAAAACATTGAAAAGACATCCACAGCCTTGTGTTTCCTCAAGTCTGATTTCCTACCACTGCTTTGAATGTTATTGAATTCCAAACTCAGATATCAAGGGAAAACCTGAAATCACTCACCAAGTATTTGTTCAGTGAGAGGAGCTGTTACCAGTGCTAAGTCTTACATTCAGTAATGTAAAACATACACAAAGTATTTCTTACTATGAACAAAAGTGTCATCGACATAAATATAATCTCCTCCTGGGTAAAATGTATAACCAAAATACTTAACGCACATGTAGAAATATACATAAATGCATAGGCATTTAAAAACCTTAGATTCTTTATAGGTACATATATGCATATATATATATTGTGTGTGTGTGTGTGTTGTGTGTGTGTGTGTGTGTATGTTTTATGTAGCATGCATACACATATATGTACCTTTCAACAATCTGTGTTTATGGTTCAGTTTTCTTTTGTGTCTTTCCTCTGACATACATCTCTTTCATCTAGATGTTATAATTTGTTGGCCTACAGTTATTAAAAATACCCACTAATAGAGTTGATTTGTTTCTTGTCAAATCCACACAACTTAGAGTCACCTGGGAAGTATCAACCTCAATTGAATCGCCTAGATTAGATTGGCTGACAGCCTGTAAAGAATTGCCCTGGCTACTGATGTACAGAGGACCCAGCCCACTGTGAGTAGTTCTATCCCTAGAAAAAGGGTCTTGGGCTGTCAAAGAAAGGGAGCTGAGCATCAGACTGGGAGCAAGTATAGAGGAAGCCAACAAGAAGTACCTCTCCATGTTCCTGTCTCAGGATTCCCACACTGAGTTCCTGCCCTAATTTCCCTCAGGATAGACTGTGACTGAGAAGTGTAAGCTGAAATAAACTCCCTTGTCACAATTTGATTTTTAAATATAATTTATTACAGCAACACTTATGTAGCTAGAATACATAAAATGTTAGTATTATGTGTATTTATGTCTTCTTTTCTGTATCTGACCATTTTTGTCTTGTCTAAATAAGTTTGTCAGCTAACTCTGTATGTATGTCTTATGTCTCTTTTAGTTTATTTCACTTTGACACTTGTTATGCCTATCCTCGTGATATTTTGGATTTGCTTTAACTTTTCTGTCCTAAATCCCTGAGGTGCATTGTTAGGTCAACTATCTGAAGTCGATCTTGGTGTTGCTTCAGATGCTTATCAGATAAGTTCTTCTTTGCTGTACTCACTTTATATGCCAAGGATTTTATATCTTGTATTTTCATGTTAGTTGGTGTGAAAAATTATTTAATTTTTGTTTCTTTGACACCATTTCAATTGCATTATTTTTCATTCTCCAAATATTTTTTACAGTAGTGACATAGTATGCTAATTTACTTAGCTCCCTGTTGTAGCCTCTTGATTCTCAGTAATGACTCTCCAGCATCCAATTTTTCATGGAGTCCTGTTAGTCTCTTTCCCTCTGTGATCTGTTATGGAAAATTACTGCACATGGCAGTATTGGTCTTTGATAGCTTCTTCAGCTTAATCAATAGTGGTGGTTTGAATGTACCCGGTGAAGGTGTCAGGGAACCTGTGGGAAATTAGATACTCTAGTGGCCCAGGCAGAATGGCTCACACCCAGTGAATGCTGGAAGCTGCTTTGTGGCTTCTTGTCGATGTGAGTGAAATCATCAGGAGGATGGAGGAGGAAATCACTCCCTCCACAGTGACTTTAGGAGTGGGTGTGGTTAGCATATTTGACATTTAAATTAACCATAGGCAAGGGTTTGCCAAACACAGCCCAGGAATATGAGGGGCATTAAGACTGAGCTATTTTTCCCCAGGGGCCATATACCTTTGTGTTTAGAAATTCATGGATACTTTCTTGTTAGACAAGGAGTTAAAATTCTCAGCTGAGATAGGAGAAGCACATGCTTGAAGCCAGCCTATGGAATAGCGAATCCACATTTAAAAGAGAATGAGATCAGCTGTCCTTGCTTAGTGGTGTGACCTTGGATATGCTACTTAGCTTCTTTCCGTGAAATTCGTTCATCTGTGAAATTCAAGTTATGTAAAGTATTGATCACATAGAGCTGGCTTCCTGACCAAATAGCTCTGACATGGAAAGTGCTCAACTCAGAGTCAATATTCCTCTAAGTTAATATTACCTTTTTCTATATCTAAAAACGTAGATCTCTTACTTTTAATGTTATAGCTAAAACTATAAGTGATTTGAAATCACATGAAATGCATGTGACCAAACGGTAAATTGTCAAGAAAACTTTTATATTTTCCTGTGGAAGGTCAACCATCAGAAAAGAGTTCAATGACATTAATAGCATCCATGGACGATCTTGATAACCTTCAGGAACTGCAACACAGACATGAATTTATTTTTGTCTTGTTGCTCTGGTCTTCATAGCTCAGATTTAGACCATGCATGTCATCCAAATAATCTATTTTCAGTTATCTGCCCAACTCTGAGAGATTATAAAGAGAGATGATGAAAAGATGATAGAATGGGCAGTTAATAAGAAATTTTTACAGGAATCATTGAACTCTTAGATGAAGAATAGCTCATGAGCTACATACTATATATGAATATAACACACACACACCACACACAACAACCAAAAAAATTTTTCTAGGTCAACAAATATGGGGAAGAATAAAAGAATCAGTTTATGCAAGACTTGACTCTTGTATGGATAGAAAATATCTTGAATTTCAGTTCTATAGAGTACCTCGGCCAGATATTTTATGCTTTATTTAATCTGGCAAATCAGGTCTTCCCCGAAGTCAAGTGCTTTCTAGTTGCTAAAAAGATCAAAAGAGAGAGGAAAAAAAATATTCGAATCATTAGAATTTGATGGCCTTCTCCTTCCACTGTTTCTTTTACTCATTCTCCACTTGTCTTAGTTGTCAAATACTTCAGATTATAATAACATCCTTTTAGTTTTCTACTTCCTGGATTCTTGGTTGATTCTTAATCTTAAGATAACAATGCAAACGTTTACAATTAGTTTGATCAACTTGAAGATTTAGGTTTGTTGATTTTCTGTGGTTTTTCATGTGTGACTTTACCAACTACACTTACATTTTAATATTTTTTGAAAATAATTGTGTTCTGTCTTTTATAATAATTTTCTTATCTTTTACTTTCATCCATTTTATTCTTGACTTCTTCTGCATGGTGTCTATCTTACAGTCCCATTTTGTTGTATGTTAGCTGATTAGTACAATTTCCATCACATTTTTGTAAGTTTAAAAATAATGAGTAGTTCTGGTTTAATGAGTCAAGAGATATTTTTGTGTGTATTAGAATTTTTTTTTTTTTAGTTTAGACTAAACTTTAAACACAATCTTAGGCTTCTTCTTTCAAGGATTTTGTTTTATTTTTGTGTTCTATCTCATAAATTTACCACAACTGATGTTGGAGTTCCTAGAATACATTTTGTTTCACTAAACAATTTTTGTGTCCTACACTCAGTTCTTTTTTCTCTGAGTCTGATATCAGGATTCCTGCACATCAACAGACCAACATTGCCCTTACATCTTTCTTCTCTTTTTAGTTGTTTAAAAAATAAAACCTGACTCCTTAAATGCATTGTCAGAACTCTGGCATTGTGCACAGGTATTCTGCACACCAAGAGACACTGAATTCCTCTTAATAAAGGAAGGCACAGCCTTCTGTACACTGGCATTTGTGAAAGGTTCAGTTTCCTGAGATCCTTGCTCTCTGAAAACTGTGTTTTCAAGATCATCATGGTTGTTCCGAGGGATCTCTTCCCAGTGCTTAGACTGTCTATCTCAGCCTCCTAGAGGGGCTGTTACAAGGCTAGAGAGATGGCTCAGTGGTTAGGAGTGGGTACTGCTCTTAGAGGACCCAGATACACAGAACCTACTCTGGATCAATCACTACCCATAACTCCAGCTCCAGGGATCCCGTTTCTCTGGCCTTTTGCACCTTCATTCATATCCAGGAACCCACACACCGATCAACACCCACATATTCCTTAAATAATGATAGAGCAAATATTAAACAATAAAAGGAACTCAAAGTAGTCCCAGGCCATGTCATATCACTCTATGTCTTTTGGCCTAATTCCATCACAGATGTGGACTGTCTGTTAGTACTCTTCATACCTGTGTGATGTCATCAATACAATTGTTGAGGCTTGCAAATATGAATGTATGTTATTACTTTACTATGGAAAAGTGATTACCAATGTCCTATAATAATTTTATATTTGTCAATTATATACTCTTTAGATAGTATAAATAAATGTCTTCTAAGAAGTTAAGATTTAACATGCTTGAGACTGAGGCAGGAGGATTAAGAATTCTAGCCTGCTTAAGCTATCCCAGTGAGTTTGAGGATAGCTGGAATAGCTTTAGCTACACAGTGAGGGTCTATCACAAACAACAACAACAACAACAAACAAAACAAAAACCAAGTTGGTTTTAGACTTTATGGATTTTCCTTTTGGTTTTTTTTTTTCAACCCTCCATACTGTAGCATGGGGACTATTTGGAGTTGGTAGGTAAGTGTTGTCCCCACAATTGTTAACTCTGACATGACAACCCAGCCCTTGGTGGGAAGACAACTGAAGTTAGGTATTAGGCTAAATCACAAGAGAAAAACAGCCTGGGCAGAGGAGGGACACTCCATACCAGCAAAGGTTCAAGCTTTCCAGGTAGATTTTATTTTTATTATATAATTTTTCTTTACTTACATTTCAAATGTTATCCCTTTCTGGTTGCTCCCTAGCCCCCTCCCCCAGCTTCTAGGAGGGTGCTCACTCACCCACCCACTCCTGCCTCACCACCCTCGAATTCCCCTACACTGGAGTATCAACGCCTTCACAGGACGACAGGGCCTTCCTCCCACTGATGCCATGAGTCCCTCCATGTGTACTCTTTAGTTGGTGCTTTAGTCCCTGAGAGCTCTGGGGGGTCTGTTTGTTTGATATTGTTTTATTCTATGGGGTTGCAAATCCCTTCAGCTCCTTCAGTTCTTTCTCTAACTCCTCCATTTGAAACTCCATGCTCAGTCCAAGGGTTAGCTGTGAGAGGGCAGATGCTCGCAGCCAAGTTGATTTTTTAAGAACAAACAAATGGTGAGCCAGGACTTGTAAGAGCCAGTTCTGCCCTCAGATCCCTCCCATTCCCTTAGTTCTGAGGCCAAAGACCTCTGACAAGCTTCCACCCCTACTTACTGCCTCTCCCCGCACCCCACATCCCCCTACCCGTGCTTCCCCTCTGCCATGAGCTCACCTCTACAAAAGCAAACATGCACTGTTCAGGTACAGACCACAGCATCCAGAAAAGGTAGGATTCCACCTGCCTGTGGGAACCCTCCTAGTCCCTTGGTTGTGACCAAGACCACAATCAGCTGACACCTTCCTATTCCCCAGACAACACCCACTACCCACCCCAGCTGTGATACCAGACCCTTATGTTGGTGGATGTCTGCTGCTCAAGTACAGGCCACGCCAGTCAGAAGAATAGAGATCTACTGGATCAAAGCCATGCTACCTACAAGAAGTCCAGGCTCCAACTCTGAGGAAGACACCCTGCTGGACCAGCACTCAGCCATGCCACCAGAAAGCAGACCACAAGGACTACCCTCTCAGCACACCCTTTCCTCAGATGAATGCTTACCCAATTTCACCTTTCCCTTAACATCTTTAGCTGCTGGTATCCACCCTTGTGATTGCTGGCACCTCCCAACCTTGACATTGCTCATTCTTACTAATCTCTCCTTTGAAATCATCATTATTTTCTTATTATCCTGTAGGTTTTAATTCCTGACTAGAACACTTGTTCCTTAAAAGAACATAACTTGCTAGATTGCACAAATATGAAATGTGAGATTTAAAATCAAGGAGGGTAATCCAGGTCGAGTGCTTTCAACAACACATCTCAAAACTTGTCACACTCCAGCATCCCATGCACTGGCTCGCTCAAGCAATTACTTCAGTTGACTAATACTATAGTATTTAACTGTCTCAAAGCACAATTAATTATTGATTTCTCTGTATCCCCATGCTAATGAGATGCTCCTTGAATGTGTTTATAATCTCAGTCCCAGAGAATCTTGCTTCCCAACAGACAACAGCAGCATATATAAATGTGCTTTACTGTTTTGAGAAAATAACTCACCTCATAGTGAAAATTTGCCAGTTGTGGAAAAGCATCACTAGTTGCAGCACTGAGAACACAAAGATATAGAGAGACACTTCTGAAGAAGAGCTGTGGTTTTATTCCCAGGCACAGGTTGTATCCTTATAAATTAGTCTCTGCTCTCCCAGCTCCATCAATTAAATTAACACCTTAGTACAGCAAAGCTGATGGAAATTTGTATCAAAGAGGACTATGCTCCTGTTTCAGAAAATAAAGAAGTTGGTTCTCACTGTTTTAACCACTATCACCCCCACACCACCACCTCTGGAAGCTGAGGTTGAGAATACTATTTGAGATCTCTGCTACAGGACTTATACTATAGGAGAAATTCAATCTAACCATGACAGTACTTTTGAATTGGACTAACATTTTAAATGTTCTAATTTCACTTCTGAGACAGTACATTTTATGATGTACTTAAGATGTGATCACTGTCACAAACACATACATATATACACAGGCATAAAGACACACAGTCACAAACACACAAATGCTCAGACATATGGACACACACTCACAGACATACTCAGACATGCACACACAAATAAACATGTAAACCCAAAGACACAGACAGTCGCACATTGTCAGATACACATTGTCAGACACACACACAGTTATATACACTTAAATACACGTACACACACACAAATTTACACACAGATGCAAACATGTATAGTCTGGTGTACATAAACATGCACATATAAATGCACTTATATAATACCTACATATGCAGATACAGATAAGCTCACACGGAGACAGAGACACTTACAAATATATGCATATGTAATACACATGCACGCATACACACATATACCCACACAGACTCACACACAGTCAGATATATATACATGAAGACACACACTCACAGACAAGCACACACACACACACACACACATACACTCACACAGACATGCAAGCACACACAGAGGGATAGCAATAGAAACCTGAGAACTAGAAGAGGTCCCCACTGCAGTTGCATCCCTGACTTGGCTATGAACCTGGGTGTTCAGGGTTTTCTAAAAGTATTGGAACGAAGGTCACATTCTGCCAGCATTTCATCAAGAAAGAAGCAGGAACTCATGAGTAATGCACTTGCAGGTTCCATCAGTTGTGCTCTGACGTAGTATCATTGGGTTCATGAGGGTGAATTTGTCTTATTTATCCACACAATAGCATTTTCTCATGGTGATGAACTGTATGAGATCACCTATTTTTCAAGAGAAAACATTGTTCAAATTTCAATATTGACTCAGCCGGTGGAGAAAAATCCCAGAGAAGACTTTCTTCTCTGCCTCAGTTTCAAAACCACCCCACATCTGGACCACAGCTGCTACATAACTGGTTTAGAATGAGTTTTAGTTTTATCTCTAGTATTTATTGTTTTACACACACACACACACACACACCCCCACCACCTTCTCTCTCTCTCTCTCTCTCTTCTCTCTCTCTCTCTCTCTCTCTCTCTCTCTCTCTTTCTCTCTTCAGTCTCTCTACACTAAACTTCCTGGAAGTACACAAACATAAGCAATGCTGATTTGTTTATATATATTTTTATTTTTAAATGTATTATTTTAAATCATGAATGTGGGTGTGTGTGTATCTGTGTATAGTGTGTGCACATGAATTATTGTCAGGGAGACCAGGAGTCTCCATAGCATTGGAGTTAGAGTCACAGCTGGGTGTGAACTGCACTATGACAATGGGAACTGAAACATCAGGAGACCAGCTCTCAACCTGTGGGTCAGGACCCCCTTGGGGCAGGGAAAAGAACCCTTGCACAATGGTCACTTAAGACAAATGGAAAACATAGGTATTTACAGTAAAATTCATAACAGTGGTAAGTTTACAGTTATGACATAGCAATGAAAATAATCTTATAGTATGGGGTCAACACATGAGGAACTTCATTAAAGGGCCACAGCACCAGGTGGATTGAGAACCGCTGCCTCATCAGGAGAAGGCAGCACTCTTAAAGGCTGAGCCACTGCTCTGGGACCTAACTTGTTTTCAATACCACAAATATGGCATCTTTTCTTATAGCTCTATTTTATTTAATAAGAATAAAATCCCTAAATATGTACTTATGAAGCTGATCATAAGGAAACAGTTTACTTAGCTAACTAAAGAATCACATCTAAAATTATTGTCCTTATGCTGTTAAGTGCAGATTTCTTGTTGAGTTCTCACAAACCAGACCATAATTCAAGTATTTCTTGCCAATATTTTACTTCAGATGAAGAAGTGAAGAAAAAAGGAAACTGAGGCAATGGGTAAGGATGAAAATGTAAAGGATTCTGGGTGCCATTTGGACCAGTCGTCACTCCAACTGTGGAATTTACTTCAGGGAAACCAGACAACTTCAGAATTAAATCCTGTCATGACTGCCCAATAACCATCCAACTAATGGCTTTTCTTGAAGAGTACTCACTTCTACTTAGGTAAGTTTAAATTTCTAATTTAACAACTTCACATAAAAACTATTAATAAATTTAAGAATTCAGTGTTTGGTTCAGTTTTGGGCAGGAATACTTTCACAAATTTACTTCATTATGCTGATTTTAATCTAGGAATATTAACAGAAAATAAACGAGTTGTGTAGCATATTGGAATAAGCCCATAATATTGAATAGCATTCTTCTTTTACTTAAGAAGTACTTTCTCTAATGTATTCACTTGAGAAATGCAATGTAGTGAGGACGATGATATGGACAGGTTTTAGTGTTAGTGAAATGGAGAGTGCAGGTGAATAGAATAACTTGAAATTGTATCAGAATGCATCTGGGAATTTTCACAAATCATTCATGGGAACTTTTCTCCTGGATTTATTAATTTATGTCATACAGGTTCTTTGTTTGTTTGTCATGTCACTTGTAACTGAGAACATTGTACTTGATAGGCTGTATACATTATGAAATTTTATCATCATTCAGAGGTGTTTTCTATTTGTAAAATAGAACTTGAAATACTGTGCAATTTGTCATCACAACTTTCATGAGTTGAAGGCAGGTAATTTCTTGGTGCATGTATGTCTTTTCATTGGATCTTGCTATTGGTTTTACATTTATTCAGCATTTTTGCGCAACTGTCTCCTTTTCTTAAATCAGTCTATGAGGCAATTAAAAATGTTGCAGTTGTAATGATTAAAGGTTTACAAGTTCTAGCTCACAATAGCTCTGACCAAACTCCGGTTAAGCCAGCTCCCTATCTGTAGCAGAACTTGTGGTTACTCTGTGGGTTCTGTTTTCATTTGCTCTTTCAACTCCCTACACTAGATAGGAGGGGAAGAAAAGGATAAAATATAAGGGAGCTTGTTATCATTAGACTACTTCCTGCTGATTGGGGCTTGAGTTCCTTGGTGAAAGTGTGATTTTCACTAGTAGGATATCTAATATTTTCTTCTTGTTATTTCTCCTTTGCACACTACTACTTTACAAACACAGCCAATAGCTATCAATAGCAACCCAACAACAGCCCCTCAAGGAGTCCTATCATTTATATACCCTCTGGAGTCCCAGAATTCCAATAGTCTCACACACTCAGAAACTATCTGCAGTTGCCAAAATCATGCCCCTTCTATAGCATGAGGCAAATCATGGTTAGCTGCTGAGGACAATCTGATGCAGCTCACATCCCACACCTAGGTTTAAAATAAAAACATATTCTTAGAATATTTCTATTTTTATTGGATATTTTATTTATTTACAATACAGATGTCATCCCGTTTCCCCATTTCCCCTCCCTAGAACCCCCTATCCCATTTCCCCTCCTCCTTTATGCTTTTATACCACTTTAATTACAGGCATGTTTCCTTTCTATTTTTTTGAGACAGGGTTTCTCTGTATAGCCCTGGCTGTCCTGGAACTCACTCTGTAGACCAGGCTGTCCTCGAACTCAGAAATCCTCCTGCCTCTGCCTCCCAAGTGCTGGAATTAAAGGCGTGCGCCACCACCGCCTGGCTACAGGCATGTATTAAGGTCAGTTCTAGGTTGAGGGTCTAGCAATACAATAGATGCAAATAGTCAAGGAACAAGCAAGACAATAAACACAAATAGTCAAAGAAAAAGCAAGGCATTTTACACAATTACATGAACACTTCCGTGATAACTGTTTCTAATCTCTCAGTGCTGTCTGTAGTTCAGGATGGTGGGTTGAGTTCATCACAGTGACCTCGAGGGCTGAGCTTTATAGAGTTAAGAATGTGACTTCCTAGGATTGGCCAACTGACCAAGAATAGATTTCACACTACAACTGTGCTCACTGGTAGGTTTAAGTAGAGATATCTTAAATTAGCAAGTGATAACCATATATGGTTAGACCTCAAAAACTCTCAAGAACATCAAAATGTTACACTAAAATGAAGAATCAAAAAACTATCTACAATAGACATTCCAGGTCTACAGATGAAGGCATCAAAATCAAGCTGAGGCCTAAATTTAAAATGAATTAAAGTTGTGTAATCTATATCTAAGTCACAGAGGAATTGGACAAGAAAGCCTTCAGAAATTGTATGGAGAGCCAGTTCTCTAGGGATGGGTGATTGATGTTGCTTATTTCATTTTAATTAAGGTCATTTTCAGGTTTTTCTTTTTGATTTAGAAAGAATTTTTCTATGTTTTTATTTGCTGTGATTTTCTCTGTTAGTATGGGCATAATATGGAGAGCAGTTTCTACTCTCTGTCTTCAGACAGAGTCTGTCTAGTCTTACAAGCATGATAGTCAACTTACTTTCTTTCTCTTTAGTCTTGTTCATCATATGGTGTGTCATATATTTAGGTCCCATCAAGCTTCGTAGACATGTAAGAAGACAGCACTTTTTACTTTGGCAGCCTCCAGGAGACATGGACCGTTAGACTCTCCTTTATCCAGGAAAAAGGAAGTTTCTGAAAGTTTTGCTCTTTCATTCTCCCTGAACTGTGTGGTTAAGCTGAACAAGGCTAGCTCTGTCTTCTTCAATCTCATTGAATTCCACAGTAATAATGCCTGCTTGGGCTGTTAATACTACAAGGCAGGGTAGACAGTCACATTTTTGAGTTGTTAAGTAAATAATGATGTCCCTTCTCTGTCCACTGGTATGTTCTAAAAACTTTTTTTTTCTCATTTGTTCAACATTCTTTCATAGTCTTCTTGGATATTATATATTGATGATGTACTTGTCAAAAGTACTTTTAATTTTAGTAAGCCTATTGTGTATTGGAACAATAATGCTGGTGTGTGTGTGTGTGTGTGTGTATGTGTGTGTGTGTGTGTGTGTGTGTATGTATGCATGTGTGTGTGTCTGTGTGTGTTTATGTGTGAGTATGTTTGTGTATAATATCTATGAATGATAGATCTATTATAACTTACATGTCTTTTCCTCAATATTATATTTCAAATCTCATAAGAGGATTATTGCCACTCAACCATATAGTTTTCATATTCCCAACACGATTAGAAGGCTAAAAACACAGGCTCTTTTTTACCCCATAGATTACTGTGGACTTAGTTTGTTTTTATCAAAGAATAAAATATTTAATTTTTAAGAACAGATTGGTAAATGTTTAACCACAATTATATATGACAATTATTTTATTTCTTAAATTACACATGTATTAACATATTAAGGCACATTCCTTCAGTATAATCCTACAATTTTTCCTATGATCCTTTTAGAGTGACCGAATTTAGCAAATTAACTAATTATATGAAGATTTGAATCTCTTCTCAGATCCAGGAACAAGGTCATTTCATCTCATATTTTCTGGGAATAGCTGTGGATTTGAAGTTCCCCTGCCTCAGCTGAGCTTATTTGAGTATTTTAATGAAGAAACAAAGCAAACAAGAATTATGCTGTACACAGCAACAGCCTTACAAGGATGGTATTATACATTACAGTGTTTAGATGGAATTGTTAGTTGCCAGCCAATCAATTCTTTTGTCACAAGAGCACTGGAATATATATTTCCTCTATTAGGACAAAAGAAATCCCAACAAGTGCAAAACCTGAAGGCTTGATGACTATTTATGGTCATATCTCAAACCAATCAGACAGGATCAACTTGTGTATTTTAATTAGAGAAAGAAAAGCTTCTGGAGATATTTCTAGCAAATGGTTTTGCTACCAAAGACATTAGAGAAACACACAACTAAGTGTTCAAGGTAGACTGTTTAATTTGTTTAAATATTGCTTTTAAATTAATACCCTTGAAACATTAGATAATTTTCTTGTGATTATATAATAATTATTGTCACAATTATTGTCCAGATTTGTTAATACTAAGAGCGAGCACAAATGACTTTGCATGTTTTAAATTTTTATTCATAAATTTACTGATTTATAATTATTTCTAATTAATATTTCATAGGTTATAATTAAATAAAATGTTAAATTGGATGTCATTTTAACAGAGGATGGTCATTGTGCTAGTATAATTTTTAATTGCCTTCTGTATCCAGAGATATGATTTAAGACTGAGTTACATTCAATTACTCAAAGAGACCATTGTCTGGTCTGATGTAATTTGTTTTGTCTCCAGTAAAACTCAATGCATTACAGTGAGTTAGAATTTATTTCCCAACTCTGTTATGTCCTAGTTGTGTATAACACAATGGTAGTTATCACAATTAAATTTCTCATACCAATTTAAAATCATTTGTTATTAAGTTCATGTCTTCAATAGAGGAATTATGAATTTAGAGAACAAAATTTATTATTCTTTATGTCTTCATCTTTAGACGTATTCCTTGATTTACGATAAACAATGTTTGCCCAACACAACTAATCCATGAGCTTGTGGTGCAACTGAAATGGCATTTATGCATGCCATCAGTATTAAAGTCAGTGCAAAGCCCTCAGTTTAAATCTAAATAAATGTAATTTATAGATTAGTGCACTAAGCTATGACAGGATTAAGTCATGTTTCCAGGTTAGAAAGTGAGAAAGCTTTGTTTTATTCATTTTTATTGAATCACCATATAATATTTAGTCGCAGCATATTATGGGTCAGAAATCCTCAGAGAACAAATTTTATCATTAAGTACGGACTTCAGGTTCAGCTCTGAGTCTTCATATCACTTAAATCATAGGATCAATATCATATCTTGAGTGATTTCCTATGTGGATTTTTATTGAAGATATAAGAGGCTGCATGAACAGCACACAGCTCTGCTCATTCATAGCTTTCACCCTGAAGGGTACAGGGGCAACTTGACTGTATTCAATTTCAGAGCAGTTAGGAATCTACTTTATTAAAGGACTGACCTGGGAATGAAAAGATTAATCTTGAAGAACAAGGACTCATTAACTTCATTCTGTCCTTCCAAGTAGTCATTAAGAACATGGCTGAAAAGTGACCTAGCATGACTAAAAGTAATTAAAACAGGTGACACTTATGCCATTTTCTTTTTTGAAGCTTGAATGTATTAGATACACAATGAAGGCATATTTCTTGCCTTTCTTTTAGACACTACATGGAAGCTGCAATCACCTCATTATACATATGGCTGTGAGCGGCATAAATTTGGCTTCTGGCAATACACCGTCTCCACCTTCTGTGGATCACCTCCATTCCCCCAGAAGACAAGGAAGAATTTATCTGGTCCTCACATTATTCCCCAGTCTGACATGCTGTAGTGGTCAGTCTGAAAAATCACACATGGCAATTTTGGACTAGGTTTCGACACCTGCTTTGGATTCATCACCTTCATCTTTACACACCTTCAATTCAAGGGCTCTGGGTGTATGGAAAGCTGTTAAATTACTACTGAGAAGTTCTGCTTGTATTACAGAAAGTTGTAATCCTCCATGTATGCTTGTAGACATATGTAAACACACATGCTTATATATGCAGTCTCCACAATACATCAAAGATATTAAAAGTTAGGAGAGACACTAGTGTTGATGGAATGCTTGTTGACTGTTTTTAGCCATGTTCTTATTGTTCATCTATTACCAGAAACTTTTCGAATTTAGGATTTGTACAATTTGACAGATAAAACTGGTTTGAAAACTAAGTTCACAAAACCAAATGCAGGTAGATTCTAAGGTGTAGAAATAATGAGGAGATGCAACCTGTCTTTTTCTAGACTTCAACTTGAGCTTGTTCTCGCAAGCTCTTCCATAAACCTTGTCCTGGGTGAGCATGGAAATTGTGGGAAATGGAAAAAAAATCACACCTATGAAAGTCCTTATTTCCATAAGGACTTGTCTTCTCTGTTTCAGAGGCTAAAGTTAGAGTTTGTATGAATGACAATTAAATTTGTTCTATTTGCCTATCAATGACTAAGAGTGTGTCTATCATAGCCCTGAGAATAGCAAACACTTTGTAGTTTATTCTAATTGTGTTTAAATTGTCACCTGGTCCACTCTGCACCACTTCTGTAAACAACTGTCCTACTGTGACATTTTGTGAGTAGATAACCGCCTACTTACAGTCTGTGTTTTCTGAGTCAACACTGATTATTATAGACCAATGTTTCCCAGACAGAGCAATATGAAATATGAGATCCAAGCTGATGCCAGAGGTGAGACAGGCCACAGAGAGCCAGCAACGCTGCTACCATGATTGAGACTGTTTTGTGCTCAGATATTCTATTAATTATTCTTGAAATGTATCCAGAAGTTATCTCAATTGATGTTCACAACACCAGAGAAATGTCTACTGTCAACATATTGTCTGACATTTGAGAAAAGAAAAGGGAAGTTTATGTGATAAACTGTCACAGTGCAGCCCTGTTGTAGGAATCCATGCAGGTCCTGCCTGTCACTTCTTAAACCACACCCATACTACTTATACCATGATAGACTTTTACCCTGGTCTCATCTGCAAGACAAAAATGAAACGAATATTTGGCCATACTAATTGCTGACAATTATTTTTCACATGTACTGGAAGCCATTGTTAAAAGTCAAGTACCTTTGACTTTTGATCAGAAACCTACTTGAGAATGTTTTACAGAGCTGTTTTCCTCATTTTTTTTTTTTAGTTAACTACATTAAATTAATCAATAGCCATCCACAGTGTTTAATGTACAGGCACTTTAAAGCCCTGATTTTGGTAAATTCTTCAATGGTTTCCATTTCTTAGAGGATTGTCTGGTACATCTTACTGCATTATCACAAAATCACTCTTGCACAGTGATCTCATAATTAAAAGATGTGCTATAGCTTTTCCTACTATTAAAAAGAATTAAGCAAAGTGCATAATATTGGCACTAGAAAAGAAAAAAATGACAAATTTTAATACAGACCAGAGGAACAGAAAAGATCTTGGAAGAATGCATCTCTTTACAACTTATTTTTGACAAAGCACACATTGGAAGCACAAACAGCACACATTGGAAAGTGCCAGGTTTTCAAAATAGTGCTGGAAATTATGCACACACATGCAAGATGTAATAAACTTCTACTTCCATCACTTTACAAATAGTTTATAAAACACTTTTTAAATGTTTAAATATAATACATAAAATATGAAACCTATAGAAGAAAACTTGTAGAAAATTTTGGAGGACATTACAATCAAGCCTATTTTAGATAAGCCCTGCCCACAAAGCATGAGTAACAGACTAGTGCAATTAAAGAAAGGCCCATCAGAGTGATAAGACAACATTGAGAATGAGAGAAAACATTTTCTAACTCTACATATTATGAGGAACTGACACCCAGATTATACATATAATTGTTATATAAGTCACACACCAGTCAGAATGGCTAAGATCAAAAACTCAGGTGATAGCAGATGCTGGTGAGAATATGGAGAAAGAGGAACACTCCTCCATTGTTGGTGGGATTGTAAGCTGGTACAACCACTATGGAAATCAGTCTGGCAGTTCCTCAAAAAATTGGACATAGCATTACCGGAGGATCCAGCTATATGACTCCTGGGCATATACCCAGAAGATGCTTTAACAACAACAAGGACATATCCTCCACTATGTTCATAGCTGCCTTATTTATAATAGCCAGAAGCTGGAAAGAACCCAGATGTCCTCCAACAGAGGAATAGATACAGAAAATATGGTACATTTACACAACAGAGTATTACTCAGCTATTAAAAATGATGAATTCATGAAATTCTTAGGCAAATGGATGTAACTAGAAAATATCATCCTAGTGAGGTAACCCAATCACAAAAGAACACACATGGTATGCACTCACTGATAAGTGGATATTAGCCCAAGAACTCACAATAGCCAAGATACAACTCACAGACCACATGAATCTCATGAAGAAGGAAGACCGAAGTGTGGGTGTTTCTGTCCTTCTTAGTAGGAGCAACAAAATACTCATGGGATAAAATATGGAGTCAAAGTTTGGAACAGAAGCTGAAGGAGGGGTCGTCTGGAAACTGCCCCATCCATACCATATCCATCCCATGTGCAGCCACCAAAGGCAGATGCTGATGTGGATGCCAGAAAGTGCATGCTGACAGGAGCCTGTTATAGCTGTGTCCTTAGAGGTCTACCAGAGCCTGACATATACAGAGGTGGATGTTCACAGCTAACCATTGAACTGAAGATCGTGGGGTTCCCAATGGAAGGGTTAGAGAGAAGACTAAAGGAGCTGAAAGAGTTTGTAGCCCCATGAGGAGAGCAACAATACTAACTAACCAGAGCTCCCAGGGTCCAAACCACCAGCCTGGGAGCATATAGGAAAGAACCCATGGCTCCAGATGTATATGTAGGGAGGATGGCCTTGTCGGTCATAGGTAGGAGAGGACGTCCTTGGTCCCATGAAGACTGGATGCCCCAGTGTGGGAGATTTGAGGGCGGGGAGGTGGGAGTGGGTGGTTGGAGACACATTCTCATAGAAGCAAGAGGAAGGGGAATGGTATAGGAGGTTTCTGGGTAGGGGAGGAATGGGGAAAGGGGATAACATCTGAAATGTAAATAAAATATTCAATAAAAAACAACACAATAGAAAAATAAATAATTTGATTTAAACTGACAACTGATCTTGATTGTTATTTCTCTAAAGGCATGAAGGAAAAGAAAGAATAACACAAGGACAATACATTCAATATATGTAAGGCACATATGTAAATTTCATAATTAAACTCTATTTTGTAATATAATGTATGCTAATAAGAGGAAGAAAAAGAGGATAGATAAGTGGCATGTGAAAAACTTCAACATCATTAATATTCATAAAAATCAAGTAAACATCAAAATGAGTTAGTAACTTCCTCTGGGAAAAATGACTACTATAAAATGAGCTAATAATATCAAGTGCTATGGAGGTTGTGAGTGCAGGGACACTAGACTCCTAGGATGGAAACACATACTATGATAACCATTAGTGGTATATAAACAGTTGATGATGTTTGGAGATTTCCCTAATTTTATTTCTGTTGCTGTGAAAAAAACATTCTGACTAGAAGCAACTGAGCAAGGAAAGTTTTGTCTTACAATTCAAGGATACACTCCAGCATTGGGTGATGTCAAAGGCAGGAGCTTAAGAGGCTAGTTACATCACATCCACAGTCAAGAGCAGAGAGAAGGGAATGGATCCTTGATGACTAACTGTTTTCTGCTCATGCATATAGCTTCCTTTCCCCTTATGCAATTCAGGGCCCAGACCATGGGAAGGCCACTTCCACATTCATGTAGAGGGAGTCAATGAACAGTCACAATCTCCCAGAGACATGGGCACAGTTAAACTAGATCTGATGCTTCTTCATTCAGACTTAATCCCAAATGACTCTTGGTTTTGCCAAGTTAACAGATTAAACCAACTCAGAGACAAAAAGATTTGGGACATGATTGGGTGTTGATTAGAACTGAAAGGGTTGAGAGTTAGGATCTAGGTGGCATTGTAAGAGGAAAGAGGTCATAAGACACACCCATATACACACTCATAATCTGGCATATTTTGTTATTTGTGACATTCAATGTGACTGCCACAGCCTGAGCCAAAACTGTGAGCACCAATAAGCTTGTGTTCTATATAACTTAATTTAATATTTTGTTGTTAGCTAGTAGAATGGACCACAACATTGTTTTTAATCCAATGTAAAAGTTTTTCATTATTAAAGAGTTGTCAAGAAAATAAAACAAACACTGGTTCCAGAATTCAGTAGTATAATTCTTGCATCACATGGGTAATATACAGGAAGGAAGAGGAGGAAAATGTACAGGATAGGAAAAAAATTGTAATATAGGTACCTTAAATTTTTTGCACATAAAATATTTCATATTTTCAGATGATACCTGAAATTGTAGGATTAACTCATGGAGGCCCAAAGAAAAAGGTTCATATCTCTCAGCAGCGACAGCAAAGGAAATAATGCCATGTCCTCAATATTTACTTTAGCCTCCCACAATATGTTCCCCAAAGCACTATTTGCTTTGAAATTTATGTTTGCAAGTATCGTTGTGAAGGTTACTGTCTCCCTAACTTCTTTCTCAGCCAATTAATCACTTGTATAGAGGAGGGTTACTGATTTCTCTGAGTTAATTTTGTATCCAGCCACTCTGCTGAACGGGTTTATCAGCTGTAGGAGTTCTCTGGTAGAATTTTTTTGGTCACTTATATATACTATCATATCATCTGTGAATAGTGGTACTTTGGCTTCTTTCTTTCCAATTTTTATCACCTTAATCTCCTTGAGTTGTCATATTGCTCTAGCTAGAACTTCAAGTAATATATTAAAGAGATATGGGGAAAGTGGACAGCCTTGTCTTGTCTTTGATTTTAGTGGAAATACTTTAAGTTTCTCTACATTTAATATGACATTGGCTATTGGCTTCCTGTATGTTGCCTTTACTACGTTTAGATATGCCCATTGTATACCTGCGTTCTGCAAGTCTTTTAACATGAAGGGGTATTGGATTTTGTCCAACACTTTTCCAGCATCTGGTGAGATGATCATGTGTTATTTTTTTCTTTTAGTTTGTATATATGATGGATTAAGTTGATGGATTTTCCTATATTGAACCGCCCCTGCATCTGTGGGATGAGGCTTACTTGATCATGATATCATTGATGGTTTCTTGGATTCATTTTATGAGTATTTGATTAAGGATTTTTGCATCAGTGTTTATGAAGAAAATTGGCCTGAAATTCTCTTCCTTTCTTGAGTCTTTATGCGTTTTAGGTACCAGGGTGATTCTGGCCTCATAGAATGAGTAACGCCAGGGTTCCTTCTATTTCTACTTTGTGGAATAGCCTGAGAAGTGTTGACATTAACTCTTCTTTGAATGTCTGATAGTATTATACATCAAAAATATCTGGCACAGGACATTTTTGCTTGGGAGACTTTTAATGATTGCTTATATTTCATTAGGGTTTATAACACTATTGAGAGAGTTTACCTAATCTGGATTTAGTTTTGGTAATTGGTATCTGTCTAGAAAATCATCTATTTCATTTAGATTTTCCCATTTTGTGGAGTATAGGCTTTTGAAGTAAGACATAATGATTCTTTGAATTTCCTCAGTGTCCCTTGTTATGTCTTCCTTTTCATTTCTGATTTTGTTAATTTAGATATTATCTTACTGCCTTTTAGTTAGTTTGGCCAAGGATCTATCTATCTTTTGATATTCTCAAAGAACCAGTGCTTTATTTCATTGATTCTTTATATTGTTCTTTTTGTTTCTAATCGATTGATTTCAAGCCTGAGGTTGATTATTTCCTACTGCATAGTACTCTCGTGTGTGTTTCCTTCTTTTTACCTCAGCATTCAGGTGTGCTTTTAAATTGTTAGTATGAGATCAATTTTTTATGAAAGCACCTAGTGCTATAAGCTTTCCTCTTAATACTGCTTTCCTAGTGTCCCATAAGTTTGGATATACTGTACCCTCATTTTCATTGTTTTCTAGAAAGTCTTTAATTTATTTCTTTAGTTCTTCCCTAAACCAATGATCATTGACTAGTATGTTTGTGTTTGTATTGTTGAATCTCAGCTTTAATCAATGGTGATCTGATAAATACAGTCTTCTTATATCTGTAGAAGTTTTCTTTGTGACCAATTATGGTCAATTTTGGAAAAGTTTCCATGAAGTGTTAAGAAGATAGTATATTCTTTTATGTTTAGGTAAAAAGTTCTATAGATATATATTAGGTCCATTTGGATAATAACCTCTCTTAGTTTCATTATTTCTCTGTTTAGTTTCTATCTTAATGACCTGTCAATTTGGTTAGAGTTGGATGTTGAGGTCTTCTACTATTTATAAGTGGGTTATATTGTGTGATTTACATTTTAGTAATGTTTCTTTTATGAATGTGGGTACTTTTGCATTTGGGACATAGGTGTTCAGAATTAAGATGTCCTCTTGGTGGATGTTTCCTTTGATGAGTATGAGGTGTCCTTCCTTGTCTCTTTTGATTACTTTCAGTTGAACATCTGTTTTTCTAGATATTTGATTGGCTACTCCAGCTTGTTTCTTGTGTCTATTTGCCTAGAAAACCTTTTTTAGTCCTTTATACTGAGATAATGACTACCTTTGTTGCTTAGATGGGTTTCTTGTATACAGCAGAATGATTGATTCTGTTTACTCATCTATTCTATTAGCCTTTATCTTTTTACTGGGGAACTGAGTCCATGGATGTTGAGAAGTATTAATGACCAATGATTTTACTTCCAGTTATTTTGATGCTGATGATAGTTGAATGTGTGTGTGTGTGTGTTTGTGTGTGTGTGTGGTCTGTGTGTACATTTCTCTTTTATTGATTTTAATGGTGTGAAATTATTTCTTGTCCTTTCTTGAGTATAGTTAGCCTTATAGAGTTGGAGTTTTCCTTTTAGTATCCTCTGAAGGTCTGGGTTAGTGGAAAGGTATTGTTTGAATTTGATTTTGTCATGAATTTCTTGGTTTCTACATATATAATGATTGAAAGTTTTGTTGAGTGTAGTAGTCTGGGCTGGTATCTGTGGCCTCTTAGCATCTTCAAGGCATCTGTCCAGGACCCTCTGGCTTTAGGAGCATCTGTTGAGAAGTCATGTGTAATTTTGTTAGGTCTGCCTTTATATGTTACTTGGCCTTTTCCCCTGAAGCTTTCAATATTCTTTTCAAGAATAAGTGTGAACAAACCACTTCTGGTGACTCACTACTGCAACTCTAGAACTCAGTCATAACAGGAAGATTACTATGAGCAAACATCCAGTGTTTTAAGACTTGGACTTGCCATGCCTGGAGATTAAGATCCTATGTCAAAAAAAAGTCACCTTAATAAGGTATCAAGTTCAAATGTTTGATATGCTTTGTGTGTATGCAAGTTTGTGCATATATGTGTATGAATACATGTATGTGCATGCATATGTCTATATGTTTGTATACATGTATGATATACTTCCACCATGCATTGTATCACATGCTATACTCTTTACATTTCTTAAGTTCTTTGTTATCATTCAGAAAGCTCTACCTGATCATGTTGGTTTTACTGTCTAGGTGAAAACTCAGGCAGCTGTCAGTTCCACATATAGTTGTCTTGGGACAGTACAGAGTATGTCAAGAACTGGCATATGGTTTATATATACATCACTGTGTTTCTGGTAGCTTTAGCTTGGGAATGTTTTTCTTGAAAGCCTTCCTTCTGACCAGTAAATACACTCTATAAATAGAGTATTTTCTCTTTTCACCTTTCTCCTATGACTTCTATAGTTGGGTCTGTCTACATTCTAAGAATGAAGACTAATGATACTCTGCTATACTCATAGATCAGGATCTTATCACGTCATCAGCAGATAAGTTTCCACTGTCACAAATGGAAACTGACACAGAGGCCCAAAGCCAGACATTATGTAGAGAGCCTAAATGGAGATTTCCAACAAATTACTCACCTTAGCACACAAGGATTCTCATGGAAGAATAGGCAGAAAGATCATAAGAGTCAGAGAGGATGAAGGACAGCAGGAGAACAGGGTCCTCTAAATCAATAAGCATGGTCCATAAGAGCTCATAGATACTGAAGCAGCAAGTACACAGCCTACATAAGTCTGTACCATGTCCCTGCATATATACTATAACTATTGGCTTTGTATTTTTGTTACACTAATAAAGATGAAAACCAGTGTATCTCTAAATCATTTGCCTGCTCTTGAGACTCTTTCCTTCTGGTGTGTTGCAATGTCTAACTTCAATATGAAGTTTTTGCTTCATTGTTATATTTTGTTATGTTTGGTTGTTATCTCTTAGAAGCCTGTTCTTTCTAATAAGAGACAGGAAGGGAGTCCATCTATACTGGAAGGGAGGTGAGAAGAAGCTGTGAAGGGAAGAGAGAGAACCTATAATCAGGGCTCATTTATGAGAAAAAAATCTATTTTCAACTTAAAAAAATTAAAAATATAGTAACAGAAAGAAATGGGAATAAAAGAATGAGAACAAAGGACATAAAATTATGGGTATCAACTGAAATTCTGTTGATAACTTTTCTTGTGTGTCTTTCTTTGTTGATGCTGTTTGTCCCAGGCTTAAGGCACTTCAAGCAAGAGTTTTCCCCATCTTAGGATTAGGAATTTAATCAATCATTCTTTCATTCATTGACTTGACAGTGAATATTACATTACACAATCTGCCCAAACATATCACAATGTGACATAAGTCAGCAAAGTCACAAGTTTGTATTCTGGCTTTATCAACTGAACAGAAAATTAACTGCAGACCAAAGAACTTGCCCAACTCTGCATGGATGTCAGTTGAAAGGGAGCCAGCTGGATGTGCAGACCAGCAACTTTATGACATGAGACCAACAGTTAAATAGTGACATCCAGCTCATCTACTAATCACACAAATACCAAGTGTTTACAGTGCTGCATGATAGTCTCAGTAGTTACTGTGTATCAGTAAATAAATATTACTAGGATTTCGTTTCCCACAGACATTGTAATAGGGATTGTAGATAGTCTCACAACATACAGTTAAAATAATTTTTATGTTATAAGTAGCTTCATAAAGTTCAGGAGCACAAGTAATGGTGACATGTCAGAGAAGAATATTTTACAAGAATGAGGACATTGATTCAGGATATAGCTTGAAGCTGTTAAGGAATTGACCATACACATACCTTACTTTTAAAATATTGGTTGGCTAATTGCTTGTTTTAAACGTTAGTGTAATAATGATCTTTATGATACCAAAATTTTCTAAATGTCATAAATTTTACAAGTATTTAATCAATACCTTCAACATGTCCAAAATAAGACACTTAGCCTTGTAGGTTATCAAAACAAAAATAATTGGATATGACTCTTCAGTTGTAAAATGTAAAAATACTGACAAAGTTCTGATGTGGGAAAAAACAGTAGATACCCTACCATGGGGGAAATAGATTTTTCCATTTCTCTAGAAGTGAAAAGTTCCATGATTCCCCCCATTTCTGATTTTTATATGTCTAAGATATGGAAAAATGAGTCATGAAGGCAACATGTATATGATATATGTAATCATACAGAGGCAAGTATGTATTCAGTGGGTTTTGTGAAGGCTGACATTACATACACCCAACTCAAAATGAGAGTTTAGAGGTATTTCAGATTCTCAGCATGTTCAATTCAGTCACTGTTTGGTTCTCCTTATTTTGTGCTCCACGCAAGGTTACCTTCTGTATAATCTCAGTGGATGGACAGATTTAAATCTATGTTGCATGTGTCTCAGCTCATTTTTTCTCTGCTAGATCAAGCTGAATCACTGCATATTAAAAATGTCTTAGTTCATACACACACTGGGATAATATATTAAGACTCATCCTTTCTGCCTGAGCCATGTTGAATAATATGCAGAATGGGTTGGGTCTGTACTTAGTCTTTGGATAAGTAGTAGAAAGGGCAAAATGGAGGACAGATACCTGGTAAACAAAGTGAACAACATATCCTAAGTCTCCCAAAGAAAGTTGTTTTGATTATAATATTAGGTCATCTTGTTGATGCACAAAGTGCCCTGTTCACACTTCCCAGATTCCCTCAGGTGGTCCACAAACAGTCCATCACTTTGTTAACTTGTTACTTGGCATTTTTTGTTCTAAAAACATTTATTGTAACAGAATTGACTAGTAACGACTACATTTTGAATCAACTCTTGTGATATCCACATCTCTGTCTTAGTTTTTTCCCCTTTGGTAGCATGTGACTACTCCCTTTAATTCACAGCATGCTTTCACTATCAATAGGAAAAGTTACTTGTATTTCACTAGAAAAGAGGACATGTTATGATAGCTCTCACCTTCTGCTGCATGTTTGCTCTTCATATTCCTCATGAAATTCAGTGGATTTCACTCCATTCCTCTTCAACTCTCACTACTAGCTCTGACTCAGTTCCCCAAGCATTTCTAATGTCTGGCATAATGTTTGCACACAGTAAGTATTATCTTGTCTACTCATGAAAACCATTACAACCAGGGAAGAGATGTGAACATAGTGTTCAATGCACAGAGCTGGAATAATGGGGATTACTGCTAGTTTGTTACCAGGCATCAATGGGATTAAATGTTTTATGAAATCACACCTTAGTATGATTTCTTGTGCTTCTTGGCCTTCTATAGAACTTGTAAACAATAAGTATTATCTCTTGATCCCAAGGTCTGCATCTGCGACATTAAACAATTCACATGTCGTTTTGAGTGACAGGATGTCAAATGGAACAGCTTTAGTTTATGTAGTTCACAATAAACAGAATTGGGTCCTTTATTTTTATCATTATTCTTTTCTATATTATATCTTGATCACACTTTCCCCTTCCTCCTCTCTTCCCAGTTCACTCGCTCCACCTTCTCCCTGTTTCTCTTCATAAAAGGGCAACCCTTTCAGGGATATCAATAAAATATGGCATATGAAGTTGCAGTAAGACTAGGCACCTCTCCATATATTAAGGCTGAATGAGTTAACCCAGTAGGCTGAAAAGGGTACCAAGATCAGGAAAAAATGTCAGAAACAACCCACTCTTCCACTGTGTCCAAACTACACACCCATATCATATATTCAGAGGACTGAGTTCAGACCAATGCAGCTCCCTTATTGTCTCAAAACTGATTATTTTGAAAGGCACAGACATTGATTCCTAAACACACTGTGGATGACCAGGTAGGCAGAGTGATTCACTGTTCCCTGACTCTCAAAAACCTAAGAGATAAGAGCTGAGATGAGTAAATACCAAACATCACCTTCTGACCTCTTCCTAGATTGGAAGGAGAGTTAGTGCTGTTTTGCTTGCTTAAAGATAAGACAGTAGAAGGAAAGTAGAGTAAAGGGCGTTGGAAGGATAAATGTGCTTTTACTGTTACAAGAAAAGCTGCTCATATAGCCAAATGCACACAGCGATGCCCATAAGACTTTGTTCAGGCACGAGTGAACAGTGACTATGTTCATTTTTGTCAACCGGCTTTCAGAAATCTGAGCAAGAATGATATAAGCAAATAAGCCAGCAAGAAATTATGAGGGCCTTTTGGCTGGGGCAGACACCTAGCTGGTCTGCTCCTGTGGAGACACAGTATCCTGAGCCATCCTAGAGTGCACTCAGAGCACTGGGTAAGAACCCTTGCCCACTTCCCTACTCCCAGAGTTAAAACTGGGAGCCAGGGGTGCTCAGGTCCCATCAACCACCCAAACCCCACCAATCCAGAATACCACTTCCCTTCCATTCTGTGCCTGGTCATTTTGGCTAGAGCAGACACCTGGCTGGTCTGTTGCTGTGGAGACATTGTATCCTGAGCCATCCTAGAAGAGTCACTGCACTCACAGCAGCAAAAGTACCCTGAGACATTCTAGAGGAGTTACTCCACTCAGAGCAGTGAACACCTAGCTGATCTGCTCCTGTGAAGACACCATATCCTGAACTATCCTAGAAGAATCACTGCACTCAGAGCAGCAGGATTTCAGGATTCACAAGGCAGCCTGAGAGTTCTTCCACCCAGGAGCTTAAGATCACAGAATCACAGAGATATCTGGACTCTGAGGAGTTCTGACACAAACAAGATGACTGGAAAGACAGACTCCAGTCAGACACAGTGAGCACAGGTAACACTAGAGTCAACCAGATGGCAAAAGGCAAGTGCAAGAACACAAGCAGCAGAAACTCTCAATTCTGAACATCTATGCTCCAAATGCAAGGGCACCCACATACATAAAAGAAACTTTACTAAAGCTCAAAACACACATTGCACCTCATACAATAATAGTGGGGGATTTTAACACCCACTCTCAGCAATTGACAAATCATGGAAACAGAAACTAAACAGAGACGCATTGAAATTAACAGAATTATGAACCAAATGGATTTAACAGGTATCTATAGAACATTACATCCTAAAACAAAAGAATATAACTTTTTCTCAGCACCTCATGGTACTTTCTACAAAATAGACCATATAATTGGTCACAAAAACAGTCCTCAACAGATACGAAAAGATTGAAATAATCCTTTGAATCCTATCAGATCACCACGGACTAAGGCTGGTCTTTAATAATGACAAAACCAATGGAAAACCCACAGCATGTGGAGACTGAACAATGCTCTACTCAATGACAACTTGGTCAAGGAAGAAATAAAGAAAGAAATTAAAGACTTTTTAGAATTTAATGAAAACGAAGACACATCAGGCCAAAACTTGTAGGACTCCATGAAAGCAGTGCTAAGAGGAAAAATCAAAGTTCTAAGTGCCTACAAAAACTAACTGGAGAGAGCATACATTAACAACTTGACAGCACATCTAAAGCTCTAGAACAAAAAGAAGCAAATACACAAAAGAGGAGTACATGTCAGGAAATAATCAAAATCAGGGCTGAAATAAACCAAGTAGAAACAGAAAGAACTATACAAAATATCAACAAAACCAGGAGCTCGTTCTTTGAGAAAATAAACAAGATGGATAAACCCTTACCAGATTAACCAGAGGGCACAGAGACAGTATCCAAATTAATGAAATCAGATCTAAAAAGGGAGACATAACAACAGAAACGGAGGAAATTCAAAAAATCAACAGATCCTACTACAAAGAGCTATACTCAACAAAACTGGAAAATCTGGATGAAATGGACAATTTTCTAGACAGATACCAGTTACCAAAGTTAAATCAGGTGCAAATAAACCATCTAAACAGTCCCATAACCCCTAAAGAAATAGCAGCAGTCATTAAAAGTCTCCCCACCAAAAAAAGCCCAGGACCAGATGGTTTTACTGCAGAATTCTATCAGACTTTCAAGGAAGACTTTAGTACCAATTCTATTCAAACTGATCCACAAAATAGAAATAGAAGGAACACTACTCAATTTGTTCTATGAAGCTACAATCACACTCATACCTAAAACTCACAAAGACCCAACAAAAAAAGAGAACTTCAGAACAATCTCTATTATGAATATTGATGCAAATTACTCAATAAAATTCTAGCAAATCTATTCCAAGAACACATCAAAACAATCTTCCATCATGATCAAGTGGGCTTTAGCCCAGGGATGCAGGGATGGTTCAATATTCAGAAATCCATCAATGTAATCCACTATATAAACAAACTCAAAGAAAAAAACCACATGATCATCTCTCTAGATGCTGAGAAAGCATTTGACAAAATTCAACATCCCTTCATGGTAAAAGTCTTGGAAAGATCAGGAATTCAAGGCCCATACCTAAACATAGTAAAAGCAATATACAGCAAACCAGTACCAACATCAACCTAAATGGAGAGAAACTTAAAGCAATCCCACTAAGATCAGGGACTAGACAAGGCTGCCCACTCTCTTCCTACCTATTCAGTATAGTACTGTAAGTCCTAGCCAGAGCAATTAGAAAACAAATAGAAGTCAAAGGGATACAAATAAGAAAGGAAGAAGTCAAAATATCCACTATTTGCATGATGATACTGATAGTATACTTAAGTGAACCCAAAATTTACACCAGAGAACTCCTAAACCTGATAAACAACTTCAGCGAAGTGGCTGGTTATAAAATCAACTCAAACAAATCAGTAGCCTTCCTCTACTCAAAAGATAAACAGGCTGAAAAGGAAATTAGGGAAATGACGCCGTCACATAATCACAAATACTATAAAATATCTTGGAGTGAATCGAAACAAACAAGTGAAAGATCTGTATGACAGGAACTTCAAGTCTCTGAAGAAAGAAATGAAGAAGATCTCAGAAGATGGAAAATCTCCCATTTTCATGGATTGGCAGGATTAATATAGTAAAAATAACCATCTTGCCAAAAGCAATCTACAGATTCAATGCAATCCCCATAAAATCCTAACTCAATTCTTCACCGAGTTAGAAGAGAAATTCTCAAGTTCATTTGGAATAACAAAAAACCCAGGATAGAAAACTATTCTCAACAATAAAAGAACTTCTGGAGGAATCACCATCCTGACCTCAAGCTGTACTACAGAGCAATAGTGAAAAAACTGCTGGTATTGGTACAGAGACAGGCAGGAAGATCATGGAAAAGATTTGAAGATCCAGAAATGAACCCACACACCTATGGTCATTTGATCTTTGACAAAGGAGCTAAAACTGTCCAGTGGAAAAAGGACAGCATTTTCAATAAATGGTGCTGGTTCAACTGGAGGACAACATGTAGAAGAATGCAAATTGATCCATTCTTATCTCCTAATACAAAGCTGAAGTCCAAGTGCATAAAGGACTTCCACATAAAACCAATATACTGAAACTAATAGAAGACAAAGTGGGGCAGACCCTCGAATACTTGGGCACAGGGGAAAAGTTCCTGAATAGAACACCAATGGCTTATGCTTTAAGATCAAGATTTGACAACTGGGACTTCATAACTGCAAAGTTTCTGTAAGGCAAAGGACACTGTCAATAGGACAAAATGGCAACCAACAGATTGGGAAAAGATCTTTACCAATCCTACATCCGATAGAGGGCTAATATCCAATATATACAAAGAACTCAAGAAATTGGACTCCAGAAAACCAAATAACCCTATTAAAAATGGGGTATAGAGCTAACCAAAGAATTCTCAACTGAGGAAATGAGAATGGCCAGAAGCACCTAAAGAAATGTTCAGCATCCTTAGTCATCAGGGAAATGCAAATCAAAACAACCCTGAGATCCCACCTCACACCAGCAGAATGGCTAAGGTCAAAAACTCAGGTGATAGTAGATGCTGGCGAGGATGTGGAGAAAGGAACACTCTCCACTGTTGGTGGGATTGCAAGTGGTACAACCACTCTGGAAATCAGTCTGGCGTTCCTCAGAAAATTGGACCTGAGGACTCAGCTATACCACTCCTGGGCATATACTCAGAAGATGCTCTAACATATAACAAGGACATATGCTCCACTATGTTCATAGCAGCTTTACTTATAATAGCCAGAAGCTGGAAAGAACACAGATGTCCTTCAACAGAGGAATGGATACAAAAAATGTGATACATTTACACAATGGAGTATTACTCAGCTATTAAAAAACAATGAATTTGAGAAATTCTTATGTAAATGGATGGAACTAGAAAATATCATCGTGAGTGAGTAACCAAATCACAAAACAATACACATGGTATTTATTCACTGATTATTGGATTTTAGCTCAGAAGGTGGAAATACCCAAGATTCAATGCACAGATCACATAAAGCTCATGAAGAAGGAAGACCAAGTGGGTGTGCTTGGGTCCTCTTAGAAGGAGTAACAAAATACTCATGGGAGCAAATATGGAGACAAACTGTAGGACAGGAACTGAAGTAGGGCCATCTGAAGACTGCTCCACTGAGTATCTATCTCACGTGCAGTCGCCAAAGCTAGAAGCTGATGTGGATGTCAGGAAGTGCATGCTGCCAGGAGCCTGATATAGCTGTGTCCTTAAAGGTTGGCCAGAGCTTGAGATATTCAGAGGCAATGCTCACAGCTAACCATTGAACTGATCAAGGGATTCCCAATGGAGGAGTTAGAGTGAAGACTGAAGGAGCTAAAAGGGTTTGTGACCCCATGAGGAGAGCAACAATACCAACTAACCAGAGCCCCCAGGGCTAAACCACCAGCCTGGGGAACTTAGGGAGGGACCCCAGCTCCAGCTGTATATGTAAGGGAGGATGGTCCTGTCAGGTTTAGGTGGGAGAGGAGATCCTTGGTCCCATGAAGTCTAGATGCCTTGTGTGGAGGAATTCGAGGATGGGGAGGTGGGAGTCGGGGGAGGGGGCACATCCTCATAGAAGCAGGAAGAGAGGGGCCAGGGATAGGGGGTTCCTGGTCTGGAGGGGGAGAAATGGGATAAGGGGATAACATCTGAAATGTAAATAAATATCCAATAAAAAAGAGAAAAAGAAAAAACTGGAGATACAAAAATCATTAAATACATTTATAATGGTAAAATAAGGAAAGAAATTATGAGGAGTACTCTGGCATTCTAAGAATTAAATCTTAACTTATGTACTCCTTTTTTAAAAACTATGCTTTTAAACATCTAATTACTTTTCTTCCATTTGAAACAATGCAGTAGCTTTTACTAAATTCCAGAATCCATATCAACCATGATGAAAGACATGAATTGCTATCTCCTTATTTACACTAATACACTCTACAGTGAGACTTTCAGGATTCATGCTGAACATCTGAATTAGTTCAGAAATTTCTGTCCAGCCTACAGGACATGAAGACACATAAGATATTTAGATATCAGTCAGCAAACCCCATATTTTCACTGGATTTTGCCTTTGTAGTTTCCATAGCTACTTTGTAGAATTAGCTTCAGTTAGTGAGACATCCTATAGATTTATGTGTGCAGCCAGAGTAAGTTGTTTGTGAATTTAGGAACAATTCCATTAGTAAAGTCTCCAATTCATTAGCCCTCTATTGAGAATTTTAGCAAGATATTTTATTTTGAGTTGCTGATGTTTCTTTACTGTTTAATAGAGGTAAGATTATGTACTTGATATAAAGGGAATTTTGGTATACATTGGTAAATGCATAGAGATGAGTTTTTATTACTGTCCTGATATTGAAAAGGCTCCTGGGAGTTTTCTTTATCATTTACATGAGACGTGACAAATGACATCAAGTGGTAGGGTTAAACATTCTTAATGTTTAAACCCTTAATGATTAAACATTCTGGTGTTAACATCCTCCATAGTGATTGGCACTAAACGTAAATATAACATATGAAATAAAAGTGATTTAATGAAGAGAGAAGTAGAATTTCCTGTATGGAAATATGTTTAATTTGTATTGTCCACTTGATTGGTTTTAGAAGCACCTAGGAAACAATGATTAACACATCTGTGAAAGTGTTTCCATGGATGTTTATCCAGAGAAGACCGAGTGTGAATATGAGTGTCTCTGTTCCAAATATGAACATTCTAGACAGATAAGATAAAGGAAAGAAGCTGAGTGCCAACATTCTTTTTTCTGCTTCCTCTGTGAGAAGCCATGCTAAACTTCTGAAATGCCTCTTACTCCATAAGGCCTCAATCACTTCTTAAACTATGAACCTAAGTAAACCCTTCCCTCAAGTTGCTGTAGTCATACATTTGTGAGGGATGTGGAGAACATCTCAGTAAGTTTAGGAAAATGTTATTCAAAGTTGGCAAGATGAGTAGTGAAGTTCAAGATGGCCTCGTGTCCTGACGGTGAGTCTGGAAGAACAGAGGAACAGCAGAAAAGAAAAACAAATCCAGTCTCACCTTCTGTGGAGGAAAGAGTTGAGACTGTGAAGTGAAGGCACACATGTGGATGTTCTATGTGTCCTATTGTGCTTCAGGGTGTTCATATGCCTGCTGTCTATTAACTGAACATCACTCCCCTAAGAGATCAGTCTGAAAATTAGACACCAAACCCAGGAATTCATTGGAGTGAGGTAGGTCCAAGTAGTAACTTTCTGCGTAGTCATCTCCTTGGACCCTTTCACACACCACTTCTTTATATTTAGTGTAATTAGGCTCAAGGTTCCTTTCTTAAACAGCAGAGACTAAATGAGGTTTCTAATATTGTAACCTGGAGTGTTTTCATTTTTCTAATTTTAGTCTTTGCTACATTTTTAATGGATTCCTTTTGTTTCTTTCTCTCTCTTTTTCCTTTTCTTTTTCTTTCTTGTTTTTGACATCTATCTCTTTTATTTCAGGTTCATGAGCTAGACTAAAATCTGTCTATAAAATTTTATTCAAAAGTAAATAAATGTTATTGTGTGCCACAATAAAATATGGATCGTGCTTGCTTTTAACAGATCTCAAATCTTATTTTAAGAATCTATCATTGTGTTTTTCCATACTGAGGAAACATCTGTAATTTGACCTACACAATTTTTACTTCTAGGGGTCATTATCTGGTGGCATGTGGATTCTGTGTATCTTGTCAGTTTTCTGTAAATCTGTTATGACAGAAATTAACAGAGCTCACTTACGCACATCTGAATGCTCCCACGAAGATCTACATTAGGAAAGAAAAACGTCACATGACAAACTTGGAGAGGTACAACATAATAAGAAGTAAGAAAATTGTTTATCTTTACTAATGTCTATTAAAGGTAAATTAATTAAAATGCAATTGAATAGATACTGATGATGGCAAGTGGAGTGCAATTGAACACCAACTATAGCTTTTTGAAAGCAGACTGCCAGGTGCTAAGAGGGGCACAGAATGAGTCTTCAGGAGTTCACACTTTAGTACAATCCCAGTACATTTTCTTATAATGTGAATGAATCAAGGGTATTTCTACCATATTGCCCCTGTAACTCATATTCTAGATAACCACCAAGTGTCACTTTCTTTTTAGGAAATGCCACTGATGTTTTCCCAAGCTACTTGACATTATGTCTCAAAATACCTATTATGCTGGATTCTCTGATCTTATTCATGACAAAATCCCTCTTTCTATGAGTGAAAATAGCTCACAAGATTAAAAAAGCATTGTGCTTCAGGGAGCAGAAACAAGGGTAGCCAGGACAAACAGTATTTTATCCGTACTGAATGAAATCAACCAAGGAATGATGAATTCACTTTTTCATGAAAAACATAGAAGCTCATTACTGTCCTAATTTTGCCTGATGTAGCTCATCTCCTGGCATCTCTTTATGTTCTTAATAGAGTTATATGAAATTCTGTCACTTTTCACCCTTATCTTGGTTAAAATTTTCCTTTACTACCTAGCATGCTTGTTCATGCCACAAGTATAAACTCAAACATATCCCACAGCTTTTGAGGATGCAACCTGATCATTTTAATGTCAGACAAACAATATTTGCAACCATTTTCTTTAACCTTATGTATCTGTGAACCCCATAAGCCTAGGATCAAAATCTGTGGCTGACTAAATGCAGGGTGTACCTTCCCCCTCATTTGTGTTCAGAACACCTGGATAATGTCTCTGTGTCTCATGATTCTTGTCACATCCTGAACATCCCTGAGATCCCACCTCACACCAGTCAGAATGGCTAAGATCAAAAACTCAGGTGATAGTAGATGCTGGCGAGGATGTGGAGAAAGAGGAACACTCCTCCATTGTTGGTGGGATTATAAGCTGTACAACCACTATGGAAAGCAAACTGGTGGTACCTCAGAAAATTGAACATAGTGTTACCTAAGGACACAACTATACCAACTCCTGGGCATATACCTAAAAGATGTTTCAACATACAACAGGGACATATGCTCCACTATGTTCATAGCTGCCTTATTTATAAAGCCAGAAGCTGGAAAGAACCCAGATGTCCTTCAACAGAAGAATGGATACAGAAAATGTGGTACATTTACACAATGGAATATTACTCAGCTATTAAAAACAATGAGTTCATGAAATTCTTAGGCAAATGGATGGAACTAGAAAATATCATTTGAGTGAGGTAACACAATCACAAAATAACACACATGGTATGTGCTCACTGATAAGTGGATATTAGCCCAAAAGCTCACAATACCTAAGATACAATGCATAGATCACATGAATCTCAAGAAGAAGAAAGACCAAAGTTTGGATACTTTGGTTCTTCTTAGAAGGAGTATCAAAATACTCAACCAGACATCCCAGAGTATAAACCTACAGCTTGAGAACACAAAGGAGGGACTCATGGTTCCACATGCTTTAGGTAGTTGTAGATTGCCTTGTCAGGCATCTGTTGAACTGTAGGGCCTTCGTTCCTGAAAGTTTGGATTCTCTAGTGTTGGGGAATTTGAGAGCAGGGAAGTGGAAATGGGAGGATAATGGGAACACACCCTCATATAAATAGGAAGAGGAGGGAAGGGATAAGGGATCTGGTGGGGGGAATGGGAGAGGAGATAACATTGAAAGATAAATAAATAAAATATTCAATTAAAGAAAAACAGATAATGGGTCTGGCAATTGTGGTTGAGCAGTCTAGACTTTTGTCAACAATTTATTATGTGGATTTCATGTAATCCTCAAGGAGAAGGTATTGTGGAAGACGCCCATGGAACTTTAGAAAGATTGGTGAGACATACTATTGCTGAGACAAAGAATGATGCTGACCTGTGAGCTTGCTGAGTGGCCTGACAAGGATACTGGGAAGCTGTATTGGACATATGTTCCTGACCCACCTTTGCCTGACTATATCCCAGATGGGACAAGATCCTTGCCTCAAGTTTTAGACCTTGTGGGATAGAGAATCAAAAAGAGAAATTAATCCTGCATGTTTGTTATGGGGGTCTATCAATCAGCTTTCGTCTCAGTGCCCTGTGTATTAGAAAAACCTTGATTCTTTGAAAAAAGCTTAAAAGTGCTGGAAGAAGTGAGGGGAAATTGGGAAAGGGATATCATCTGTATTGTAAATAAATAAAATATCCAATTAAAAAAAAGAGAGAGAATGAGCCCAGAGTTTAAAATTAGAGAGAAGCACAGGAGAGAAGCAACAAGAGATTTTATATTTTATATTAATGCTTAACTGGTTCTGTCTTGTTCCATTTTGTCCTTCTGTGGTCCAGAGCTGAGGCCTCCTGAAAGCTGTTAGGGCACATCTGCTTCTCTATAGCTCTTCTTAACAGGCAGTGGAAACATCTTATCTTTAAAAATGCCAAACGAATTGTCCCTCACAACTTTCTTATATTAAACAAAAACCAAAACTGTGCATTGACTAAAAATTTCATTATATAATGAATATAAAGATTTATTAGATATGTTTCTTCCTAATACTTCTTTGATTTATATTGATTTTAACATTTTACAATCTTTGTTATATATTTTATTTATATTCTATCAAACACTAAAACAATATCCTTTAATATAAAAGTGTTTTCATTTTCATTAAAGACTTGAGTTTCCTGGATGTTCCTCTCACTTAATGGCTTCTGACTCCTCAAAACAAATAGTCATTTCTGTTCCACAAAGCATCATCTCTTCTGGTAAAACAATTCTCTCCTTCTGATAGAATCTAAGTTACACATTTACATGTCCATGTGAAAATGTTATTCTCTCTCTTGGTATAATGACATGTGTATAATGTGTATTTTCTACATAAAAATATAAAGCTAAAGACTACAATTTTTTGATGTGTGATTTGGTTTTTTCACAATTACTTGGATCCATGATGTCTGTATTTTAACATAATGAAATAGTCCCTCTTCTACAGAGTAATTCTGTGTCCTTGCAAGGTACTTTTATCAACATAGCTTCATTAGTTTTTTTTTCTATGATTTATATAAATAAGCATAATCTTTCAGATCTACCTTAGTCATGCAGCATTAAGCTTTCACGTTGTCGGAAATTCACTAATTTATCAGTTTCTTTGATGAAAATTTGCCATCCACTTTAGAAATTTATTGCTGTTATTTTATTAATCTCCTGCTGAGAGATGCCTTTGCTATGTAGGAACTGTTATGAATAAAGTATCAACATCTGTGTATAACAGTTACTGTGAGTATATAGTTACATCCTTGGCATCATATGGATGAGTTATAGCATAGATAACTCTACAGTGAGACTTTTACAGACTTTCTAGAAATGACATCACTCTCCTACTGGGCTATGCAAACATCTTTGAATGGCACATAAATGCAGGAGCCTCTCAGTTCCAGTAAAACATTTTTTATAAGGAAAATACCATGCAAACTTAGGCAGCTTGTTCAGGTTGAATCATCACTTCCCTACATCATCTCTAACTTTGGAAGTCATCTCTTTCTTTCTTATTTTAGCCAAGTAAATAGACACTTTGTTTTGCTGTGACAACTGATAACATTGATTGTGAAATCATTGTGGTTAATAGCCAATCACAGAGATTCTATCTTCAGCATCATTTCAAGCTTGTTTTCAATTCTTATTGTGTTGTTTACTTATTAGGGCAATTAGGAAAAAATAGACAAAATTTTGTATGAGTGCACATGTGAAGGTTTTCTTCAATTTCTATCTTTTTCTTTAATTACTTTTATGTTTTTTACAGTCCAGTCATTACCCCTCTCTGGTCTGCCCTCCCACAGTTCCTCATCTCATTCCTCCTACTCCCATATGGTGAGGATGTCCTCACCCCTGTCAGGCCTCCCCACTCCTTGAGCCTCAAGTCTTTTTACAGCTAGACACATCTTCTCTCACTGAAGCCAAACCAGGCATTCATCTGCTGTATTTGTGTTGGGGGTTGGGGGCTCCAACCAGCCAGTGTATGCTGCCTGGTTGGTGGCTCAGCATCTGAGAGATCTCAGGGGTCTGAGTTGAGACTGCAGGTTTTCCTATGGGATTGCTCTCCTCCTCAGCTTCTTCCAGCCTTTCCCTAACTCAACCACATGGGCCCCTGACTTCAGTTCATTGGTTGGGTATAAGTATCTCCATCTGTCTAAGTCAACTGTTTGTTGGACATCTCGGAGGACAGCCATGCTTGGCTCCTGTCTATAAGCACACCATAGCATCAGTAACAGTGTTAATCCTTGGAGGCTCCCACTGAGATGAATCTCAAGTTGGTCAATCACTGGAACTCTTTTCCCTCAGTCTCTCCTCCATGTTTAACCTTGCAGTTCATTTAGATAGGAATAGTTCTAAGTCAGAGTTTTTACTGTGGGATGGCAACCCTATCCCTACACTTGATGCATTGTCTTTCTACTGAAGGTGGACTCTACAAGTTCCCTCTCCCTACTGTTGGGCATTTCATCTAAGGTCCTTTTCTTTGAGTCCTGGGAGTCTCTCACCTCCCAGGACTCTGGTACACTCTAGAGGGTCCCCCCACTTCCATCCCATCTCATCCCCGAGATTGCATATCTTCACTCATTCTGCTGGCCTTAGGGCTTCTCTCCTGTCTCCCCCCAAATACCTGATCATGTTCCCATTTTCACCTCCATCTCTTACACAGTCCCTTCCTCCCTCTGCTCCAGTGACTGTCTTCTTTTCCCTCCCAAGTGGGATTGAAGAGTCCTCACTTGGGCCCTTCAGCTTGTTAACCTTCTTGAATTCTGTGGATTGTATCCTGGATATTCTGTACTTATTTGGCTAATATCCATTTGATTTCCTTAGTGGTAGACCTTCATTAAAATGAATTAATATTTTTTGGAATTACAATCTAATTACATAATTGCTCTCTTCACTTTCATCCCTCCACCTTACTTACCATTTATAAAACAAATTATTTTATACCTATTCCTGTCTGTATGTCAAATCCATGCAGAGTAGTTTATTAAGAGACTCCACAATGATTTTTCTAAAATTTTATAGGTGTGTGCTTAATGCAAACCTACATTAATATTCAGCACCAATTAGAGTGGACCTCCATCTTCTACTTTAATTTGGAGGCCAATAAAGTCTTTTTGTCTAGTGTGTGATAACTGGACACTTTTGAAAATGCCAAATTCAAAAAAATGTCTACTTGTTCTCAAGATGTTGATATGGATTTAAAAATGGAAACAATGTTGGATTTTTTTTTAATGCTTTATCTTAGTTTACCAAATATCAGTATGTAGGGAATGATAAAAAACCAAACCTAAAACGGAAGTATCCAGTCGCTAGAGCCCATGATCTTTGCGGCTGTAAGGGTTTATGAATTTAATAATAAATTAATATTATCTAAAACATTGTTGTGTTTCTGCTCATTAAATCACAAAACTTATAAAAAGACATGATCTCTTGGTTCAGCATGTAAAATGATTTTCATTTTATAGGGAAATTTAAAAATCTAGGTCACTGTTCTAATTTGGAGTCTTTCAAGGAAAACTTTATAAAACAGAGGGATTAATAATTTTCATGAGCTTCTGAGATGAGCAAACACAGTGAAAACATGTGTGTCAGTCCCTTTCCTCTCATGAGGTAAATGAACAGCTATTACAAAGAATCTAAGATCCTGCATGACTCACTAGAACAGACTTGCTAAGACTAAATGTCTTAGCCTTAAATAGGCCTTAAATAGGCCTTAAATAGGCCTTCAGTTTGACACTAGGTACCAGCAGAGCCAGCACTTCCCTGTACTTTCTCTGTTTGGCCTCTAACTTAGTTATTTCCTAGTTGCAGTGATAAAATCCACTGACACAATAGTTTAATGCAGAAGGGTTTGTTTTGGCTCACTGTTACAGGACACTGCAATCCATGATGGCAGGACAATCATGGCAACAATCGTGGAGGCAGCTCTGACATTACATCCAAAGTCAGTAAGCAAAGAAAGGACTGCTGGGGTCACCTCACTTTCTCCTTTCAATCAGTTCAGGGCCTTGGCCCCATTGGAAGGTGCTACACACTTTGGGTGGAATATAGTCTCATCTCAGACATCCTAATTTAGATTATCCTTTCCAGGAATGTTTCAGTGATTTTATCTCCTGCCATGTTGACCTTATTAACAGTAGCAATCTCCTTAAGCTTTCTGATTTCAATCAGTCAGTGACAGAGGCTGACAACAGTGAAGAACTTTCATGCTGACAATTCCAGGAATGATTCCTGGTTATTGAGATAAATACTTGCCCTTAAATTAATGCCCCCAATTTCCAGTTGAGGTAATTACATTCCCAACGTACATAAAGGTGGCAAGCATATTTATGGTATATAATTACTGTGTCCATAGATAAAATTACCCTAAATTTACAATAGGTTACTTTCAATGCACAGGTAATATATTTATCCTTTTAAAGAATTATGTATTTCCCAGTGGTGGTGGTACTCACCTTCAATCTCACCACTTTGGAGGCAGTGTATGTGTTTGTGTGTGTGTGTGTGTGTGTGTGTGTGTGTGTGTGTGTGTATGTGAGAGAGAGAGAGACAGAGAGCAGAGATACAGATAGACAGACAGAGACAGTGACAGACAGAGAGACAGAGACAGAGACAGACAGAGAGACAGAGAGACAGAGAGACATAGACAGTGAGAGAGAGACAGAGAGAGAAAGACACAGAGAGTGTTGAATGGGTTAGAGATGTATGTGGATGCTTAAGGGATTTTTTTGGGGGGCGTTCACAAGGCCATGCATTTTTAATACATATCTCTGGAAAAAAAACATACAAACATAAACCCTGAACACTTGCTGTGAACCAGACAGTATTGTTCTATCCAGCACAAGTGAACAATCTAGAAAAAAGAAAGAAAGAAAGAAAGAAAAACAGGGGAAGATACATATCTATTAACCTTCATATACCATACCAAGAATGATAATAATGGTGGAAGACTATTGAAAATACAAGAAGCATTACTAGAGACATATTTGCATTGTATTTTCCAGACATAAACAGAGCTTGCTATGTGAGTGTTCTATTAGAGGTAAAGTGATGTAGGTTATTTCTACAAATGTAAGAATATGGAGATACATGTTTGAAGGCCATATTGTATGTGGAGACAACTGTTACACAATGACCACATTAATTACACATCACCACCCATTCATCCCTCACATAAGTTATACACAATTGAAATTTCACTTGCCCCATACCGCTTTGATATCTTGACAACTGCAAACATAACTACTGAACCTTGAAAACAAACTTCTATCAATAATAATATTTCATTTTTTCTTAATAATGAGAGGCTCTGTTCAACTAATTATTCATAATAAATGAGGAAATTGTATTTAAATTATGAAAAGTCATGGAATAACTGAAGACACATTTTGCTGGATGGTTTGGAAAATTTAAAGCTAATGATATCCAGGTGATTTTGTTTGTTTCCATAACCAATTGCTCTTTTGATAACTAAAGATTAGCATTGAGGCTTCTGATACTGGAGATAAATGATGTAGCTTCTTTACAGTCTGACTGGGGCTCCCAGCAGTGCCTGATCCCAGCACTTCTAAGTGTCCAACATGTGACTTTTCAGAATATGAATGTGAGACCCATAAGAAATCACATACCAGACAACTGACCTTGAAAGTACTTTAACCAGAATGAATATTCCATTCAGCAATTCTTAATCATAACATCATGAAAATTCTTTAAGTATGCCAGCTCAAAGGCATATTTAAGATATAATATATAATTATTGCATAATTATATAATTATATGTGTGTATAAAATATATACATATACACACATGTAGATTTTTTTGTATGTGTATTTATACAAATTGTAGGACACACACAAGTATACACACATATACACTCACAGACACACACAGAGGAAATGCTATAATTTATGATAATCAAAGAAATAATCTCAGAAAGCAAACATTGAATTTTAGGGTATCATATCTGAACCTCTTGGTCTGAAAGATTTGAAAATAATTAGCCTTGACATTTTGCAAACATCATTTAATACAATAATGCTATCAGGTTACCCACATAGTGCTTTTTCATACTGTGGAAATAATGAGCATTTTTAGATTTTGTGAGACTTCATTTCATAACCCAATAAGACACCACTAAATGACAGATAGTTTTAAATTACATAATCAGCTTAACTCATGGGCATTTTACAGGAGAAAAATATTATATTTAAGGAATCTGGCACAAAATAGATCTAAGCCAGTTCCCAGATCTTAATTTAATACAAGAAAAGGAATATTAAGGAAGATCAAATTGAAAGAAGATGTTTTCAGAAGTTATATGTTTTTCTCTGAATAAAAATAAATATTGATCAGTGAGTCCTTTCCTACGTTACAGGATGCTGGGTGATTTAATTTCTTTTAAAGTATATATTTAGCAAAAGTAACTTGGCTGTGACCTTATATTAAGTAAGTTGACTTTCACATGGCTTTCTGTCTACCCTCAGAAATGGTAGCACTGTATGGTATTGATTTCCTTCACCAGAGGATATATTTTTATTAAATTAATAATACTAAATGAAATAAGTCGCTCAGATTTGAAAAGTCTAGAATTCATAAAATATTGAAAATCTTTGATGCACAAGAATAATATAGAATTTAAAGGTCACAGAGTCATTCGTTTATACTAATATATTTTTAGAAAAAAAATTATTTGTTTCTGTTGAAATGGTGGCATAAATTGTTTCCACACGTGTCCTTCATTACTGGTTGATACTTCTTCAGGGAACTTAGTAACCTCATGAATCACTGAGATAAAAATGACTGTTATAATTATGACTGGTATATGACTGTAAGAATTTTATAAAACCAATTATATTCACTTTTATTATCTTCAAATGAGTGTGATCATAAAACATATCTCATAATTGTTTTGAGAGTCAACATGATAAAGCTTAAATTTGGCTAATACTTATAAAGTATTTAACTGTTAATTATTAAACATCATTTCTTCGTATTCTAAAGGTTCAGAAGCAGATGTCTACTTCTCTAAAATATGATACGCACAATGATCACCAATTGAAAGGGAGTGAAAGTTTTTGAGTATTTACACCGAGCTAGAACTTCTTATCACATATGGGCCCCTAGAAATCTATTTGCCTGTTCCAAACAGAGGAGCTCAGAAAAGAAACAGCCCTAATGGGTCTTCTTAAACTTTAGAGAATGGGATATGTATCTTACTAGACAGCTCCTTAATTAATAGTCACTTGAAATTAACATTTAACATTGTCTGAATGTTAGACTTCAAGAGAAAAATGTAACAGTAAAAAAGGCTTATATAGCATCAAACTTTTAGTACCCTTCAATTTCAAATTATATCACATTGGTTTAAGCTTCCTCTTAGAATTTAGTAGTCATACTTACTTATTTCCTTATGACTAGTTTCTTTCATTTTAATTAACAAGTCATTGGAAGGATTATCTCTCAATTTTCATACAGTTGAGCATATGGACTCTGTAGCCACAAGGTACAACCTTCATGTTTTCAGTGGATCGAGCATGTTCTGTATTGCTTCCATGTTATTGTCAGCCCTAAGTAAATCTCTCTCTCTCTCTCTCTTCTCTCTCTCTCTCTCTCTCTCTCTCTCTCTCTCTCTCTGTACTTGTTTGCTTTATAGGCTTGCATTGAGTTAAACTCAGCTCTTTTGTAGATTCTACATTTCCCCTTGCCTCAGTGAGCAGCAGATAAACTTTTCCACCCTAAACTATCACAGCATGTCCTATGTGCCAAATATCATATTTTAAATGATATCCTATATTTACCTTTGTCTTCTTTTCTCAGAGTCTATGGATATATTTTAGATTATTGACACTTGTCCTCTATGTTGACAGAAAAGAGGGAAATAAAACTATTCAGTCTTATTTAATGTTCGATGGTGTAGAGCCATCAGGGGGAAAAAACTGCAAGCACTTCAGGACTTTTCAGGACTTTCCTGTAGAGATTGCAACAGCAACATTGCTCCTCAGTGGATGATTCGCTGTAATTAAGTGTTGTCTGGAAAGTTTATACTAGAACTTCCCAGGCTCCTTGTTGAGACAATCTTCCTTCTTCCTTAGATAGAACTATCATGTCTCTCTAACCAGTGATTTTGGAGGATTGAAAAGAGGTCTGTTTTCATGGATAGAAAGCAACAATCCCAACCAACCAGAGCCCCCAGGGTCTAAACCACCAGCCTGGGAGCGCTTAGGGAGGGACCCATGGCTCCAGCTATATATGCAAGGGAGCTATATATAAGGGGGAGAAGAGATCCTTGGTCCCATGAAGGCTGGACGTCGTGGGGGGGGGATACTCGAGAGTGGGGGGGTGGGTGGGGGTACACCAACGTGGAGGCAGGAGGAGGGGGGGAAGGGATAGTGAGTTCCTGGGAGGGAGGAGGGAAATGGGGTAAGGAGAGAACATCTGAAATGTAAAAAATATTTTCCAATAAAAAATTTCCAATTAAAAAAAAAAGAAATAACTTTATTCACACTTCTTTAACAATCTAGAATAGCATCCTCATCTTCAATCATTAGTTGCCCTTAAAACTGAAAGACATTTAGCTATGAAATGTAATTTGCTCACAGTTTCTAGAGATAAGAAATAAAATCATTAGAGAATTCAATGCCCCCCCCCAAAATAAAAGACCCAAAAAAAAGGCAAAAGGAAAAAAATCTAAGGAATAGTGAAGGAATTTACCCTTATGTTATATTCCTGTAAGCTGTTCATAGAAGCTTTAAACCAGAAGATGATCCCAGCAATATTCTATCATTAAAAGGATGATTGAGCCCAAACAGGGTCATGATGGTGGAAGGTAATCCATGAATATAATGCCCAGAAAAAGCAGAGAAGAAAGAAAAGAAATGAGGAGAGAGTGAAGAACAGAGCTTAGATGGCAGGAAGATTTGTCATCTTAATTTCATAACTACAGATGCATGGCCACTTCAGAATATTTTATAAAATGCCTTTTTCCTAATATGCTTCATTTGTTCATTTTAATGTATTTGAGAGTCTTAAACTTTAGTAACTTCAATTACTGAGAATCAATACATGAAATAAAAATAGTTTTACATGAAACAAATTTTTAAAAAGTATTGGGTTGTCATTGATTTTGAGCCTCTGTCTCCCCACTTCCATTTCTGTTCCAGTGAAAAGTACTTTAAAAAGAAGGAAAATAAGAAAAGAAAAACCAACCAAAAAAAAAAACCACTGAAGATACATTTTTCTAAATGTCTACCGACCGTGTGATTTCTTTTCCTTTGTGTGTGTCACAGGCAGCCTGAGTGTGACATTTATAGCAGTCAGATCCTTTCAGCATGGATAGATTTTGTTCTGAATTGGACTTTCCACAGAACCAATGGGCATGAGATTATCTGTAGAAATATTGGCCATTTTTTTCTTCTCTACTATCCATTGATGGTTCTAAGTTCTTATCAAAGTATGTCCTGAAGAAAAAAGAGAAATAATCAAATACTACTAAATAAGAAAGTTTAGATTCATAAATGTAAAGAGAAATTTCAGAGAATGTGTTCCCAAAATGGGTGGATTTCCCAGGCCTAGGCAGAACTTTAACATTTCCCAAATTTCTTATGCCTTGACTTTACTAAGAAAATAATTAAGACTCATACACATCCCCTGCTTGCATACACAAAATGATGGGGAGTGAAACAGCTACATTTGGTAAATAGTGATGAATAATACATTTCAAAGCCTGAGAACTTAGGGAGTTTAAAACACAATATTCATGTGCAACATCAAGTGAAACAGACTATTAGCTTTTGACCTTGACTGAATTCTTGACACCTGATCAATATTCTTTGAAACACTCTTAGGAGTCTGACTAATTGGACAGAGAATTTCTTAAAGTGTTTTCATGACCACAATTTGAATATGTTATTAGTATTAGCAGGAGCGGGGTCAGAAATTGATGTGCTTCACGTAATTTCAAAGGCAATTTGATATCCCAGCACCATTTTTAAAATTCAGGTTATTTTTAAGTGCTATGGCACCCGTGCTCTCAAAAACTCAAGAGTCATATTGTGTGACTTGATGAGGATATTTATGTCTATAAAATAAATATAATTCATTATATTCATAATTCATAGAAATTCATAAAAAGACTATAAAATGTGAGATAGTTTAGAAATAATTTGCCAGATTTATTTAGCTACTATTTTTGGATTTTTTGTACATACAAGTGACATAGATAAAATGGAAGACTAAAGCAATACTTACATCTGTACATTTATCTATATATCCATAGATAGATAGATCGATAGATGTAGATACTAGATACTTAGATACATAGAGATTGACAGATATAATATACATAGTTAGATGACACATAGATGATGGATAGATGTCATTAAATGTAAATGAATGAAATGGAAACTTGGCATAATATAAAAGTCGGATTTCCTATTTCATATGTGAATCAAAGGGCGTTTCTCAAATTTTATTCTTTCTTAGATTTTAAAATACAGTAAACTTTCCAAACCCAACACTTGAAAGTAGGTACTTAAATAAAAACACAGTATTGACCTGTATTTCTGACCTACAAATTGCAATATCTGAAGTATTTTTGATATCTACAGTAGGAGAAAGTACTTGCAAAACATATGTCATATAAAGATTGATATCTAAAGTATAATGAGTACTATGAAACTCATTCCATGAGATGATGACTTTTAGCAGCCAATTGCATCCATGATCATTTCCACAGTACAGGAGATACATGAAGTTCATAAATCTACATATGATTGAAGACAAAAAAGTTCACATACATAAGGTAATCAGAAAGGGTAAAGGGAAAATCAGAAAAAAAAAATGAAGAAAATGCAATAAAATACACCAACATTTCTCATCTTTAACATTAAAAATGCCTTGTATATTGGGATATCACATAGCTCTAAAGAAAACTTCAGTCAGAAAATGGATGGAAATGCACAGATTCAGACTATATAATATTAAGTGAGATCACACAACCTCAGTAGAATAAAAACACATGGTCTCTCTAGCATGCAAGCATAGTCCACAATATATGTATATTCATGTGAATAAATATACATGTGGATAAGTATAATATAAAATCATCTAAATTTTAGATAACAATCAAAGACTGAACAAAGTTAACGCCAAGGGTTATGAAAGAGTATGTAAAGTTCAATTGATTTTTTTTTCTAGTTCTAACCCTGTCATGGATTTTTCACTTATGGTAGATCATAAGTATAGGAAAATATATTCAATAGTGACAGGTTAATATCCATTTTGAAGTTTCATAGCTACTATTCCTAATGGATCCTTTAACTGCATAGAAGTTCATTGAGTTGCATAGTCTCTGGGTCTGGTTAATTTTATTTATATTATATATGTATAGTTTTACAATGCTTTAAAAATAAAGTTTAAAAAACCTGAAGAGTGGACAGCAGTGAAGAAGTAATTAATCATGTGACTGATCACATTTAGACTAAGATGTCTTCAGATTTTTTTTTTAATTTGTTTGCTTTTGCATCACTAAAACTTCAGACATACTAAAAAGCTATTCTGCTACTGATCTTCAGCCTGGTTCTTAGAAACTGATCTTAATGCTATCTTTGGAGAGCAAAGAAGCCCTAGGGGTACTTGGAAAAGGATTCCAGACATGAAAAGAGTATAGCTGATCTGGAGCTGAAGTCATGAGTAGCCCAAAATTCTGAGAAAGTTTTCCAGTCCAGAAAAACTGCTATCTGATCAAATGTTTCCAGCAAAAATATCCAACACTGAAATAGCCAGATACAAAATCAAGTTTGCTGGCTAGGATGGCAGCTCTGTAAAAGAGGCTTGCAGACTAGTGTAGTACCCCATTAACAATGATGCCTTAGGTTGTTTGCTTGGCTTCTATCCACTTCATTCGGTGCATAATTTTATTTTGTTTTTGTTTGTTTGCTTGTAATTTGAGTACAATTCTAGAGATCCCATAGCTACAGAAACGATGATATACATTTTACCTTTCTTGAATACAAGACAGGCTTATTTGGGGTGGCTCTAATTCAACTATTAAGCACTCCCACAAATGTGATCACTATGACTTACTTCTAAAAGAGAGCTTGAGATGACTGCCTTAAATGTAGCAAGATCACACTTTTAACATTGTGAAAGCAAAGTTTAGCAGAGGAGCAAAAGTCTTTAGATCCACCTTTGTCTGCATGCTTATGGGTTCATTTTGTAAAACTCAGATTCAGTGGTTATGAAGTGACTATTGGATAATAATCCATAGGACACCCATAAGTCTCTCTCTCTCTCTCTCTCTCTCTCTCTCTCTCTCTCTCTCTCTCTCTCTCTCTCTCTCCTCCTCCCTCCCTTCCTCTGTCCTCCCTTCCTCCCTCCCTCCTCTGTCAATTACCATCTCCCTACTCCCTTCTCTCTTCCCTTTCTCCATCTCTAACCCCTTTTCTCATCTCACCCCTCTATCTCCCCTTCCAGACAATATTTAACATTTTCCTTCAATGAGCTATTTGCTATAATTTTGGACTTTATTCTCTAGTGGGCAGGAGGGTTTTCTCAATAGTGAGGCACCTGATGTGGGTGATGGAAACTGACCTTGAGTCCTCTGCAAGAGCAGCAAGTCCTCCTAACCATTGAAGCCATGTCTTCAACTACTGATGAAACCCTTTGAAGTGATTCTGTCTTCCCTGCCTCTCTAGCTCAGCACAATGATCATCTATAGACTTGCAACAAGAATTCTTCAGAGGATCATTTCTTAGTGCCCAGAAGTTAACTTGTGTAATTTGGGAAATAAAGTGAAGATATGCCTTGTTTCATGTAGTTAAGAACATGATTTGTGGACTTAGAATGACTGGGATTTAAAGCTAGTTATGCCATTTATTAATTTGATGACTTTGGGAAATTTTCTTACACACTGATTATTATGTTTTTCCATCTATGGAAAAAACTAACAATTATCATGAATTATCTCTAGAACATTACTATCTACTTGGTCTTTATTTCATTTCTATTTTAGCTTTTGCATGGTGTCATGAGTACCTAACCATAAGAAAATAATGACCCATCCAGTATTATATGAAATATTTTACTAAAATAAACTGTGTCTGAGGAAGCTATAATACACATGTACACACACAACACACACACACATACACAATATTAATATATATATACTTATTATATTCATATTATATATTATTAATTGAAAAGCAAATAACTTAATATAGAAAACTAAGAAAAAACATGAATGGTTGGGGTTATTTTCTTTCAGGGTTCTATGCATTCAGTACAATGTATATGAAATGTGACTTAAGGTGAGTGCTTAAGTGACATCAAACAGAATAGAACAAAATTTTGTCTTAGTATTCAGAATCAATGCATAACTAAAATAGTAATAGTATATAAGTTTTGGTGTCTGATGTTGGTTTTCTGATTGTGTGTGTGTATGTTGAGTATTCTTTAGGGGCAAACAAGAGAAAGATTCCAAACATTGTATTGATGTGACAACTTCAGGCACAGCACCAAAATTTTCTTTACTTGTAGGTTAAAAATAATCAAGAGAGGCTTGAGGAACAGGGGGAATGGTCATCTTTCCTGTGACTCAATGTAGCAAGCTTTAAATAGAGCAGAGTTGTGGAAACTTGAGGGCACTGATGACATCTTAGGAAAAGAAACTCATTCTTTGAATGTTTCAGTGCTGTTCCATGGAGGTACAAGTACCTGAGAATGGGTGGTTTCTATTTCCTATGACCCATGTTTCATTCAATTGTAGTTATGTGTTTTAATATGAAAGTCAACAATGCCTAACATATTATAATTACGTTTTAGAAATTTATATTTCTTAGTTTTACTTGTGTGTATATCTCTGAGTGCACGCACGTAACACACAACACACACACAATGTTCATGTGACCATGGAGTCCAGAAGAGGGTGTCATATCTCTTGAAGCTGGAGGTATGGACAGCTATGTGTTGCCTGGCATGAGTGCTGGAAAATGACCCTGGGTCCTGTAAAAGCAATAAGAGCTTTCAACTGCTGAGCCATCTCTCCTCATCCATAAAATCCTCATCCATAAAAGATGATGATTTTATATATCATCTTGTTATATTTTTAAAGGATTAAGCTGTAAGAAAAATCATCTCCTTCGCACTCACCTCTCTGATATTCTTTATCCCCTCCACTACAACATTGTTTACCTGTTGTTATTTCTTCCTCTGGTGTGTTGTTCTAATGAAAATCTTGTGGAAATAGCAATGTTAGACACAACTACATCACACACTGTCAGCTAGGCTTTCCCTAGTTGGAGTAAATACCTCACATGCATGAAGAACATTTAAATGGTGAAACAGAAACCTTTCAGAGCCCAGGGTCAAAAAACACATGAGTCTGGCACAGTCCTTCTACTAGGAGATCTAATGCATTCAGTACCAATGAGTCCAGGCTAATTGAGAGAAGCAGAGTGTGAGCTTTAAAAGGGAGAGTCACCAGCTCTAAGGAGACATCAAACAGACATTTATGGAGACAAAATTTCCTTGTATTAAGTATTTCAGAATCAAAATGCATAACTACAAAATTAGTAATAGCTCATATACAGTCATTCCTTTGAGTCAGGAAATCATTTCACTGTGCTTTAGAAACGTCATTACATTTTCTAAGCAAATGCTAAATTCTCTGTGAAGAAACCATTTCCACCCTTATAGAAACAACACAGTCAGAAAGTTCTGTCTTCTGCTTGCAGCACTGAAGTAAGTCCTCGACTGCTTCTTCTCTGGAGTCTCCTGTTCAAGTAGATGGAGCTCACAGCCTCACAATCATCTCTCTGTGCCTTTTCAGAGACTTGGTTCTCCCATGTGTTTGATAGATTTTGGTGATGAATGGCTCCACCGTGTGAAATAAGTTTGGAATGAAGATACGTGCTCCAGTGTGCAGAGGAGAATCTTTCTGTTTTGTTTGAGTTTTCTTCCTGATTTAATCTATTGCCAAAATGGAAAGTGTGAGAACAGAATGAGGGATTGTAGATTAGGTAGTGGATACATTGTATACAAAGGCAAAGGGAGTTGTAATGATTCATCAAGACCATATTTATCTTCATTTAAGTCAATGCAGAAGAAATGGTCTTTCCAATTTCCAAAAACCTCTTTTTCTTGATAATGAACTAAAAATATGTGGCCATCATCATAGTATCTACACTAAGGACTGAATTGTATACTTTAATAAAATCCATTTTATAAATGAATTATCTTTAATATAAATGTAAGCAGTAAATCAAATCCAGTGGTTGTATTTCGTGGCCTGTAACTGCTCAGCTATTGAGGTGTAGCTTGAAATAAATCTTGGTCCCAAATAACCACACAGAGAAACCAAGATTTATTTCAAGCAACACTTCAAGTAGCTGAGCAGTTACGGTATCTACCATAACCTCCTATGCTAATCTGGGCACCTTCGACTCTATCCCCTTCTAACTGGCATATAATTATGTTATCTGGCTCTTTGGATTCTGTTGAGTTTCCGTATCTTTCTCTAGACCCCTCATGCTCCATTTCCTCCATCCTGCTAGCTTATCCGAAACACTCTCCTCTCTCTCTCTCTCTCTCTCTCTCTCTCTCTCTCTCTCTCTCTCTCTCTCTCTCTTGCTTCCTCCTCCTCCTCTTCCTTTTCTCCTCCTTCTCCTCTCCTGGCTGTCAGATTGTCAGGAGCCATCATGGGATAAGCTAATAACTAGCAGCTGATCTTCCTGAATGGTCTGCTTCAGATTGTAATCTGAAAAGATTTGTTCCATAGGCAAACGCAGGAGAAATTCATTTTAGGAAAGATTCCTGCTATTAATATGCTTGTCCTGCTATTATTAAACATATATAACAATCACTAGGTATTATCCACCCTTTTGAGAAGATCTCTGCGGATGTACAAAGATGTACTGTCTTGTAGTGATGTTATACAAAAAACAGATGACTTCTTAATTCTTTTTTTTAATTGGATATTTTATTTACATTTCAGATGTTCTCCCCTTACCCCATTTTCCCCCTCCCTCCCAGGAACTATCCCCCTTCCTCCTGTTTCTATGAGGGTGTACCCCACCTACCCCCCCCTGCACCTCACCTCCCCACCCTCGAATCCACCCCCACACAACATCCAGCCTTCATGGGACCAAGGATTTCTTCTCCCACCTATAACACCCTTACATATATAGCTGGAGCCATGGGTCCCTCCCTAAGTCGCTCCCAGGCTGGTGGTTTAGACCCTGGGGGCTGTGGTTGGTTGGTATTGTTGTTCTCCTCATGGGGTCAGGAATCCTTTCAACTCCTTCAGTATTCACTCTAACTCCTCTATTGGGAACCCCATGATCAGTTTGATGGTTAGCTGTGAGCATCTGCCTCTAAATATGTCAGACTTTTGCAGACCTCTAAGGAGACAGCTATATCAAGCTACTGTCAGCATGTACTTCTTGACATCCACATTAACATCTATCTTTGGTAACTGCACATGGGATGGACACCAAGGTGGAATGGTCTGCAGACGCCCCTCCTTCAGTTTCTGTCCTGTACTTTGTATCCATATTTGCTCCCTTGAGTATTTTGTTACTCCTTCTAAGAAGGACTGAAGTCCCCCCACTTGGTCTTCATTCTTCATGAGTTTTATGTGGTGTGTGAGTTGAATCTTGGGTATTTCAAGCTTCTGGCTAAAATCCAATAATCATGAGTGAATACCATGTGGTTCTTTGTGATTGGTACTTCACTCAGGAGATATTTTCTTTTTTTTTTTTTTTTTTTTTTTTTTTTGGTTTTTCGAGACAGGTTCTCTGTGTAGCTTGCTGTCTGGAACTACTTGTAGACCAGGCTGGCCTCGAATCGAATCGCTGCTCTGCCTCCCAATGCTGGGATTAAAGGCGTGCGCCCCACGCCGCTCAGGATGATATTTTCTAATTCCATCCATTTATATAAGAATTTATCAAATTCATTGTTTTTAATAGCTGAGTAATATTCCATTGTGTAAATGTACCACATTTTTTGTATCCATTCCTTTGTTGAAGGGCATCTGGGTTCTTTCCAGCTTCTGGCTATTATAAATAAAGCTGCTATTAACATAGTGGAGCATATGTCCTTGTTATATGTTAGAGCATCTTCTGGGTATATGCCCAGGAGTGGTATAGCGGGGTCCTCAGGTAGTGATATGTCCAATTTTCTGAGGAACGCTAGACTGTTTTCCAGGTGGTTGCACCATCTTGCAATCCCACCAACAATGGAGGAGTGTTCCTCTTTCTCCACATCCGCGCCAGCATCTACTATCACCTGAGTTTTTGATCTTAGCCATTCTGACTGGTGTGAGGTGGAATCTCAGGGTTGTTTTGATTTGCATTTCCCTGATAACTAAGGATGCTGAACATTTCTTTAGGTGCTTCTCGGCCATTTGCATTTCCTCAATTGAGAACTCTTTGTTTAGCTCAGTACCCCATTTTTTAATAGGGTTATTTGGTTGTCTAGAGTAATTAGACAACAAAAACAAGTCAAAGGAATACAAATAGGAAAGGAAGAAGTCAAAATATCACTATTTGCAGATGATATGATAGTATACTTAAGTGACCCCAGAACTTCCACCAGAGAACTTCTAAACTGATAAACAAACTTCAGCAAAGTGGCGGGTTATAAAATCAACTCAAACAAATCAGTAGCCTTCCTCTACATGAAAGATAAACAGGCTGAAAAAGAAATTAGGGAAATGACACCCTTCACAATAATCACAAATAATATACAAAATACCTCTGTGTGAATCTAACCAAGCAAGTAAAGATCGATATGACAAGAACTTCAAGTCTCTGAAGAAAGAAATTGAAGATCTCAGGAAATGGAAAGATCTCCCATGCTCATGAATCAGCAGGATTAATATAGTAAAAATGGCCATCTTGACAAAAGCAATCTACAGATTCAATGTAATCCCCATTAAACTACCAACTCAATTCTTTACAGAGTTAGAAAGAGAATTTCTCAAATTTATTTGGAATAACAAAAAACCAGGATAGCGAAAACATTCTCAACAATAAAAGAACTTCTGGAGGAATGCCATCCCTGACCTCAAGCTGTATACAGAGCAATAGTGATAAAAACTGTCTGGTATTGGTACAGAGACAGGCAGGAAGATCAGTGGAATAGAGTTGAAGACCCAGAAATGAACCCACACACTTATGGTCATTTGATCTTTGACAAAGGAGCTAAAACCATCCAGTGGAACAAGGACAGCATTTTCAACAAATGGTGCTGGTCAACTGGAGGACAGCATGCAGAAGAATGCAAATCGATCCATTCCTATCTCCTTGTACAAAGCTCAAGTCCAAGTGGATAAAGGACCTTCACATAAAACCAGACACACTGAAACTAATAAAAGAGAAGGTGGGAAGACCCTGGAATACCTAGGCACAGAGGAAAAGTTCCTGAACAGAACACCAATGGCTTATGCTCTAAGATCAAGAATTGACAAATGGGACTTCATAAAATTGCAAAGTTTCTGTAAGGCAAAGGACACTGTCAATAGGACAAAACGGCAACCAACAGATTGGGAAAAGATCTTTACCAATCCCACATCTGATAGAGGACTAATATCCAATATATACAAAGACTTCTTAATTCTTAATGATGATCCTATATGAATTCATAACATTATATCAGTGATTATTAAGTTGTTTTTATAATGGGACCGCTTTTATCTCTTCTGATATTCAAAACTGCAATGAGAACTCTGTCAGTCTCTCATGTGTTACCAGTTAATTGCTTCTAGATTGTAACCAGACTTTCTACTATTCAGAGTACATTCCAAGAGTTTGTAAAACAATTAACCAAAGGTCACATAAAGGTTCTAGGACAGAAGATAAAATATTGAATGGGTTTATCTATATAAAACTTCACTAATAACTTAGTTATGGTTTTCAACTTTCAGTGAACCTGTGGATCTGTGACAGGGGATGGATGTTTAGGCAGATAATTACTCCTAATGGATATGCATGTAAACTTCTGTTTCAATTTATGATTTGATTTTATGTGTGAACGTGTGATGAACCTTTTAACATGTGATCATGTATTCTGAAAGATGTCTTAAGTGTGAGGGCAAAAGAGAAGAGTCAGGAACTGAGATGAGGAGAACTTTTTTGGACAGAACACTTCATAGACACAGAGGAGAAGCAATAAGAATTTTCTCTTTCCTGCTTAGGAAACTTTCCCTTTTTCTTAGATAGCTTTCATAGAAAACTTTTTACAACTTAGAAATAAATACTATAATCACTTTTCAAAGTCTCCCTTTTTATGACTTCTACTAGCAGACTGAAAGTTAGAGCATTGCAGTTCCTGCTGAGATAGAACAAAGGCCACATTACTTAACCCCACACCCAACCTCCCCAGTTAGGCTACAGGTGTCAATCTCCTAAACCAGCAGCTATTTACCCTTTTTTAGAAGTTATCATTAGCGTTTTAGTATAGTTAGAGTGCTAGAATGTCTGGAGACCATCAGTCTTTAAAGCCACACCAGAGTCCTACGCTGTGCCTGCTCTACCTTCTCCAGGCCAGGAAGCTCCAGGCATCACATGCCCAATACCTCTCCATTGCATGATCAGTATTTATTGACAAAGCAGAGAATAAATGGTAAGAATTGTTTACACAAACTTGGAACAGGGGTTCTTGGTATAAGCATTACAATGCTGTGTCAGGATTAAAGCACTATATGAGGGCAGAAAAATCAGCATTTTTACCCATAACAGAAGGGTAAAGTTTACACAGTGTACAAAAACATTATGCCTATACCATTTGTTTCTGAAGACAATTGAACTTAAAATCTTTTTAAATTCTTAGGTTTATTTTGAAATGATCCATAAAATGATTTTCTAACACAATATTTAAAATTTTTAATATGATAGTTATTTCTGATTATTAATATTGACTAAAGCTACATGCTTATCAGAAGAGGTCTGTTCTGCACAGCTGCTCTGAAAATTATAAAACTGGTGGGTCCTGACTTGAAATGATCTAGAATCAGCTAGGAGACAAGCCACTCGGAAGTCTATAAGGGAAATTCTAGATTAGCTTAACTGAAGTGAGAAGCTCTACCCTAAAAGTGGAAGATAACATTTCATAGGCTGAGATTTTGACTAAACAAACAGATGAAAGAAAGCAGAAGACCAGAATATTTCCCTCTCTGCTTCCTGACTGTGGGTGCCATGTGACCAGCTACTTCACACTTCTGTCTGCCCTGCAGACTTCTCTCCTCCATGATGGATTATACCCTGAAACTATGAACAAACAAATAAACCTTTCTTCTTTAAATTTCATTTGTCATGCACTTTTTCATATCAATAAGGAAAGTAATTCTGTTATTTGTCATTAACAAACAATGAATGCCCTAACTTTTATTTAGGCAATATAACAGAAATATGATTATTGACTTAATTTTTCCTTTAAAATGAGAATAATGAAAATTGCAAAGTGCTTGACCCTTAAAGTATGTGTATAATTAATTGTTTTGAAGAATCCACCACTGATTTTTTCTGTTTTTTCTTTCAGCTTGAGAGGAAAAACCCACTATGCTGGCATTGCCCTTGCAAGTCAGATTAATTTTCAGAGCAGCTGTGCAGAACAGACCTCTTCTGATAAGCATGTAGCTGCAGGCTGATTTTAAACTCAGGGGTAATTCTGTAAGTAATGACACACACTTCAGTTTATAGAAATGTCAACAAGCAATGACGTCTTCATATGTGTCTGAAATTAGAAAAGCAGTTGGCCCACAGTTCTGTCTAATCTGGTTTGTGAATGAACATTGAGGAATGTTCTTCCTATTGGAATCCAAGGCTAAATCTCAGGCCAGTGATCGTGCAAAGTTCAAAGTGATATAGTGTGGGAGGATAGGAGCCTTTCCAGGAGTCATTATTTGAACATATGATGACACATGGATAGATACTAAGAGATTAAAATAAGAAATAGCAAATATGTGAGAGAGAAACAACAAAACATGTCTGTGCCTGGTCTAATCCTAAAGATACAAAAATGTCTGAAGATGAGGAAAACTAGTGGGTCCTGACTGGAAGCAGTTAGGGAAGGCATTTAGTATCATTTTCATATTGTGTTCCCTCCCATAATCTCATGTTGTCCATCTGCAAGGAAATGCAGCCTGTGGGGCCAGCATCTAAGACATCAAGTCCTTTCCATTGACACATAACTTCAACATAAGTCATGGCCTTCTCCCTTTAATCCCTTTGCTTGTCATTGCTATCATTAGCTTTGACACACGGTCTCACTATCCTGCCAGGATAGTCTTAAACTTGGTCTGATCCACCAGCTTCTACCTTCTGCGAGCTAGGGTAAAAATCAGGCCCCACTATGAAGGATTTCTTCTGTTAGTCTTCTTTGCTTCCCACATTTGATTTTCAGAGGCAACAATAGGAAATCTGTTGTCTAAAAAAAAGGATTATATCTAGTCAAAAATAGCACGAATAACACAATCCTTCCTTAACACAGCCTACTGATTATCTTGGAAACTGCTCTGTCTCAGGTACAGCTCCACTCTGCTGCACGCAAAGTTCTCTAGGCCTGTGCCTCAGCCTCTGGCCTTTTACCATATTACAGAGCTCAAGAAAATAACTCAAAGTAGGAATAGAAAGCTCAGATCACCGACAGGTTGTGCAGTCTGAAACTGAAAAGGTTTCTTGGTGATGCATTTAGTTTTCTTTCTTAAATAAGGTGATTCTTTTCATTTGTGAGGGCATATTATATTATCTGAGAAAGTGTTCGCACAAATCCTCAGCCTGAGGCAATTACTACGCTGTCTTCATTACAATTTCTCATTTCACTTGAGATATTGGACATCACCTTCTCTGAATTTTGAAAACTTGGAAGGTTAAAGAACATCTGTTTGGGGTCATGATATTATTGTGAGAGATTAATAGGTGTGTGGTGTCACATTCTGCTTGAATGTATTAGATAATACATTAACCAATGCATAATCCCTGACCCACCTGATGCAGGAATCTATTTTACTCTCTGAGAAAAATTCCACCCATTCTTCCTTCTCGCTGTCTTCGTCTCTCTGCTTTTATCCCCCTAATTCATGAGCACAGGCCCTTAGTAGAAGACTCAACATAACTTTGTATCCATGGTGTTCCAATTTTCCCAGGTGTGCTATGACACATATTTCCAAACATTGGGAATCATTTCCATCTTATTAAATGCAATATGGAGTATTGGTACTCTAGCTCAGTTGGCAGATTAGTTACTTAACATGTACAAAATCCTGTCTTCCATCCCTATCACTGTGTAGAACTTACTTGATAGTGGATGCTTGCAATCTCAGCACGCAGATGTGGAGTCCAGAGGAGCAAAAATCTTGAATCATCCTGAACTGCTCATTATTTCACCCTGTACTAGAAGGGTTTCTGTTCAAACACACAATTGTTTAGCCAAATGTTAACTTTTATGAGCAGATATCTTGACCAATTAGCCATATGACTATTTTAAGGTCTAAAAACCATTGTAACACCATCTAGATTTGTAAACTGACGTGGCAGAAAAGTGAAGAAATTTTACATCTTCTGAGACACTGCAGATTGAGATATCCTGCTCTGATTTCAAACCTATTCCCTTGCCTTCTTTCCTTGAAGTCTCTAGTTTGCATGCCCTTCCTGCTGGAACACCTAGAGTCCATTCTGTTTAGCAACAATCCTCTTGTATCAGGTTCCTTTCCCAGAAATCAGAGGATGACTACATGCAGCTCTCTTTAGAGAACTGGGAAGCAGCACATTCTGAGACCTGAGGGGCTTTTAAAAATAGTTGAATCCCCCTGTGGATGCAGGTTTGCCCATCTTCCTACCACGCAGATCCAAGATGGTCTTGGAAAGTGTCCTTATAGGTATCATCCTGGCTTCTAGTACATAGCTTAGGTCACTACAAGGAGGCTACCTTTCTGCTCCTGCATCCATGAGAATAAATATCACTTTCAGTTTGCTTGCATCCTGAGGAAACTGAGGGCATCTCATCCTACTCAGGATCCCATCACGGCTGTCTGCAAACATGATACTATAATTCTTCTAATAAAGTTCTTCTGAAAGGACTTGTTTCCAGTTTCTTTTGTATAAAGTTGTGTCAAGTTTAATAAGTTATAACAGTCACTTCAACCTTTCAGTCAACCAACAAGCACCATCTATTTCAATGCTCTAGAAGTCTCTTATTTATCCAAATCCAAGACTCAAGTGCCTCTCAAGTTTGACTCCTCAATATCAAATCCACCAGCAAGCCCTAAGGATGTTCTCCTACAAAATAAAATTCATACTATCTTAAGTCCACATGGTTATTTTCAACTTTATCACCTTCAGAACCGATGATCTTTCTTGCTTTTCTACACTGAGCATGTCTTTGGGACGGCTATCAGGCATTCCATTCTCCGCATCACCATCATCAGTCTTCTTCAATCATTTCTCTATCTTGTTGACTTTTGACAGGTAATGTCTGAGGACTGTGTCTCTGTGACTTCTATCTCTCAAATGTCACTGTTAAATTAGGACTTACTTAGTGTGTTTTTATTTGAAATAATTAGACATTTTCATAGTCCTCTTAAGTCTTAGATGTTCTTTCTCAGTTGTCCATCATGTCTATGCCAATCTCCATGGAAACCTTCTCTCACTTCTTTTTGAAATAAGAGTCAGTAGCTCTCAAGGCAGTTGTGTCATCTGTAAGAACTGCCTTTACTAAGCACTATTTTGTCTATTGTCAGTTATATGGTCAGCACTATGGAGCTTCACACCACAATTCTGATCTGTTCTTGCACCTCTACAATCTAAGTTTCCCTTTTAAAATTGGTTTTAATGTTTAAATAAAAGTATCACACACTAAAATTAAAAAACCAAATCCATAAAAATTAATTAACAATAGGAGTTGTCATTCAAATCAATGCTATGAAGGCTCACATTGAATTTTCCCTCCAGTGTTGAATTTATTTATACACATATCCACTATCCATAACAAAAATTTCAGCAGAACTGGAACTAGAAAAGCAATTAGCTTTATATCTTCTTTCATAACTCACATCAATTACTTGCATTCAGTCTTTTCTCAGTCCTTTACTTTTAGCTTTTCTTGTTCTCTTTCCTGAATGTTCTACTATACCTACATGTGCATCTGTTTACATGTGTACTATATTATCTATTTATCTGTTGGTGGAGGACTAGGTTGATTCCATTTTTATGTAGTTAATAAAGCATAAGAAACCACTGAATAAATGGGCTTTCTTTCTTCTAAACTACTAAACTACTTTGCTTTGAAAAGACATTATTTTCCTTTGTTCTTATTCTTGATACCCCTTTTTATCACTTAACTTTTAATCAGATTACATTATCATGACGTACAATAACATGTTGCCTAAATGACCTAACGGCTCAATGAAAGACATAATACCTGGTCGGAACACTTTCAAATATTTTTGCTTCATAACAACGAAGAGAAAAGAAGAATACCAACCTGAATTTGATCTAGGTCATTTCAAACTTTGAACTAAATAAATATGGCTTGTGTTCAGCTGATTATCCATTAAATTTATTTATACCTGTGGGCATTTTAATTGGAATTTAATATTAAAAAATAGAAATTGTAAATTCTTGATGAGAATATTATGAAAATATCTTGTCATGTGCTAAACTAAAAAAAAATATTCAGAGATTTATTTTCTATCCCTGATTTAATTGTTTGTGATAAAAATTAATTGAAAGCAGCAAAATCATCTTTTCCATTTTCAGTATTTGAACACATAATTTCTAACAGTGTCTAGGGTTAATAGAATCATGTTAGTTGAATAATTTTTTGCACTTGTTTATTTAGGTAAAGGATATAGTGAGGAGTCTATATTATTTGTGGAAGACACTAAGCTAAGAAATCCACTCTCCTGGATGTTACCTTCACTGTATATCTTCTAAGAAAATGATGGACTTACATCAAAAGAAAATATCTCCTGTCATCTAAGCACTACAGCCATGTAAATCTTGGCCTCCTTCTATTAGATACTTATAACTTTGGATGGAACTATGGGATTGATTATAAACTTACAAACTTGTCCTCTGAATGATAAATGAATCTATAAAATAGATTTCTACTCTGTTGCATTCTTGATCCATTTTGTTAGTCATAAATCTACAGGATGTGATCTTTAGGACTGTACTTGATTCTGCAGCAAGGAACAGTCTTTTTGCTGTGTCTTTTCCCTTGCTAGATGAACTGAAGTATAAACCAGTGCTCTGTGTGTGTGTGTGTGTGTGTGTGTGTGTGTGTGTGTGTGTGTGTGTGTTTTGTAAGATAGATAGATAGATAGATAGATAGATAGATAGATAGATAGATAGATTAGATAGATAATAGATAATATTGATAAATTGATAATAGATAAACAGATAAAATAAAAAGAAAGATGACAGATAAGATAGATTGGTAGATGATAGCTATCAAAATGAAAGTAACATAAGTTGGCACTGTGACTCTGTGTTGTTTTTTTCAGCAGTTATGCTATTCATTTTTTTATTCTTTAAGAATTATTTGATTGAAATGTATTTCTACACAAGACAGTTCATTTTATAAGCTATTTTATACAACTCAGTTTATAACAAGTGGAAACCTAAGGTTGTCCTGGCTATAAACTTGAGTCTCCGTGCTTAACTAAGTCTCTTGCTAGGTCATGAGAAGTTGAGTGCAAATAAACTAATGTCAAGAGCTCATCACAATCCTCATGCATGACAGCCTTGTCTCTGGGAGGACGCTTTGTCACCTGGTGCTTCTTCTCTTTATTCATGAAGTCATCTTCAGACATGAGTTTGAGTTTTATTTCTGTTGCAATTGGCATTGGAATTCCAACAAGTCTCTTAACTCTCTGAACACTACTTTTCCTTTTGACCAAGACAACTATCCTCTAGTTGAGCTTACAAACTACCGTGAGATTACAGTGACAATGAGAAGTTCACTAAGGGTAATTGCTGGGCACTTCAATTTTACTCTCAGGACTATGCAGCAAGTGCCATCAATCAGAACGGCTGGAAAAAAGCATGAGTGAGTGAAGAAATTAATCACATAATGACGATAGTAGCATACACTTAAAAAAACATACAGTGAGCACAAGTAAACATCAAATTACATAATGGGCACTGTGGTGGTGCTGTAGATGAAAATGAGTTTAGGAACTGACGAGTTATACATGCATCATTTTGAAAATGCAATCAGACACAGACATTTAATGAGGTAAGGAGTAGAGTTATAAATCTAATGACAGTGAGTAAAGATGAGATTTAAATTCTATTCATCATTTATAAAAATAACTTGTTTATATATTATATATACATCTATAGAGACATGCACACATATATGTATATTATAAATCATATATTGCATATATATGTGTATGTAGATAAGGGTAAATAGTATTTAATGGCTGTGTGGCTGTAATAATTCACATCTGATTTTGCCATAAAAGTTACTTATCCTCCTTTTGTCCGTGACTCCATTATACGGGTGTTTTTCAATGTATATTGTAACAATTCAGATAAGCAACCTTTCGGGGATGCTTTTGTTGTTATCTACTTATGATTTTGGAAATTACTTCCTGGAGTATTTCTGACATCTGTTACACACATACTAACACAAACATGTGCACCTCTGATCGTGTTGACTGAGTCTGCTTGAGGACATCCTGTGGTGATGGTGTTGGTCAGGCTTCCTTATCAACTCGGCTCCTTTTTTTTTTTTTTTTTTTTAATTTTTTTTTTTTTGCTTATTCACTTTATAACCCGTCCAGTCACCCTCCTCAGGATCCTTCCATCTCTTGTTTTCTGAGTTACCCTCCTCCTGTATCCCCCACCCTGCCACTTAAGTCTCTGAGAGGCTAGTGCTTCTACTCCTTTGAGCCAGATGAGGCACCCAGTAGAAGACCAACTCCAACAGCTGCATGTTTTGGATAGCCCCCACTCCAATGTTGAGACCTACATGAAAACCAAGCTGCACATTTACAACATATGTGGTGCAGGGGCCTAGGTCAGCCATGGAGGTGATCTGTGTAGCTAGGTATGCTCTACGTTGTGAAGATGGGTGTACTTGTGATACTCCTCTCAGTCATCAATGTCACTCAGTGACAGATGTGTGTCTCTCCTCTGTTGTCATGATTTTTCCATATTTGGTCTGATTTCACATGAGCTATTTTGGAAATTTTAGGGAGAATGGATTTCACTGTTTTAGAAAAATACTAGCAGTTTCTTGGCTTAAGTTGTTCATTTCAGAGACAAAAAGTTAATGCAGTTGTAAGCTACTCTCAGCCAAATTACACATTAACACTCCAGCCTTGTCTTTTCCTGGTTTCTAAGATGTAGAATGTGAGAGTAATTAACTGCTTTACAGTTAAATATGTAGGAATGTTTTGGTGTTAGGAAGTAACAAAGATGATTATCATTTTTGTAAACAAAATATTTAGAAACTGAAACTCAACAATGCTTGTTTTTTTTTTTTTTTTTTTTTGGGGGGGAGAAATATTGAAACTTCATCTTGAGGTCAAGGTGTCTGCTATGAGAACATGTGAAATTTTAAATCCCTAATATACATCAATTGTTTTACATGTACATGAAGCTCACAGGGAAAGTTTTGTTGAATTAATATGAATATTTCTACAGTGGTATGTAAGTGTGTTTTCTCTCAACAACTATGTTGATGACACATCAAAGAAACAATTTCAGTCAAACCCAGGCTGCTGAACTAGAATCTATTGGGGTTCTTTATATGAGCATTATTGAGAACTAACAGAATAGCCACATGAGTGACAATTCTCAGTAGCTGTATTCTGGGAATCCTCTGCACAATTTGCAGGTACATGAACTCAAGACTATCCTCTTCCATAGCAACTGTTTCCTACTAATATAACCTCCAGGAGCTGCTCCTGATTCACACAAATTTCTTGTGAGTCCTTGTAACTTGCACCGATCTTTCCTTTAGGAGGGAATGCTTCAGGAAGGGAGGCATAGATGCAAAGCAACACTAAATGGTAATATATGAACTCCATGACAAATATGTGTATAAAAAGTTCAACAGTGTTTTGAAAAATATGACATATGACAACAATATATATGGATAAGTAAATATGTCAAACAAGATAAAAAATGTACTAAACAAAATTGTTGATGGATCTGGAGTCATTAGGGAATGTTGTTATTCACTATGCACCAATGTACATATTCAAGTCATAAGCATGATGCTAAGAAATGGAAGGCAGACACAATTGATATTTAACATTATTATGTTTTTATCTTTAAATATTATTTCTGGGATGTGTGATTTCTTTTGAGATAGATAGATAGATAGATAGATAGATAGATAGATAGATGATATATAGATAGAAAAAATATAAAGAAAACAGGAACAAAGAAGAAATAAACACAGATTTTAAGGTTTCCATAGGAAAATGTTAATTCATGTGCTGTGAATGATAATTGATGCTCAGTGTGGTCAGGGTACTGAGGTCAGGAGTAAATGAGTCAATATGGCAGCATTTCTCAAGTAGTGGGTCGAAATCCCTTTTACTGGAGTCACCTAAGTCCATCAAAAACACAGAGATTTATATCACAATTCATAACAGTAACAAAATTACAATTATGAATTAGCAAAGACAATAATTTTATGGCTAGGAGTCCCTATAACATTAGGAGCTGTATTAAAGGGTCAAATCATTAGGAAGGTTGAGAACCAGTGCAATATGGGACTGAAAGTCCATCATATCTGACAACAAATGTTGTTCTTAATTAATTTCACTGGACACATACTGTGCACTTCTGTGTTATCACTGTCATTGCCTTTCATTATGAATTTTGTATCTCCAGAAAGACAATACCTGCTTTCCTCTGCTTTCGGTTTTTTTTTGTTTTTGTTTTGTTTGTTTTAGATTATTTGGAGAGCATCAAGACAGGGTTTCTCGTGTACAAAATGACTGTCTGAATCATTCTAATAACCAGCTTCCTGAAACTCAGAGATTTGCAGCCTTGCCTCCAATGATGCAGATAAATGCAGTAAGTGCACCACCATCCAGCTTTACCATGCTTTTAACAGGTGTTTGAAAGTTCCTTCTGAGGGACCATCCTGTGGTTTCCCTTCTGAAACAACTTGATTGTTTCTGTGGATCAGAGACGCATGACCCCATGGAGGTGAATCGGCTACAAGACATGTAGACTAGCAGTTAGCACATACTGCAGCTGACACCACACAATATTTAATTGGACTCATGATTTTATCAGTTAAGTCCTTCAATCTGAGACATCACCTGTCCTTTACCTACTTTGTTATGTCAGTAGGCCCATGCATGAATAGTCAGGCTAAGGAGAAGATGATGCCTTTGGAAGATAGTCAGTTTCTGATGTGGATTGAAGGTCCCTTATTCCAAATAAAACCCAACAGCCCATAATGGCATTTGGAAAAGACTCTCTAGTTTAACTTTTTGAAACAAGCAGCAGCTAAAAACAACCGGTGATGCAGCATCAGTTAAGTCACTAGGGCAGCTTCTAGTTCTTAAAATTGTAGGAAGGCTTAATTAGCATTTTGGACCTCTGAAATCCCCAAAGCCAATAGGGCCAAGGGAACATTCCCATTGAACAAGGTGTTCATCTCTTCCTGTACACGAGCAACTTGTCATCACATTAGAAGAAGAATCCCCTAAGTTACGGAAATAAGTGCTTCTGAAAAAAATCTCACAGGATAAAAATTGCCAATAATAAACCTCCTTGTTTTTGGGAGGAAGTCCTTCAATAACACCATCCACAACAATGGTAATATTACAAGTCTTGACTTAAAGACCTAAGTAGCATTCATCATCCAAAGATGGATATCCAAAACAGGAAAAAAATTAACAAAAACAACAAACAAAACAAACACAAACAACAAAAACCAAACAAAACCCTCCATCCTCTGATCTCTACCTCCTGAGAGAGGATAAATTACCCAACTAAATACAGGATGGTTTGGGCGGGATGCGTATATCTTCTATGTTACCTGAACTCAAAGCGCTCCTCAGCTACTTGAGAGTGGGCTTCAGCTCTTTCTTGAGGTCCAATGCACTTGGTATGACTCCTTTACTCAAATCATAATCCAGATCTATTTAGGTTTCATTGTACCCTGGTTTAAATTGACACTTGTTGCAGTTAGCTTTTCTCCAGAAATACAAACTGGTCCGCTCTGGACCAGGACAACTCGATCTCTGCTTCAGATTCTGCACTTCATTCTTCTTCCGACAAGAACCTGGTAACAGTATTGTGCTTCCAATTCTCTCCTCTTCCTCATCTTACTCGTGAACTGGTCTCTGCTGAGTCAGACACCTTCATTTACATATTCTTGTCTCCTCTGTTCATCTTCTGTTCATAGACTCCTGCACACTCTGCTGCTTGGCTCTCACTCCTCCAGTGCATTTGTTGCCCGTTAAATGTGATGTACATGATGAGTTTAGCCTCAGTTTGCTTCTCTAGTGTCTGCCTGGCTTAGTAATATAGGAGAGCAGGCCTTGTGCTCAAAAGCTGATAGGTTTCAGATATCTTGCCCTCTCAGACAAAACAATCGGAAGGTGATTGGCTGGAACAGTGCTGCAGAGGTTGTATCCTGGAGGTGGGACTAACTAGGTGAGGACGCAAGTGTTCCTGGGAGAAAGAGGCCATGCGCACAGGCACATCCTCACAGGCACCTCCTTCAGGCAAAGGTCGCAAACCACCTGAAATGGCTGAGTCTGGAAGCTGCAGAGCAGGAGCAGATCCATGTTCACGGTCCAACTACTGAGTGCTGGAACTGCCCACCATTGGCATGCACCTGTTCTAGAGCAGCTGCGATCACTTGGTACATGGTGCGGCATTGTGGGAACTAGTACTGAGGCTTCTGGAAAACTCACATAACCTGCAGAAGTTGTGCTGCACTGGTGGTGATGGGCACTGATGGCTCTAGGCAGATGGAGCAAAACAGTTCCTGAGCAGCAGAAACAACCCAAGCCCCAGCATTGTGCTCCTGGGGGATCCCAATGGACACCGGGACAGCTGCAGATAACACCTCGCAGTGCTCAGAGAGCTGGGTTCTCTCTCTCTCTCTCTCTCTCTCTCTCTCTCTCTCTTCCTCCTCTCCTCTCTCTCTCCCTCTCTCTCCTTCCCTCCCTCCCTCCCTCTCCTCCCCTTTCTCTCCTTCTCTCTCTCCCGTCTTCCACTCCCCCTCCCTCTATCTTTCCTTTTCATCCCTCCACTACTCTCAGGCCTCCTTTCACCTCAACCATTCCTCTCCCACAGATCTTTTTCTGTTTCTCTTCAAAAAAGAGCATGCCTCCTAGGGATATCAACCAGATCACCAGACAAGATAACTAATATGGGCACCAACTCAAACTCTCATATCAAGGCTGGATGAAGCAATCCAGTAGGGGGATAAAGATCCTTAAGCAAGTAAAAGAGTCAGATACATTCCCTAATATTAGGAGTCCTGTAAGAACACCAAACCACACAACCATAACATATATGCAGAGCTCCATGATTGTCACTTCAGTGTCTGCGAGCCTCTATGAGCCCTGCTTAGTTGATTCTGTAGAGCCTGTTCTTATAGTTACCTTTCCCCTCTGGCTCCTATAATCCTTCCTGTCCATTTTTCACAGGGTTCCCCAAGATCTGTCTAATGTTTGGCTGTGGACTCTGTATTCATTCCTATCATTTGCTTTCTGACGATGATTAGGCTAGGCACTGATCTATGAGTAAGGAGAATATCATTTCATTGACTTTTTTTAAAATTTGGCACATCATTTAATAGTAAATTAAGGACAAGTAGCCAAGCACAACCTGTTGCAGGTGCTAGTGACAAAGTCATAACTCTCTATCAAGTAGAAACCAATGTTTGATTTAAATCACAATGTAAGTCAAGTTGTCTTTTTGAACACATTGAATAATTTGGGTTGACTGGCCTCTTCTACAAGTTCTGCTGCAGTGGAAATGCTTTGGAATCTACAAGGGTGAGCCCAGGGAAAACTCCTGGTAGGGAGGGATAAAGGAGCCTGAACCTAACATCTTCTGCAACCAGGCAAAGCTTCCAGTGGTGAGATTGGGACACCAAACCCAGCCACAAAACCTTAGACCTACAATTTGTCCTGTCTATAAGATATGCTGGGGTAATGATGGTACACTTTCCCTTCTAATCCCATTGTCAGTTCTCCCTCAAAAGACCAGGCTGGCATGAAAGGAATCTATGCTTCAGCCTATAGATTAACTGAAAAGTGTTTGTGTCCATTTCATTTTTCCAGCTTTCTATCCATAAATTCCTGCAGGAACTTATTTGGAACTATTAGTATTGAAAAACCAAATATGGGATTTGGCACTAGAAGAATAAAAAGTAGCTTTCAGATCTTTCCAGATGGCATGTAGTGAATTGGCATTAGAATACTTGTCAATGGGGACCCACTCAACTCTAATGAGCTGTCCTGGCCTTATGCTCCTGGACAATCTAACTCATGATGTTGTGACTTGGGATCTCTGGGTCTCCTTTGATGAGCTTTGGGACTCTAATCTTTCCAGAGTCCTGTACTTAACCCCAGTGAGATGAATTGAGTGGCTTTCAATTAAGCAGTCTTAGTAGCTGTCATGAATGGGTGAGGGTTGGAGCAACTTTCAATGCCAAGAAGGAATGATGGAAATAATTTTAGTATTCTGCTGAAGCCTAAAGCTATGTTAGAAGGGATGGCATTAGCTGAGCATGTTCTATTGCTGGACGATATTTTGTTGTGTGATGTATAGACTCCATGTACTCAACTTAAGTGACCTAGAGAATTCAACGGTGTCTCTACATTATGTAAAGGAGAAACCAGACGTGTCAGAAAACATTTTTCTTTCAAAATCAATAAATCATTTTTATGTTATTTGGAATAGAAAAAAATCTGTGAAAATGTTCTGGCATAATTTAAATTTAGCAAGCCTTATTAGAACTTATGTGAAAATATAAACAATACATAGATAAACAGAGTGCTAGTATTTTCAATAATGTAATGACCCCCACACCCACTCTTCTTCATACAGGCAAAACACAAGAGGCCAGGAGAGGGCATTGGTTCTCCTGGAGTTGGAATGACAGCTGTGAGCAACCTAAACAAGCATGTGGTTCAGAACTCCTGCCCTCTGCAAGAGCAGCGAGAGGGCTTAACTGCTGAGCCATCTCTACAACCCTCAACATTTTATTGAATATTCTAAAAAGAATTAATATTTAAAATAAATGGATCTTCTGCTTTAAAACTTGCTCTACTGGTAAGGTTTAGTATATGACTTATAGTCAATTAAGTTTCAAAAAATTTTGGCAGCATTATTATGAAGAATTTATAATGAAATCCAGCAGGTTATCATTTCATTGACTTGAAGCTGAAACCTTAATTCAACATATTATGATATTTTTTCTATTTAAGAAGATACTGAATGAAGAATGCCAATTTCTTCCTGAGCCTCATGCCCAACACATGGGTATATTAAATGTTTGAAAAGAATAAGAATCAATTTACAGACATACTGGAGATTAGTTTAACTGTATTATGGGAAGAAAAGAATTGTACTTACAACCCACAGAGCAATATATTTTCTGTGCTTCCCTTAGAATACACCTGCCAGATCCAATAAACTCTGTGAGCATGAAAGAGCTGAAGCAGAGGCAGAAACTCCGGTCCATGAAGTTCTCACTAGTGTTGCAGCCAGCATGCAATTATTGAGATGTCTTTAGCATCTCATGAACACAGGATGCTGATCTTGTGTCTGGAGCTAGGAGTCATGAAGAGATCCACAGATCCAGGCCATGATAATAGGCTAGCTCTCTTCTTGGCACTGCAAGTGGATTTCAAAATGTATGTATGGTTTGTAAATTAATTTAATACTTTCTTTTAACACTACATATAAAATAGATAAAATTAACTTGCCTTTTATTTGCTATGTCTTATTGACAGACAAAATTCGATACTACAATAAAACAAAATCTTAAAAATCTGCAATCATTGGAACACTGGAATACTCTAATTGATTTACTTTCTGTCTCATTCAGCTATTATTTTCTTTAAACTTCCATTAATAAAATAAATATTTTCTTAATAATTTATACAGTATTGGGTATATTCTTTTCTCTAATTGTTGTGTTTGTATCTTAAATAATTATACTCTTTAGGTATAAAAATATGAACTCTTGCATATAAATATCCTGAAATTTCAACATATCTAACACATAAGTGATATTCTTATCACTTCATAACTTAAATTTTCAGAACATTCCCCCATTGATATTGTGAATATGTTAGAGCATTCTGATCACTTAATTTTCAGAATAACGAACAACTTGTTAAGATTAGCTCTGTCACAGCAAAATAGAAGGGAATGGTAAGGATTTTAAGGTGATTTTGCTGTTGTTATTGTTGGGTTTTTGTGGTGTGTGTGTGTGTCTCTGTGTGTGTCACTGTGTGTGTCTGTGTGTGTGTGTGTGTGTTTTGTCTGTGTGTCTGTGTGTCTATGTGTCTATGTGTCTGTGTGTGTATGGTGAATGAGAAGTAAGGTATGAACTAATCACATAATCACATTTTTTAAATGTTTGTATAATTGCTTTGTATTGCTGCTTTTGTTCCCTAGCCAGACACTTTTAGCTTCTCTTTCCACTCTGAACCACATTTGACTGAAAGGTGATATAATAGGACATTTTACCCTCATGTGTTTTAAAATTATGCACTCTGCTTATTTTATTCAGTTACTCAGCATTTATGGAATGAAGATGGTCAGTAATTTTCTTGACTAATTATATTGATTAGTGTTATGTGAACAAATACTTGCAGTCTTGTGAACAATAATTAGTCAAAACCCATAATTGTTGTTTAAACGATGTGATATCATCAGAATTTAAGCTTTCATAACTGCATAGCATTGATTAAAATTAAGTCAATACATAATCTCTAGTGTCTCTAAGCACATTTCTGAAGCACTTCCGTCATGTTTCCTTAAATAAGTAAAGGAGAGGCGCACATCATTAATGTTAAATGAGCACAGCCATGAGGGAATGTGCTTGAGTTAAGGACACCACTTGCTTAGTTTAAGAGGTGCATTTCTGCGATGAAGTTCAGAAATGAGAGCGCTGGATCCTGAGGACTTCATCATGGAAGGATCTTATGTAAACTCCATCCAATTATGATCAACCTCAAGAGTCAATCTTATTTATGCCTTTCATGTGATGTGGCCTATACTGGATGTCTGATAATGGTCAGTCCTTCTCTAAGGAGTGTAAAACCCTTGAGAACTAAAGCATCAGCTGTATGCATATGCAAACACACATACAGATATCTGGAGAGAAACATACCAGCATGAAAGTTAGTGGAAACCAAATCTAAAGCATCCTCCTGATTTGACTCTCAGCCCTCTGACGGCCTATAAGCATGGAATTGTAGGGTGCTTTGGAACTAAGGCTTGATTGTATTTTCAGTATCATTCTAAACACAGTTACTTAAAGAAACTCACACTCCTTTCTCTTTGTCTCCCAAATATTCCAAGTGGTCACATGTTAATGAATGAGAACAATTGGAATGGATCAGCTTTAGAATATAGACTTCTATAATTGTCATCTGATGCAGCAGACACTATTTAGATAGACAAATAATGTAGGAGATATAATCAACATTCAGATGTTATTAGACATCACTTCTAGAGGTGATAACAAAACTACCATCCATGTTCATCTTACCCATGTGGTTCTGAACTGAGTGACAGAAAGAAAACTAGATTTTAAATGACTAGGATTAATTTACATTAGAATGTAGGGGCAGAGCTTATTCATAATTTCTTCACATTTCTCACTTTCTCTTTTAAGATACGTTCCTCAACCTGAACTCAAACTTCCTTCATTATAAGAATAAAGCATATGTGTGTTGGTTCACACAAAAAGAACATGGCAAAGTTTCACATGTGGACATTTTTGAAAATAAGTGATGCTTCTTTAAGAATGTCATATATCTTGTGTCCTCTGCTAAAAATGTGATCAGGTTACTTACCAGTTTATTCATATGATACTGTGTGAAAGAGACGGAAAGAAATGTCATTCGCCCCATATAGAAAGGTCACTGATGCATTCATTAAAAGACTCCCTCCAAGTGTTGTAAAAGTGATGACTTAGTTGGGTTTACTTACCAGGCCATGAGTGTGACTGAAAGAACACAACAACTCCAGAAATCCCTAGGTAATTGGCAGCTACACTATGGAATAGTCCCAGGTTCGCTGTTTCCTGCTTATACAACCTTACGAGGTCAGGAAATGGGTGCCTGGGGATCTCAGGAAGGTTCTGAGCATGATCAGCCTCGCCCTTTCCTGTGAGAATGAATGCCTGTAATCAGGATTCCAGGAGGGTGACCACAGAAGCTCTGATTTAAGGCACAGTGGCCACATTCAAGCTGGGTGACACAGGTGTGTAATACACTGTATGGCTCATTTGAGTTTACTCCAGGTTGTGGTCTTCACTACTGTTGTCTTCTTTTCCTTTTCAGTGAGGAGGCCCAATAGTAGCTAGTTGAACACATAACTATGTCAACTAACCCCTAAATTTTACATTTAAAATACTAGTTTATTGTACTTTTAGGTAAACTGGCCAGTTCTTAGGTGAATTATCTTTTCTATGATCTAAATACGAGAGTCAATGTCAGGTTGAGTTCAGGGAATTAGTGTTGTGGGGTTCCATACATATCATTTTTATATTAAATATCAACATGATCTATAACTGTGATTAAGCCAGGAAGAGAGGGATGCAAAAACAGTGTTCTTTTGTAGTGATGGTTCATTACTTTTTCAAAATAAAATAAAAGAGCTGTAATGAATAATTATGTAAAAGTTGAAGTTTGGAACTAGAAGGAGAATTGCAAAGTAAAATACATTTAAAATATCTAATATAATTTATAATCATTCATAAAGTTTTAATATGCATTTTTTCATTGATTTTTACCATGAAGCTCAGGCTGTGGTGGAGCTCATGAATAGCTTAGTGTAACTGTCAATCCCGGAGTGACAGGCTTGTGCAACTACACTTGCTTTCTTAATTTTTATTTGCCACATAATAATTGTGTCGTCTTACCGGTACAATGCTATGCTTAGACACATCCATCCAATGATTCAATCTGTATGATTAGCACATCTGTCATCTCCAGCTGTTGCTATGAGACTTTTCAATATCCTCCACCGAACATAAACCACACTTAAGATGGAAAATGCCAGAGGAAGCTTTGTACATACTACACTGATATATCATTTCCCCAAATTTAGTTAGAATGTAGTTCTTACAGAGAAGCCATATCATATGCTTGAGAATATTGGAAGATTAATGTTAACTAAAATAATAATTAAAAACCATTTAGAAAAATAAAGTCAGACATAGAAACAGAGATCATTTCAGTCTCTGAGAATTCAGAAACTGGGAACTGACCACTGGGATTTCCTGTATCTGAGTTTGTGTGTAGTGGACTTGCAACTATCCCTGACAAAGCTGATGACCCTTGAAACTCAACCTCCACTAAAGGGTAGTAGCCTCAAATCATACCCAGTAACATAATCCTATAATTTTATTTCTTTTATTTTCTTCTTCTGAAATACTTCATCGCACTTTCTCCTTTCCTTCTCTCTCTTCTTTTCCACTAAGCTTCATTTTTCTTTTCATATTTGTTTGGTGAATATATGTTTATGTTTGTTTGATTTTATGTGTGTAGGGATTATGAGCATATATATATAATATTATATATATATATGTACCTTTTCTTAGTTTTTTTACATATTTAAACAAAGTAAAACCTTAGAAAACCTTTCATGTAGGGTAGGTATGGCTAAATAGAAATTCTGTTGCAAAGTATCATCTTTAGCAAAGCATCTATGACCATATGAATGAGTTCTTATTCACAGAGAAACAGTTCAGGGTCAGCAGCCATGGAGGAAGCATTTACAATAAGTGTAAGCATGGGTTCTATCAATTGGGAATGCAAAGTACATGGGACCATTTTCATATGGCAGGTTCTATTCACAGAGGGACAAGGCTCAGGATTAGGGCAAAAACAATGCTCAGAATTTAGAGGATTCACATGAAGAAAAGCAAAAGATGACCAGCTTGTTAAATAACATCCATTCCAGCCTTCCTGATAAACAAGAGTCAGTCATTCCCTTCCTTTGAAGGAAACACCTATGTGATTAGCAATTTTAAATTTTCTAATACTTTCTGTGAGCTGTGCCTTCCACCTTCTTCTATGATATATGTCATATATCATTTGTAATTTTCAAAAGTAGGTTTAATACTTGAGCATATAAAAGATAAGAAGTTAATATCTGGTTTTTAATTTTTATTATCAAAAAATTTATCATCGATGAATTAATAATGATTGAAAATATAGAATTCTGTGATCCTTTTATTCATAGCTATATGATTTGACTGGGTTGATATATATAAGATGGATTGAGTGCCATAAACACACATTCTGAAACAGTAATATACTGGCACTAAGTTGGATATATGATGTATTTAATCTTAAGAGTTCATTAAATAAGTCAGAAGTGCATTCTTCCTCCTCATTCTCTCTGTTCTCCTTTGTTTTTAATACAGTGATATGAGCTGGCTAATGAGTTTTAGCTAATCCCTTCAGAGTGACAAGTGGGCTCAGAAGAAGCAAGATTGGAATCCCTTTTCCTAAAAGTAAATCCCGAAGATGCCACTGACAGGTCTTGGTCTGTTTTGCTACAAAGCTATTTATTTTATAATTAGCATCTTATTGATTGTATTCATGGGAAGCTGATTGTAGGCTCTTACATACTGTTTACATTTAGTGGCTGTGAGTGTGAATAGACTTATAAGACTTTATAAGAGTCAAAATAAAGAGGGACAAACTATACATGCATACGTCAATGTGCTTACTGGTGTGTGGTACAGACATGCTTTTATTTAAATGTTCAGTACTTGGTTAATGTTCCCTCTAAGCTGCATTTGTGACCACTCTCCTCTGTTGTCTCTGCCTCACTTTAAGGACGACAACCCATCCCACTCTGAAGCTTCTTGAAGTGAAGGACTCTGAGTTTGTCATTCTTTACTCTATTTGTTTTGAAATTATTCTTTCTTTCGTTTTGTTGGTATTGCTCAGTGTGGCAATGGAGAAGTGTTTGTTCCTGATTTTTAATGATCCTTTCTTGATGTTCCTGTTCTATTATTATTGCAAAATAATCCTAACTTTCTATGAGACTGCGTTCTTAAGTTCTCATCTGCTGACCCTCCCTCCCTTTGTCACTCCCTCTCTTTCTTTCATTTATCTTTTCTATCTGTAGCCATTTTCTTCCCCAAATCCACAATTTCACTGTTTCATTTTGTGTTTATTATTTATGCTTGAGCTTTTTATTTCTCTCTCTCTCTCTCTCTCTCTCTTCTCTCTCCCTCTCTCTCTTTCTCTCTCTCCTCCCCGTGTGTGTGTGTGTGTGTGTGTGTGTGTGTGTGTGTGTGTGTGAGAGGGAGAGAGAGAGAGATTGTGCATGCGCATCTTTCCAGTGCATGTGTGTGTGTGTGTGTGTGTGTGTGTGTGTGCACATGCAAGTGTTTTCAATAGTGAAGGACTGACCAAGCTTTTTTTGTTTCCCTGATATGACTTTTTTTAAGGTTTATTTTTATTTTTTTAAGAGTTTTGCATGAACTATATTCCTGTGAGCCTTAAGAAGAGCTTTCTTCAGAACCTACTGGAGTACTGTCAAAAACAAGGGTCAATGGTTTTCTCCTCCACATTTTCTAATCCATATCTGAGTGAATTCCAAGATTTTGAGTAGCCAGCTCCTCATCTGCTGGGCTAGAGAACATACTTCTAGAATCACTGCAAGGTGCAGGCCATATATTAGAATTAGACTTTTCAATTCTACTAAGGTAGTTAACAAAACTCAACTTGATATATGCTTTCAAAGACTAGATTAAAGTGATTGAAAATGAACAACAAAGACTTGGTTTAAAAGTGTAAATAATGAAGTATAGAAATGATCCCTGAATGTTCCTATCCAAAGGAAAGACAGGGACAAAAAAATGAAACAGAGACTGAAGGAAAGGCCATCCAAAGACCACCCCACCTAGGGATTCATGCCATCTGCAGATACCAAATCCCTACACTATTGCTGATGCCAAGAAATGCTTGCTGACAGGAGCCTGGTATGGCTGTTCCCTGAGAGGTTCTGCTAGCACCTGACTAATAGAGATGCAGAAACTCACAGCCAACCACATGACTGAGCCCTGGGACCGCAAAGGAAGAGCTCAGGAAAGGACTTAAGGAGCTGTATAAGATTGCAACCCCATGGGAAGAACAACAATGTCCACTAACTGGACCACTCAGACCTCTCAGGGACTAAACCACAAACCAAAGAGTATACAGGGACAGGTCCAGATGCATATGTAGCAGAGGATGGTCTTATTTGACATCAATGGGAGGGGAGGCTCCTGGTCCTGTGGAAGCCTGATGCTCTAGCATAGGGAAATGCTAGAACAGAGAGGCAGGAGTGGGTGAGTAGGTAGAGGAGCATCCTCATAGAGGCAAAGGGGAGGAGGGCTGGGGGAATGATGGGATGGAGGGTTTGTGGAGTGCTAACAAGAAAGAGGAATATCATTTGAAATGTAAACAAATAAAATGATTAATAAAAAAGTGTAAATAAAATTCTGCCTATAAGGTTCAAAATAATGACTATCTTTAATTTGAAATGCTTTTATAGACATCATTAATTTAAAAAATCTTTTACTTCAGAGTCGCATGCCTAACACTCATTCTTCCTTTACAAAAATTTCTCATAGTTCCAAAACCAGTTGATATTTTTAGCCAACCTTGGTATATAAAGAAACAAACTTTTGATCAATGTAAAACTAACATTGTGCCAAATTGGTTTGCTTGAACTTGTTTCATGTGCTTTTATGCAGTAGTTGGCAATTTATTCTTCTCCACTGTACAACCACTCTGTAGAGCATTCATTTATTCATCTGTTGAACGGAGAACTTTATCTAAGCCAATAAGATACCCTGCACCACAGTCACAGAGAGTCCCATACTTGCAAATGCCTCAGTTTTGAGTCTGTTATACCCTTCAGTAAAATGAGCATAGATCAAGTTAGATTAGATTGAGGAGCAAATTGAAATGACAGTGGGTCAGGAAAAAGCAGTATGTACGTGGAAAGTAGAGCTTATATAAGATCACTACCACTGAGGTTTAAAACTGTTGTGTGAACATTTACTTTCATGCTGAACTACAAACATTTCAGATAACATCAGTAATTGTTGGTTTGTTTCTAAGGAAACAGATCATTGTCATTATGCCATGCAAACATGTCTTTCCTTTCCCTTCCTGAGTAGCTTCTAGATGCCTGTGATTTGAAAATCCCCTTTTCCTGTGAAAGGCACAGTGGAGACTTCCTTTAATGTGATTTTTCTCTCCTGTGATGCACAGAACTATTATTGTTGTTGTTATTGTTATGTTATTTTATTTGATATTTTCTTTATTTGCATTTCAAATGTTATCCCCTTTCCTGGTTCCCCCCAACACCCGAAATGAAACCCCGTATCCCATCCCCCGTCCCTGCTTCTATGAGGGTGTTTTCCCAACCACTCACTCCTGCCTCCCCATCTTCAAATTCCCCTACACTGGGGCATCTGACCAACACACTTAGAGAGAAGAATTATCATCTTTAACAAATGGGAATCACACTGCAGCCATCTTTCAGAGGCAGCTTCCACTATTTGCCACTAAGTATTAACAAGACCAGTGATTTAAGGTGCCCTCCTCTGCCCAGCAGGTCTGTAAATTAACCATTGGAATCTTATCAGTAAATCACCTCCTAAGCAGCTTCTGCCAGAAGACACGGGAGGAGAAAGACTCGATCAGTTTCTCCACATGGAAATGAAAAGATTAGCTGAAGGAAACGAGAGAGAAAGAGCAAGCCCAGTTTGAACTTTTCTCCTGGAAGGTGCCAGCTCCCGTCAGAGAAGAGTGAGAGCTCCCCAGATTCTGAAAGCTCCCCAGAAGAAACCACAACCTCTAAGAAACAAATTTTGTGTTTTGTTCTTTATATGGTACCTAGAAATTACCTTTTTCTAATTTCTAACAGCACCTTTCAATATAAAAATCTTAAATGTAAAGTAAATAGTGAGAAAAAGTGACCACATTAATTATGACTCCTCCATTAATAAATTGTATATAACACCTTGAATACCTAAACTCTTATCATTGTGTCTGGAAAAGCTCAAACATCAGCACTCACACAGATGGTGCAGATCCTTTCATCTGTGCTGTGATATTTCTAGATGGACATGAATTAGAAGAATAGAAACCATGAGGTGGCAGAGACATCTCAGCAGCCAAGAGCATCACAGCAGCTGCTCTTCCAGACGACTAGGTTTCAACTCCTAGCCCCACAGGGCAGGTCACAATCCTCCCTAACTCCAGTCCCAAGGGTCCTGCCAGATGTTTTTTGACCTCTGGAAGAAAAAAAAAACAAAACAAAACAAAAATAAACAAACAAAACAAAAAAATGGTGTGTGCAGATATGCAAACAGGCAAAACACTCATACACATGAGATAATAAAATAATGATTAAAAATCACATATTTTGAAACAATGAAAATGTTCACTTGATTGTTTTAGAAATATATGCTTGTGCTTTTTATAACAATATGTTAAATCTTTAGTTCATTTTCTATGTTTTTAACCTTAAAATTATTTCTATAAATAGATATCTGTTCCTTTTTGCATAATAGTTGGAGAATATTTTAAGTGAATATGATTTTTGTGTTACCATAAAAAATTAAATGGAATAAAGTTACCATTGTTTCTTCTTTATATTAGATCTGATAGGTGTAGCTGTTTGTGCTCTAGTATTAATTGAGTTCCTTAAATTAGTTTGTATGAGAGGGTCTGCACATAACCTCTGGGAACCTGCCCCCAGTTAATTCTGATTGGTAAATAAAGATGTAAGCAGCCAATAGCTGGTGAGGAGAGAAGTGGGATTTAGGGTTTCTGGGTTTGAGACCTAGAGAAGAAGGAAAGAAGGAAGACAACATTTCTGAGAAGAGTGTAGGACAGAGAAGCAGAGCCAACCCGACCCATAAAGGGGCCAAGAGAATGTGACCCAAAGGGCTGCTCAATTAAGTTTAGAGCAGCCAAGATGGAACACAGAAATTAGTAAACAGTAACGCAGAATTATCTGGGGAATGTAGATTCCAACAGGAGAGAGGTTAGGCAGTTGCTCAGCTGTTGTGTTGCTTAAGGTATATTAAAATATAAAAGCTAAATGTGTGTGTGTGTGTGTGTGTGTGTGTGTGTGTGTGTGTGTGTGTCTGTGTGTGTGTTTCATTCAGGAACATAAACCATTGAGGCTGAGGCGGGCAGTAATCCTGCACAGAAATTTTATTAAACTATTAATGTTACAAATGGCTTACTGATTTTAATTATTTCTTTTACTTTTGAGATTATAATTACATCACTCCCCCTTCTCTTTCCACCTTCCAAACCCCCACTCCCACATGTAGCCTTCTTGCTCCATGTCAAAATCATGGCCTCTTTTTGTCCTTAATCATTTGATACATGTATGTACATGTATATTCCTAAAACTAACCAACCGAGTCTGTACAGAAAACTACAACCAACCAAAAGGCAAAGCTATAGATCCCAAAATAACTCCCATACCTAAGGCTCAGGGAATATTTTAGAAGAGGGAGTGGCAAGGGAGCAAATAGGGAAACAAAGTGTAGGACAGAAACTGAAGGAGGGGACATCTGGAGACCATTCCACCTGAGTATCCATCCTATGTGCACTCACCAAAGGTAGACGCTGATGTGGATGTCAGGAAGTGCATGCTGACAGGAGCCTGATATAGCTATCTCCTTAGAGGTCTGCAAGAGTCTGACATTCAAAGGTGAATGCTCACAGCTAACCATTGAACTGATCAAGGGGTTCCCAATGGAGGAGACTGAAGGAGCTGAAAGGGTTTGTGGTCCCATGAGTATAGCAACAAAACCAACCAACCACAGATCCCAGAGTCTAAACCACCAGTCTGGGAACACATAGGGAAGGACCCATGGCTCCAGTTGTACATGTAGGGGAGGATGGCCTTGTCAGATATAGGTGGAAGAGGAAATCCTTGGTCCCATGAAGGCTGGACACCAAGTATGGGGAATTCGAGGGTGGGGAGGTGGAGAGGAGTACATGGGGGGCACATTCTCATAGAAGCAGGAGGAAAAGGAATAGAATAGGAGGTTCCTGGGCAGGGGGTGGGGAATGGGATAAGGAGATAACATCTGAAATGTAAATAAAATATCCAATAAAAAAAGCATGTTAAAAAAAAAAAGAAGAGAGAGTGGAAGGATTGTATGAACTTGGGGAACATGGAGTTTGTGTGACAGTATTTGTCCCCTAGTAATGTCAAAAGCTTCATCCATTAAGTCTCACCAACATGACTGCCTAAACATGAGATGAACAAGATCTATAAGAACCATGCCAAAGTAGACAGAGGAGAGCCCAGCCCAGGAGGCCTCAATCCTAACCTACACAGTGAACTGCAGGCAAATAAAGAACACTGGGAATAGGGGAAACATTCTTCTCCAGGAAGAGCAACATTACACAGGCTCATTATTTTTAATCACCGTGTTTGGCTATTTTCTCTGTGGCTTTGACTGTTTTCTGATTTAGACAGCAAGTTTCTTATTTCTATTTTATAAATGGTTAGCCGTCATCCCAAAGCCACTGCGAGAAAATGCTTATCCTTCTCTTCTAATTTCACATTTCCTTTTTTATAGTGAATTTTGTATTATAAAGCACAAGGCTGAATAATGGTAATAAAACTATGCATTATAGATATCGTGTTAATAATCTGAGGAACCAACTAGAAGAGGCTGCTATTGTGTAACTGATTTAGCAAATACTTTCTTCTCAATTTCCTTTTTCAGAAGTTAAAGCTAATTTCCATTCGTTTTGATAATTTCCAATACAGACACTATGTTTCCTTAGAGATATGCAAAGTACCACAATGTTTAAAAAAGAAAAAAAAACATGACTGAACTTAAAAGTTATTGTTTTTCTTTCTATAATGAACTAATGTTAACATGTCAATATAAAAAGCTAGGTAGAAGTTTTACATTGCTATTTACTCTATGACAGACCGAAGACAATTGTTTATTTCAGTCAGTATATAGGGATAGTATTAATATTAGAAATATGAGCTGTATTTGAGATAAGTTGTCTATGGATATTCTTCTGTGTTGCTTTCAGGTCAGAGCAAGGTGAGAGAGGTAGTGACAGGTTGAATATTTATTTCTAGAAATACAGTCTTCTTATGATGAAGGCCTCTAATACCATTAGGTTTTGAAGAGAATCTGCATCTGTGCCCACTATGCCCTTGTTTCTAGAACTATGTCCCCAAGTGACTCTCTCACAGCTGGAGAGACATTTCCTAATATGTTATGTGGATGAAGGCTGTCTTCTAATGTGTAGAATGCCAGTAGTCATTGAAGGTGACCATATCTGATTGAAGGAAAGAATGGACTTCATCCAGTGTGGACACTATACTTTTTGGATATTGTTTTCAAGGTGACAGAAGAAAGAGACAATATTATTTTTGGTGTGAAGTTTTTATTATTTATTTAATAATAGTCCAAGACTGACCTAATCAACATAATGACAAAGCGGTGCTAGTGCATTCAATGCTTAGAGAACACCTATGGTCATGGGGAAAGACCTCAAGTAGAGATATGTCAACTCCTATTTAAAACCCACTTTCAAGTTTTCACAGAATGTGGAAAGAGAAAACAGATTTCCTCTTTGGCTTTAGAAGTAATCTCTGGGGTTTATGAGATGGGCAGCTAGGAGGAAACACAGTATTTAAAAGTATATAACAAAAAAAAGAGAAACATTCTACTAGTGTACTTCAAAGTCTAAAATGCTACTAGCTCATATTTGTCAATATAAGCCACAGAGAATATAAGCATATATTTTAAATGTGCAGTGAAGGTGATGCAATGGCTCATATATGATAAGTAGATTATACTGGTCTGTCATTGACACTCCCAGAAAACTGCCTATGAGCTTTGACTGAAGACAATTCTTAGCTATAATTTTAAATTGCATGTTTACCAACTAAGGCACACAACAAAGAATTTCTTTTTATTTTGGCCCTAATATTTCTGGGTCAAATGGTCAGTAAAGCCATTTACCTAGAATAATAGAAAAATGTATACAAATCATAACTTGCAATGAACAAAGCAGCTTGTAGATCAAAAATTGCAATGAGTATGTTAAACATGTGAATATTAACTTAGTGATTAGACTTCATAGATAGCTCTTATGAGTCAGTGCATGGATCAAATACAGTACGGAATGTTCGATGAGCAAGCAGGGGTTGCACAGAGCACTAATAGTAATTTTTACACCAAGAATTTTTTCCTGCATATATTGAATTAGTAGGCTTACATTACTAAAGATAGCATGCAAAGGGTACTTCTAAATACAGACTCTATGTTTACTAGCAGATGATGATGTGGCTTGGACCTTCTCTTTAACAATGAAGAAATGAATGCAAGCATCCTATGAATGTGCACGTGCTTAACCTGGTTGTATTTGCAAAGGAATGAAAAATGTGAAGCATCAGTGAAGTTACATTGTTGATTGCTTTGTGTGCCAGTCCTCCCATAAAGAGAGAAAGGAAAAGAATCAAAGGATGAAACCTATTGGTAGACAAGACAAATTATAACTGAGGAAGGGGGAGTGTATATGGCATTGTACTTTGAATGGAAGGTTTAAAAATGTGCTCTTTTATGTATGCTTACAGAAAGTTCCTTAGTAGCAGACATGACATTCTTGTCTAGAGTCATCTATGAGAGGTGTCTTTGTCACACTGAAGCACTTTCTTAACAAACACAGTAGTAATCCCAGGTCAATTCTACATTTTGTCCCAACTCTGCAAGTTTCTCTGCTGCTAACAGCCTGTCAGGAAGGTAGTCAGTGGAGACTCCCATCCCCATGTGAACACAAAGGACAGCTCAGCAGTCACTGTCATCTCTTTTTCTAGCTGTCACAGATACCTGCATTATGTGCATAAGTACCTCTGCATGTTCAAATATGATTACATTAGAAAACTGAATATCTAGGAAAAACATTGTTTATGTGGATGGAGGACAAAAGTTTAAAAAACTATAAAAGCTGCAGCCAATATTAATGTATGAGCTGTGCTCACATATCTGTGACTTAAGATTCTATTTACAGAGCACCTGGGGAATCTGTCTTATATAATTACAGTGTATGCACTTAAGACTTATGCCTTCATCACTGAACTCAACACTAAGGATCAAAATACACTTAACAAATAACCCTTCAAAGAAGTGAAAAGATGTATTAGATAAGTCACCTTTGAAAACATTTTAACATTAACTAAATTAAGCTAGAATAACATTGGAACCATAGCACAGGTTGACCCTGTCTTTTTAAGACTATATTGAGGAAGAAGTCATACTGGCTCACATGGCTTGATTAAAAAGACTATATGTTTATAGAAAAAGAAAAAAGTATCAAGTGTTTGAAAGACACAATAGGGGTTGATAGTAAGTGAATTAAACAAATCAGGAGACAGTGTAAAAGATAGCCATGTAGAAAATGCACTCAGAAGACACAGTTACACACTGCCTCCAGGAGGGGAAACCAGCAAAACCCATTGGACAAGGACCTGGGATCAGTTAGTGCATACATGACTGTGGAGACTATAGCTTAACCTGGTCTGGTGTAACTTTTAATGTCTTATATATAAATAAAAAGTTGCACTTCCTGAGAGGGCAATTTGTCTGAACTAGAGACTATAAAAGAGTCTGAAATTTAACTGGCTTCATAATTCTTCCCTTTTCTGTTTTGTAGTGCTACAGTTCTTGTTCCTATGTTTCTGTGATTCATCTGCTGTTACTTTTTTGCTCAGGATTGTTTTAGCTTTTTGTGTATTTTGGAATTCAAGAGGCAATGTATATTTTTTCCCTAGATCTGTGAAAAAGTAAGTGGAGAATTGATGATCAGTGGAAATATAAACTGCTCCATGGAGATCAGTATGGTGATGATTGAAGAACTAAGAAGAAAGATGACATCTGGACCAGCTATACCATTTTTCCATTTGTGCTCAAAGGACTCTAAGTCAGCATGCCACAGAGAGAATTCCCATCTGTTTAGTGCTACACTGCTTCTAAGAGCTGGGAAATGGCTGAGCCTGTTTGCCCATAACTGAAGTACAAAAATAAAATGTGCTCATATTGAAATGTATCAGTTAGCCTTGAGTGATATCTTGACACAGACTAGAGTCACCTGAGAAGAGGGTCTCAACTGTGGGATTGCCCAACTTAGAAAGGACGTTGGGCATGTGTTTGAGCAACTGTTAATTGATGTGGGAGGGCCCAGCCTACTGAGCACAATTCCTTGGGAAGGGGGTCCTGGACTTTGTACTAAAGTTAACCAAGCATGGCTTGGAAGCTAGCCAGAAAAAATTGTTCTTCCCGATATCCACTCTAAGTTCTTGTCCTAGTTTCTATCAACAGTAGGCTGGAAGTTGTAAACTATAATAAACCACTTCTTACCTAAGCTGCTTTTGGTCCAAGTAACAGAAAATGTGAAGAATAAAAACACCTTTAATTCCAGCAATTGGAAGACAGTTAGTGGATTCCCTTTATTGGAGATCAGCCTGGTTTACATTGCCAATTCCAGTTGTGCCAGGAAAATTCTTTCTCAAGAACAACACACACACACACACACCACAGAGAGAGAGAGAGAGAGAGAGAGAGAGAGAGAGAGAGAGAGAGAGAGAAGAGAGACAGAGAGAGAACAGAGAGAAGAGAGAGAACAGAGAGACAGATGACGAGACAGAGAGAATAACAACAAAAACAATGGAAAGCCCACATATATGTGGAAAGTGAACAATGCTCTACTCAATGATAACTCAGTAAAGGAAGAAATAAAGAAATTAAAGACTTTTTAGAATTTAATGAAAATGAAGGCACATCATACCAAAACTTGTGGAACACAATGAAAGCAGTGATAAGAGGAAAACTCATAGCTCTGAATGCCTACAAAAAGAAACTGGAGAGAGCATACACTAGCAACTTGACAGCACACCTGAAATCTCTAGAACAAAAAGAAGGAATACACCCAAGAGGAGGAGACAGCAGGAAATAATCAAACAAGGCTGAAATCAACCAAGTAGAAACAGAAAGAACTATATAAAATATCAACAAAACCAGGAGCTGGTTCTTTGAGAAAATCAACAAGATAATAACCCTTAGCCAGACTAACCAGAGAGCACAGAGACAGTTTCCAAATTAATAAAATCAGAACTGAAAAGGGAGACATAAGAACAGAAACTTAGAAAGTTCAAAAAATCATCAGATCCTACTACAAAAGCCTATACTCAACAAAACTGGAAAATCTGGATGAAATGGAAAATTTTCTGGACAGATACCAGACACCAAAGTTAAATCAGGATCAGATAAACCATCTAACTAGTCCTATAACCCCTAAAGAAATAGCAGCAGTCATTAAAAGTCTCCCTACCAAAATAAGCCCAGGACCAGATGGTTTGAGTGCAAAATTCTATCAGACCTTCCAAGAAGACCTAATACCAATTCTCATCAAACTATTTCACAAAATAGAAACAGAAGTAACACTACATAATTCGTTTTATGAAGCCACAATTATGCTCATACCTAAAGCACACAGAGACCCAATAATGAAAGAGATCTTCATACCAATCTCCTTATGAATATCAATGCAAAATACTCAGTAAAAGTCTTGCAAACTGAATTTGAGAACACATCAAAACATTCATCCACCATGATCAAGTAGGCTTTATCCCAGAAATGCAGGTAAGGTTCAATATTTGGAAATCCAACAAGAAAGAAATTGAAGAAGTTCTCAGAAGATGGAAAGATCTCCCATGCTCATGAATTTGCAGGATTATTATAGTAAAAATGGCCATCTAGCCAAGAGCAATCTACAGGTTCAATGCAATCCCCATCAAAATTCCAACACAATTCGTCACAGAGTTAGAAAGAGCAATTCTCAAATTCATTTGGAATGACAAAAACCCAGGACAGCGGAAAAATATTCTCAACAATAAAATAACTTCTTGGTGTCACCTTAAGCTGTACTACAGAAGAATAGTGATAAAAACTGCATGGTATTAGTACGGAGATGGCAAGAAGATCAATTGAATAGAATTGAAGATCCGGAAATGAACCCACATGCCTATGGTCACTTGATCTTTGACAAAGGAGCTAAAACCATTTGGTGGGAAAAAAAGACAGCATTTTCAACAAATGGTGCTGATTGATTTGCAGGTCAGCATGTAGAAAAATGCCAATTAATCTGTTCTTATCTCCTTTTACAAAGCTCAAGTCCAAGTGGACCAAGGACCTCCAAATAAAACAGGACACCCTGAAACTAATAGAAGAGAAAGTGGGGAAGAGCCTCGAATACATTTGAAAAGGGAAAAAGTTCCTGAACAGGACACCAATGGCATATGCTCTAAGATCAAGAACTGAAAAATGGAATGTCACAAAATTGCAAAGCTTCTGTAAGACAAAGGACACTGAAAATAGGACAAAATGGCAACCAACAGATTGGGAAAAGATCTTTACTAATCCTACATCTGATAGAGGGCTAATATCCAAAATATACAAAGAACTCAAATAATTAGACTCCAGACAATCAAATAACCCTATTAAAAACTGAGTACAGAGCTCAAAAAAGAATTTTCAACTGAGCAATATAGAATGGCCAAGAAGCACCTAAAGAAATATTCAACAGCTGTAGTTATCAGGGAAATGCAAAAACCAACCCTGAGATTCCACCTCACACCAGTCAGAATGGCTAAGATTAAAATTCAGATGACAGCAGATACAGAAAATATGGTACATTTACACAATGGAGTATTACTCAGCTATTAAAAACAATGAATTCATGAAATTCTTAGACAAGTGGATGGAACTAGAAAATATTATCCTGAGTGAGGTAACCCAATCACAAAAGAACACACATAATATGCATTCATTAATAAGTATATGATGTTAGCCCTAAATCTCACAGTACCCAAGATATAACTCACAGACCATATTAAGCCCAAGAAGAATAAAGAACAGAATGGCTCTTTGGTCCTTCTTAGAAGGAGTGACAAAGTACCCACAGGAGCAAATATGAGACAATGTGTGGAGCAGAGACTGGAGAAGGGACCCTCCAGAGAGTGCCCCACCTGGGGATCCAATCAGGTGCAATCACCGTATGCATACACTGCTGTGGATGTCAGGAATGCATACTCACAGGAGCCTGATAAACCGGTCTGCTGAGAGGCTCTGACAAAGCCTGACATATACAGAGGCAGATGCTGGCAGCTAACCATCAAACTGATCACAGCATCCCTAATGGAGGAGTTAGAGGGAAAACTGAAACAGTTGAAGGGGCTTGCAGCCACATAGGGAGAGCAACAATACCAACCAACCAGAGCTCCCTGAGTCTAAATAACTAGTCTGGGAATACAAATGGAGGGACCCATGGCTCCAGCTGTACAGGTAGTGGAGGATGGCCTTGCCAGGCATCAGTGGGGGAGGAGGTCTTCTGAAGACTGGATGCCCCAGTGAGGTGGAATTCAAAGGTGGGGAGGTGGGAGTGGGTGGATGGGTGGGGCACACCCTCATAGAAATAGGAATATGAAGGATGGGATAAGGGGTTTCTGGGGCAGGGGCAATGGGGAAAGGGGATAACATCTGAAATGTAGATAAATAAAGTATCCAATAATAATAAACAAAGAAAACAAACAAACAAACAAACAAACAAAAAAAGATGATGGAACTCGATATCACAGTTCAGCATTTGAGACATTTTGGCAGTAATTCCCATTTTACCCATATTATTACCCATATTATTGGGATTCCTTATAATTGTCAAGGACAAGGGACTGAGGAAGAGGCCCATGGAACTTTAAAACTAAAAAAAAAAAAAAAAAAAAAAAAAAAAAAAAAAAAAAAAATCCTTATACACCACAAATTCATTTAAATTATGCTCTTTTTATTTTAAACTTTTTTTTGTTTTTTTTTTTTAAAATGGATGCCAAGGAACTTTCTGCTGAGTGTCTATGGTACCCTAAAACTAGACATACTTATGCATGGGTGAAAGGGAAGGATCGACTTACTGCCATATGGCATGACACGGATCAGGTATTTAATATGGTGAAGGGGGCATGTTTGTTCTTTTTTGCAGGATGCTGAAGGAACATGGTGGCTGTCAGAGCCATGGATGAGACATGCTGATGCCCTGACAAAGAATGATGCTGACCTGTGAGCTTGCCGAGTGCCCTGCTAATGGTGACTGGAAAGCTGTATTGATATAAGTTCCCAACCCACCATTGCTTATCTATACCCCTGATGGGACAAGCTGCCTTGCCTCAAGTTTTAGACCTTGTGGAACCGAGAATTAAAGAGAAATTATAATGACTCTTGTATTTTTCTTAAATTTGACCAGTTATTCAGACTCAATCATGGACTGGCCTAGAAATCAATCCAGTATTGGAAATAACAGTTTTCATTTGGAAGTCTGGTTGTGCACATTTTCAGAGACATATTTGGAGGTTAGCTGCAATTCTCTATGATGTTATGTTAGCAAGAGATAAACTTGGGGCAGGATCTGAATTCCAAACAAGTGTTAGTACATATGTTAAGGCTTTTTTAATCATCATGTTATAATTACTTTTGTTTCTTCTATAATATTTAATATAAGTTGCATTGATTGTACACTTTCTAATTGTGTTAGTGTGTTGAAATCCAGCATGTCAGTTATGGAGGTCTAGCAACCAGCTTTTGTTTTGTTTTATTGCCCTGAGTATCACAGAACCTTTGTCTTCTGAAAAAAACCTTGCAAGTACTGGAAGAAGTGAGTAAGGTTTTAAGTAGAAGCAAGACATTAGTGGGCTTGATTATTGCTGGTATAACAGCTTTAATTATATTAATTTCTAGCACCACTGCTTCTGCAATTGCGTTGACACAAGAAGTTAAGACAGCTACTTTTGTTAATCATTTAGCAAAAAATGTTGCTAATGTGTTGAGTATACAAGAGGATTTAGATAGGCATTTGGAACAAGGGATTGATGCTCTTTATCCTATTCAAATTATTGAAAAGGGGGTTCAGAGTTTAAGAGTAAGAAGCCATCCCAAATGTCATGCCAAATACCACTGGATTCAGGTTAGTTCTAAAATTTACAGTGGTAATCATTATAATTCCGAAAAAGTTTAAAGACACTTGTATTTGTCATAATTCTAACACCTCTCTGTATTTTTTAATTTTCCATAGTGATCTTAGAAATTTAAGGAATGCTGCCTGCTGAGCGTTGATGCAGAAGATACTGCTGATAAAATTACCTATGGCCTGAGGTCAATATTTCTGTTTTGGTCAAGCTTTCTTTGCTCAGTTTTGTTGGGATTATCCAGAACTGGAACAAACACCTGAGCAGTATAATACCAGGCAGCACTCCTCCCCTTGAGCATCACACATCTAAAGTAACTGAGTTGTCATTAATACTTAAGTCTAAGGGAATAAGGTTAGAGAAGAGTGCTGTAACAAATGAAGACCAGAAAGCATTACCCCACTTCAGTGATTCCAAATAAAATGGCTGAGAGGAACCAAATATCTTTGCTCAGCAGTTAATCATATGCTGCTTCACATTCACTAATCCTAGATTTCAGAACAAGTTACCAGCTTTTGAAATGTATTGTGCAACAAAAAGACAAACATTATTCATGTGATAGCCACAAGAGTTAAACGATTTCAGTAACCAAGTGGGCTGTTGAAAGGTTATGTTACACTTCACGATTGCAATTTTATTTTTGCTTCAAATGAGAATCACTTATACAAAGTGAACATTCTGGACCATGACACTCATGAAAAAGATATGTGTAGATGTGGGTAGTAAGCAATAGTTAATAACCTTTCCTTGGGAAGTTAGGTTATCTGACCCTGAAGACAAGGTCAAAGACACAATTGACTTTCTGTGAATGTCTCCATGAGACACTACATGCGCCTTTAAGGAGGAAAGGATTTAAACAAGGCTGCTTAAATTCTTACTTGGCTCAAGGAACTGGCACTGAAGTCCTACAACATTTTAGTACTTCAGTTTTATAAACTATAGTAGTGTTTTTGAACATAGATTAACCACCACATTCAAGGTTTTGTTTATTTTTTTTGTTAACATCAGGACAAGTTCCTGGTAGTTTCATTAGTACAGAACCCTGGTTCATGATGAGAACGACATTGGAGATACAACTTTTTGTTCTAGTTGATATATGAGCATTGAAACTATAACTCACACAAAATCACTTTCAAGGCAAAGTTCACATTCCTGGCATATATTTTATAAGGTGAATGTCTTGTTATTGATGTAACCTGTGCTCACAGTTAGATACCAGTGTTTTCAGTCAAGATGGATACTGTTCAATGGACTCCTCTTTCCTATGAACATTGTGTGTGTGTGTGTGTGCGCGCATGCACATGTTTGTGTATGTTTATCCACATGAAAGGCACACTTATCTCTGTATCCACAGGTGTAAGGCAGAGATTGAGTTCAAGGATCTTCCTTGTCTTTCTTCTATCTTTGAGGTAGAGTACTTCTTCAAAGCTAAAGCTAGACGTTTCTGATAGCTCCTCCTGTTTAGTGCTGGGGTTGCAGGCTTGCTTTTCAACAGTCAACTTTTCTGTGGATACTAGGATTCAAACTCTGCACTCAGGCATGTGAATTATATGCCCTCTCCAATGAGCCATCTTACTAACCCCATCTCTGAATGTTTTATTAAAAATATGTATTTTATACTATATGTAGATGTGGATGTTTATAAGTCCCCATATGAGCAGGTACCAGCCGAGTCCAGTGTGAAATCTAAAAATAAGAGTTTTAAGTCCCAGGAAGTAGACTATGGGAGCTGAACTTGAGTCACCTTGAAGTCAGTAAGTGCTGTTGACCACTGAACCACCTATCCAGCCCATATTCCCAATAACTGAGATTTTAGTTAGTTATATCTCACTTTTAGCAGAATTGTAGTGACCCAAAGATACAGATGTAAACATCCTGAGGATATCCCAAGCATTCACTGTGGTTTTCTTCTTTTTACTTACTTGGGTTTTTCTTAACCAAATAGCTGAAGGAAATTTCAGTAAGATCTCTATAAGATACAAGTTGTTTATATTTTGCCTATGGTGAAGTAAATACAATAGATATGAATATTTATGATAGGTTGTTTTCTTTCAGTTAACAAATTAGAATTGTATGCTGTAAATTATTTTCTTTCAATTAAGACCAGAAAATCCTCAATTCCAATGGTGTTCACTGGATTGTTTAATAACCTCACATATCTATTTGTGTGAATAAAACTTCTCTACTCGAGGAACATTTGAATTCTTATCAAATGCAAACAAAGGATTAATTATTTTAAATAATAAATATCAGCTCAGTTCCATGACAAAATTATAGGTGTAATATTCTGGAATAAATTTGCTGCTTACAGTATTCTAAATTTCATTTAATATACTTTCATGTATTTAGGCCATTTAAAATGAAAACTTTCTATAATCACATGTGAATTTACAGAAAAAAAAAACCCTTCAATATAATTGTTTGAGAAAAAAATTAAACTATCTTAATTCAGAAAACAGGATTGTCATCTTAAAAGGAATTAAAGGTATTCTATGACTGTCCAGGAACTGGAAACATGGTTTGCTCCAAATTCTGAGTTCTACCACATACCAATTTCATGAAGGTTTTATAGTACCAAAACAAAATAAAATCATAGATCAACATGATTTTCAAACACCTGTGGTAGTGGAAGTGTCAGGTATATGGATGATAGGAGAGCTAGTAAATCTCTGCTGTAGATATCAAACTCCATCTGAGGACATTCTTAGCTTTTGGTTTAGTGACAATTAGAGGAATGTTATATATTCCAAAGGATTTACCTAACAGTCACAGGATGTTAGGTTACAAGCAAAGTTAGTCAATAAATGGCTATTGAAGAAGAGAAAGATAGGCAAAGATGACTGACATTTGACCTGCAACATCCCAGGTCTTTACATCCTTGTAGTTATAAACAGCTGAGCAGTCTTGCAGAAGATTAATGACAGGGACAGGCTTTTTCTGGAACTCTTGTTTATAATGTTAAGCATTTGCTTAGGTGACCTAGAATGTTGTAGGATCCCCCAGCTTACTCTCATGAAAACTTGAAGTTATTGTGACTACTGCAGGGCACAATGACCTCAGTCACCTTCCTTATATCCTTCAGTCCCTAAACTAAATACACACAGAACACATCCCAAGGTGGAGTCTGATGTCTTCATCCTAGGAAGCTTTTCCTTCATTACCTACTGACACCACCTCATGACTCAGAGGTATACTGAAAATAGAATCCCCACATCAGTACCTGCAGTACCGTCTCATATAACTCGGGTTCATTGCTGTTGCCTTTTATATTTTTTTTCAGTTAATTTTTTTGAGGATTTCATTTCAACAGTATAAGGTATTTGAATTTTCCGAAAACTGAAGACTACCTCTTCTATACAGAAGATTTTGAAGACCATTACAGACCCAATGACAAAAGCAAAGAGTTTGTTAGCATAGCAATATCCTGTTACTGGCCAACAGGTTGTACAAGGGAAGACAGTTTAAGATCTAAAATCTCTCTAGCCATATTAACCCTTTCTCACCAATACTCAATTTTCCTCTGATCTAAAGTTATTCTACATCCTGACCTAAGAATATAATCAACAGCATCTGAGGCCCTGATCTGTGTAACTCTTCATAGGTATTCATTTAATGAGACTCATGAATCCGTTTGGTTTTCCTGTTTTGTTGCAAGATCCTTTGCTAGATCACTGGGTGTGGAATCAGTGACAAAATCAGAATTTAATCCTCATTGTATACCTGTCATTGTCACACAGGAGGACCTGGATGCAGCTCCAGTTCTTTCCTCTAAAATAGGACATACTATTTGGTAGGTTATTGTTAAAATGAAAATGCCTCTGTTCTGAGCAATCAACACCCTTAATACTGTTGTTTGATATGTTGATCTCCACCTCTGCCATCTCAAAAGCCTTGAGAAGGGCAGGATGTAATTTGGGGAAGAGATGGATTTATTTAATGGTCATAATTTTTGTCAGAATATTTGGGCATATTTGTATGTCTAAACTCATCAAATTTTATATATTAAACACATGCAAAGCAGTAACAAAATGTGCTAAACCTAATGAGATACACTTATAAGTATATGAAAGATTTCCCTTTAAAATATCTCTTTTCTACTTATTTAACATAAAAATAAGATGACTGTCAAACTTACATGTGCTCACATCCCCTGTATTTTGGGTGGACTTATTAAACATATCTTCATCTATGAAAACAGATATGAAAAAATCACTGCTTATGATGGAATATTAAATACTTTCTCTAGTTTGTCTAACAATGGTGAAGTAGACCTAAGATTTTTCATAGCTGACAAAGTCCTGAGGAGCTGCAACTCAAAGGATTATTGTTTTAGGAAGAAAAGAATGTAAAGATATCATGTCAATATGACTAAGATTAAAATGAAAATATAAGTCAAATTTAAAAAAGTTAAAAATTAAACCATATGTTAAGAAAACCTCCTTTTACCAAAATTAGAAATATTTTTGTAAAAGACTATTTTTTTTAAAAAATTATATGTTTTAGTGTGAATAAACTGTATTCCATGCCTGAGGAGGAAGATGAAGCTTCTGGATCCCCTGGAATTGATGTTGGAGTTGGTTGTGAGCTGCCATGTGAGTACTAGGAACAAACACTTGGGTCTCTTCTAGAGCAGCATTGTTCTTAGTATCTGAGCCATCCCTCTAGCACCCACATCTGTGTTCTTGATCATAAAGATCAACCTATATTTGTGAATAGAATGTACAAGTTTCTTAATGTATTATGCTATAGATTTGAAGATTTGCATAGAATAGAAATTCCTTCTGATAAGGTTCAAGAGTTAATTATATCAAATTATATCTAAAAAAATACTTATCCAAAGCTGACTCTATAATTTAATATGCAAACAGGATAATTCTCAAAGCAATACATGATCCTGCTAATAATGTAGATGTGATAACCTCCCACCCAGGGAAGTAATGAGAATCCAGAATAGGTAGTAGTCATGTACCTGGGGATTTAATCCTGGCCAGATTAACAGTTCTAAAACATACAATTGAGTCTTTACTCTGTGAACTGCAGAGGTTCATGCCTAGAAGTCCATATGGCATCTGTTTCAGATCAAACAGCACTCTATCCCAATTTATATGTATTCAAATACTCTTAAATGTCTCTATAGAGTTTATACTATTATTCTTTATAACAACTGTAGAGTCGATACTGTATTAACTTTACAGTGAGGAAAAGTAAAATGAGCTTAACTCACTCAGCCCCTGGCTCTCTTACAATGGTTTGTAATGGAATTGAGAGACCTGTCACTCTGGTCCATGACCTCAGTGATCATAGTAACTACCCATCGCTATTTTTTCTGCCCATGTCCTTGCTAGTGCTCAGAGGATGAGAGCATCTGGGGATTCTGTACACATCCTAAGAATGTATTTATTTCCATTATTTCCATTTATAAGTTTTAGATGTACATGGAAATTACACAAAGTGACTGAGATCATTCACAGAGACATTTCCAGTGACAGAGTGTAAAGCAGAGTTTGCCACTGGAGAGTTTTATTTTGATTTGTAAAATTAATTAGTCATAGAATTTCACTCTATGTTTATTATTCATGCTTCAATAATTCCCACTCGCTGAAAAGTTAAAAACTTCTTCCTTAACACATTCACACAGTGACAAATTTGACCTGTCATTCACCAGCATCCAGTGATCTAAAGTTCACCTCTAAAACAGCCATTGAAACGAAAATTAGATCAATTCAAGCTTTGAACTTACATCAGGAGAGAAGCAAAATGTGTATTTACCTTACTGAACTGAACTCACAGTTTTTCTAAACTTAAATTTAAAATATTTATATACTCAGAATTCAAATTGAGAGACCTGAATATGCAAATCATCAGAGGAGAAGAGAATGCGTAATGAGCTGGAGGAAAGGAAGCCCATGGATGCATCAAGTTTAGGTATTTACCAGAAGTACGTGCATAGCTTTAGTTCTTAGGTACTTTACATTAGACAGGTAATGTAAGATTTGTTTCTGTATGTATCTAGGTAATTTTCCCTCAAATAAGAAACAACTAATTAGCAAGTATGTGAATACTTCCTCTGGTTAGATGGATAGACACATACATAGATTAGGTGAATATATAATGGAATGAGATAATATACAGTATACTCACAAATAGATATATTTGTGAGTATACTGTATATTATTGATTTTCAGCTTGATTGAATGGAGAAGAGTCTATGAGTTAATAAAGCTCATCTTTGAGTGTATCTCCAGAGAGCATTTACTAAAGAGTAAGGACTTTCCGTAAATCTAGAGGGCACTATCCCATAGAATGAGCTCTAAAATGGACTCAAAGAAAAAAGGGAGACCAGAGACCTTGTGGGCACAAAGGCTTCTCAGGTTTCAGAGTTGCATAATCTTTGGCCATACTTCCTCTATCCTGAGAGGAGGATTGACACCTCTGATACTCTGAACTAAAATCAATTTTTCATATCTTAATGTTTTTATGGCAGTTAATCTGTACAATATCAGAAAGTCTGACTTTCTTTCTGAGGGGAAGGTTGATCAGTTTAATATTTAAATAATGACAATGATCATTTCTTAGATCATTTACATGTGTTAGAAATTTTAAGTAATCATACGTTAAAATATAGGATTAACCACCTGGGAAGTGGTGGCACATACCTTTAATACCAGAACTAGTGATCCAGAGGTAGGTGAATCTCTGAGTTAGAGGCCAGCCTGGTCAAAATAGTGAGTCCCAGGAAGGCTAGAACTACACAGAAATGCTGTCTTGAGACACCCACCCAAAAAAATATATACATGCATGTGTGATATCAAATCTATTGCTTCAACTATCTGTCATTGTTATTTGTGAAAACATTTAAAGATCTAGTAATAAAGAAACACTGACCAAACAAAAACAGATAAAAAATTAGTTCCATTAATTCATTAGGAATAAAAGAGAAAAGTGCAAAATAAACTATACAAAAATAATATAAATAATTAAAAGACAAGCAGGTTTTTTTTTAAATTAGATTGTACCTATTAATTTGAAAAACAGACTTCCTACATGACACCTACATTTTGGAATCATTTTCAAGGCAAGTATGTCACACAGCTCAGCCTTGTGGCTCAGGACGAGCTCCCTATTCTCAACTTGACACTAATTGGCACTTTGGACTTCCGACACTGGATCTCTGTGTGCCATGGCATTTTCTATTATTAAGTTCAAGGTTAGCAATAAGTCAAAGGAGAAAACACTTACACCAATTTCCAGCAACATAGAGACGTTAAGCAATGACTCATGCATTAATTTATTTCATGAATATGCAGATAATAGTGTTATTTTAACAAGGTGTATAAAATCACAATCTTACATGAACTGCACTGGTATTTACTAGGTCAAGAGTTTGGTCCTCCTGTCCCACCAGGGGATCCATCCCATATACAGACACCAAACCCGACAGTATTGTGGATGCCAGGAAATGCTTGCTGACAGAAGTCTGATAGGGGCTGCCTCCTGAGAGGCTCTGCCAGAACCTGACAAATACAGAGGAGATGCTTGCAGCCAACCATTGGACTGAGAATGGGGTCCCCGAGGGAGGAGTTAGAGAAGGGACTGAGGGAGCTGAGGGGGTTGCAGACCCAAGTGGGGGGCAGCAACAGGTCAACTGACCTGACCCCCAGGAGCACCCGGGGACTGAACCGTCAACCAAAGAGTAAACATGGATGGGACCCAGGCTCCAGCCACATATGTGACAGAGGATGGCCTTGTTGGACATAAGTGGGAGGAGCAGCCCTTGGACCTGGGGGGTCTCAATGCCCCAGTATAGGGGAATGCCAGGGCGGGAAGGCGGGAGTGGGAAGGTGGGTGAGGGAGTACCATCATTGAGGCAGGGAGTATTGTACAGGGGGTTCCAGAGGGGAGACCTGGAAAGGGGATAACATTTGAAATGTAAATAAAGAAAATATCCAATAAAAGGAAAAAAATAAAAGATAGGTCTGTTATTCTCAGACAAGGAAAAAAAAAAGTTTGGTCCTCTAGATAAAGGTTAAATCACTAGTTCTGAATAGGCCTGTGTGTGGAGAATATGAGTTCAATGTCAGACACCTTTCAAATCTACTGTTCTTTCTATTAAAGTAGAAGATGAGCTGAACATGGATCTCAGGTTAGAATTACTGACAGGCCAATTTTCTACCTTCTTTTGAAGGTATGAGATAGGGATAGCTCTGGAACACAAGGTTGCTCTTTGTGTGCTAGCTGCTTGCAGCAGTGGCCTGACACTTCTGAGGGAAACTATCTGTATACAGATGATACCTGCTACCTTCCAAATCATCTGACTAAATCTGTATCAGCCAATAAGAAATCACTGAAACTTAAAGCTGAATTTTTACCATGGAGGAAATAGTTACATGATTTACCTGATTATTACAGAGCTCACATAGTTCAGAAATTTTAGCATTGATTGCTAAGCAAAGAAGGCTCCATAAAAAGTCTTAGAGTATTCAGGTTTTAGAACAACAATTGTAGTGTAATAACAGTGTAGCAGTTCAGGCCTGAAATCCCAGCACTTGTGAGGAAGTAAGTAAAGAATGAGACCATGTTTCAGAAAACAACACAAACAACAACAAAAAATGAAAAACAAAAATCAGAAACAAAAATCAAACAAAAGATTTCAGCTGAGGAAATACTCTTGTAATATGTATAAAGAAATTACAAAACAACTATAAAATGTATTGTTCTGTATATTAACTTCTTTATGTCTACATTGATAACCTTGTGTGATTGTTACATTTGTGACAATATGATAGAATGCCTGTGATGATAACTTACTAGATGGGTAGGTTTATTATATTCATGGTTGAAGAGAGTTCAACCCACATTGATGGGAGCCTGGTGCAGTAGAGTGTTCTACCATGCAGCCAGACAGCATAGAAGGGATACACTCCTCTGCTGGCCATTGCCTTTGCTGCTGTTTATTCCAGTCCCAGCTCCCATGTCAAGAGATGCATACCACTCACACTCTGGACCTATTCCATCTGCTAATCCTTTCTGGAAATTCTTTCACGGACATAACCAGAGGGATGCCTCTATCATTTCTTAGGTAACGCTAAGTCATGGGAAGTTGACACTACTGATCATGAAACCTTGTTAAACAATCCACTGGTCCTACTGTTCTGTCTTTCTTTGATGTTGGCTTGAGAGTTTTCTAGATCATGTCTCCTGGGAGCTATGACTAAAAGCATCAATGCCTGTCCTGAGGGGAAGTTATCTGCTGTCAAAATGAGGCCATAAACTTAGAAATCCCAGTGCTTCCACTTGAATGTATATCCTGAGTTTCTTCTTTATACGTTTTATTTCATTGAAATGAAAAACAACTCTAAATAGTAATAAGATATAATGGTTTATTAAATTTGCACACTATGGAGAGTTTAAATGAGTTTAAGTAGCAAATCTATTTCTCAGCTATTTTCATTGCTTTATGTGAAAACATTTAAAAGCTCTTATTATTTTAAAATAAACAAGCAAGTGTGCTGTTATTAACCATAGTTACAAAACAGTGCAATATAGTTCAGAATGTGTATTTTCAAACTAAAGCATTATATCCTCTGATAGATAATCTTGGTTTTAGACTTGATTTGCTTTAGTATCAATCAAGAGACACATCACTGAGAATTCTGTATTCTTGCGCTGATATGGTACCAGCTTCTTAGCCTTTCAACTGAAGCACTGAAGACCAATGGCTCTCTAGGATTTCTCAAACCTTGGGAGGCAGATGTGATGTGCTAAGACTGGGTGCAGAAAGTTGTACTTGAAATTTTGAAGGTGGTTGGTGACCCCATCCCTCAAATGAGAACCCTTTCTAACTGCTGGAAGTATCTCTTCGGTTCCAATCTCTGCACTTGGGCATTGGGGTCTTAACCCCATTGAGTCCAGGGAGCCTCTCACATCCCAGATCTCTGGGACTTTCTAGAGTTCACCCTCCCCAACCCCCATCTCCTGCAGTTGCATATTTCCATTCATTCTCCTGGCCCTCTAGCCTTCTCTCCTTTCTCTCCCCATACCTGACTCTGCTCCCCATTTCCTCTCTCCTTTCCCTCTCCCATCCATGTCCCTCCCTCCCTCTGCCTCCCAGAATTATTCCATTTCCCCTTCTAAGTGGAATCGAAGCATCCTCACTTGGGTCTTCCTTCTAGATTAACTTCTTATGGTTTGTATGTTGAATCATGGGTATTCTGTACTTCCTGGCTAATATCCACTTATCAGTGAGTATACACCATGCATGGCCTTTTGGGTCTGGGTTACCTCACTCAGGGTGATTTTTTTTTTTCTACTTCCATTCATTTACCTTCAAAATTCATGATGTCCTATTTTTCATAGCTGAATAGTATTTCATTGTGTAAATGAACTACATTTTCTGTATCTTTTGGTTGAGGGACATCTGGGTTGCTACCAGTTTCTGGCTATTACTGATAAGGTTACTTTGAACATAGTGTAGCATGCATCCTTGTAATATAGTGGCTCAAAGAAATACAGGACAAAAAATGAAACAGAGACTGAAGGAATAGCCAACCTATGGCCCAATTTGGGATCCATACCATGGCCAGGCACCAAACCCTGACACTATTACTGATACTATGTTGTGCTTGCAGACAGGAGCCTAGCATGGCTGTCCTCTGAGAGGCTCCACCAGCAGCTGACTGAGACAGATGCAGATACTCACAGCCAATCATTGATGTTAGGCTGGAGACCCATATAGTAAAGTTAGAGAAAGGACTGAAGAAGCCAAAGTGGGATAACAACCCCAAAGGAAGAACAACAGTGTCAACTAACTAAGCCTCCAACCAAAGAGCATACACAGGATGGCCCAAGGCTCCCAGAAACATATGTAGCAGAGTGCTGCCCTGTTAGGCCTCAGTGGGGTAGTATGTACCTAATCCTATGGAGACATGATGCCCCAAGGAAGGAGAATGCTGGAGGCACCCTCTCAAAGGCCAAGAATTGGGAAGATTGGATGAAGAATTCTCTGGGATGGGGAAATGGGAGGATGGGGAGAAATAAAGCATATAATGGTCAAAAAAGAAAGAAGAAAAGGAAAAAATAAATAAAAGAAATGAAAACAATCCCCTTAATCTAGACTATCAGGCTTGTAGACAGAGGTGGTTGTTATGACTTCAATAGATGATGGCTTCCTTTTGCTTTGGAAACTAAATTGTGAGAACAGTTTTAAAACATACAATTTGGAGGTACACAATGGCAAAGTTAAAATGCTATTGGCACTGATGATCTAATAGGAGCTCAGCAAACAAGAATGCCAACAGCAGTGTAGACAGTGAAGGCTGGAGGCTCAACAATTAAGCTAAAAGTCTTTTATATTTCACCCTGCAGGAGAATTTCTCTGCATTTTATTCATGCCTTAAGGTTTTGAATGAGATTGAGATGAAAAATGACTGACTAATTTGGTGGCAGAAACTTTACAGCAGTTTGTCACTCAGTGGTGGTGGCACTGTTACTAGTAGCTGCTATTTGAATGGTTTAGAGTGAGCACCAGGAGCAAAGCATATTAAAGTTATTTGAAGAACTTTCTCTGGAAGAAAGAACACATCTGAGGCACTCTGCTGAGAGCTGCCTCTAAGAGGATACTGAAGACCTCCTTTCTGAGTACAGAACAGTCTAAGCACACCAATGCCAGTATGCACAATGTCCATGTCTACACCTGGCATCAGAACTGGGCATCATCTGCCAGTACTGAGTTTTGGGCATGGGGAAAACTACAATTCCTAGACTATGAAGGTTCCCGACCAGATCTGAAAGGTAAGCTTGGATGACAAAGCAGTGTGTGCATGGATCCAGAAATACTTCTTCATCTTCCCTGTTCAGGTTTGTTGTGACAGTGCTATAATGAACCTGAGGCAGTGGCATGGCTTCCTTCCACAGCCTGACTTCTCCTTCTGTGAGTTTATAATTGGGAGTGGAACTGATGGACAATGCATGGGGGTTTCTTAAATAAAGTAGATTCATATGGTGTGCTTTTCTGTTAAAATTTTGTGTGTATAGGCATGAGAATTCACATTCATGGTATCTTATAAGGCAGGAGTCTAACTTCCAAAGGCTAATAAGATATCTGACAATGTCACATTCAAAGAGATTAGCACAAACTTTCTATACTGTGAGAATGACACATTTAGCTGAGACAGCTGCATGCTTCCTGGATACCTAGAATTGTTTTCCCCTATGGAAATAAAAGCAATTTCCTTTCATTACTGTGAGTCAAAGCTACTTCCTTGGAGGCTGAATTTATCCACACTATTTCTGTGTATGAGATAACATACTATACTTAGAGAAGACATCATTAACCTACAAAGTTCGTATCACCCAGGGAACTGCTGGAATGGGTAAATATGTAACCCGTCCCAGTAAAATTATAACCTGCTTATTGATTGTTGACCTTTATCCAGAAATGAAAATGAAGAGTGGCTCAAGCCTGCTGACCTGGGCAGTGCTCTTCCACACTGTCCACTTACGTAAATAAAGTCTCTGCCTAGACTTCTTAGCCACCAAGTAGAAATGAATGCAAGGAAATTTTCTTACAGTGCAGCTTGTTCCTTCTAATTAATATGCTAATATCTCCTAACAGTTTTCTTTTCTAATGGTAATACCTAGTTGTTTTAGTATAAGCAAAGATTTGACTTTTTGATGCACCTTTTAAATACTTAACAGCTGAACTGATTCAAAAATAAACGAATATGAAGATGAAAACAAATGAGAGCCTAATATGAACTCTAATATTTGCCTAATTGTCCTTATAAATACTCTGGAGAACATTCTAGAAGCATAGTTCTCAATTGTAGTTTCTGCTCTTCTCTCTCTCTCTCTCTCTCTCTCTCTCTCTTTTGTTTGTGTGTGTATGTGTGTATGTGTGTGTATATGTGTGTATATGTGTGTGTGTATGAGTATATGTGTGTGTGTGTATGTGTGTTCCTAGTTACTTGTTTATCAGCCACCAAATTTTAATGAAATTTTAATATACAAGCTAGATTGACTTCAACTGCTCCAGTAATAGTCTTATCACATTATATGTAACACACTCCTTCATAATTTTGAGTATCATATTTTAAGATGACATTGTAGAGAAGTGGAATTTTCAATGGCAAAGGCTAGTGTCAACTCTGTCCTGAATATAGTGATCCCACAGAGTAAGAGTTAAAAGCCTATATCTTAAGGATATCTTTGAGAAGTATAAGGTATACCCTGAGAGTCTTGGAAAATGTTATGCGCAACAAGTAGTTTGAAATATTAGAAGTTATAATAAAAAACAAAGAGAACAAAAATCCTATATCTTGTTTGACAGCTTGTGGATTTGGCACTTTTGGTGACTCACTCACTGGATAGCATATGGAACGGGGCACTTTGGAGATAAATAGATTTAGAGAGTTTGTGGCCAAGTTAGTTAAACATTGACAAAGTGACTGGATTTAGAATCACTTAGAGATACACCTGTAGGAATATATCTTAAGGCTTTTCAGAGAGGTTGACATGAGGACAGAACTTCACCCTGAATATGGTTGCATCATCGCACAGACTGGGACCCTAAAATGAATCAAAAGTATGAAAAGGAACAATCCAGCTGAGCAATGGTGTTAGCTGTATCTGCTTTCCTCACTGCAGACACTATACACCCAGGCTAGTGCAAATACAACTAGACGACTCCACTCCCTCTACTGTGTTTTCTTGACACATGACTAGGTTTGACTTAAACTGTAAGCCAAATACATTTTTCTCTTAAGTTATGGTTGCAAGATATTTTATGATGGCAAAACACAGAAGCTTCCATTATAGGACTATTCCTCTTAAAGGAGATAAATCAAAGATTCTTTACTTCTTAACATGTGAAGATACAGAAGGAAAATGGTCATCTATGAACATATTTTTAAACCTAGATTTGGACTCCCTGCATATAGAACTTTTGCAAAGAATTTAATGTATTAAAAATAATTCTTCATTTGTAATTTAATAAACAGAAAATTCATCTAATATAAAGTGATTAAAAAAGATTACTTTCTTATTTCATATATAATAATAAAATTTACCTTTGATATGTAATGTGTAATGAGTGAGGTTTGGTGACACTCATCTATAATCCCAGTATTTACAATAAATATTGTAATCTTATTTATGAATAGATGAATATTTATGAAACCATTAAGAAACTGGAATTTATCATTCATTTACCAAGCCATATAGAGAAGAAGAAAGAAGATGAGGAGGAAAAGATGGAGAAGGAGGAAAAATCAGTGGTGGCCTTGCATAGCACCTTAGCAACATTTAACATAATATCCTAATTAAAACTTACTTTCAGACCCTAGGCTTGAAAACCTTCTATGCTTGTTTAAAATATCATTTTATTCTGCAAAAGTGCAGAATAAAAGATGAAAATCTGAGCCAATAAAATCAAGATGGACAGTGAGAAACAGGTTTGTGTGGAATGATGAAATGTTGAAAAATTAATGCTGCATTTTTATTTCTTGGGAAGCATATTATTTCTTTAAATAATGTAAATAATCTGCTGTATATTTAAAATAATTGTTTGCCATTATACAAAACAAACAAGCAAAAAGTTGAGTTTGCCAAAACTATAGTATAAAATTTTAATAATAATAATAACAATAATAATAATAATTACCATATGACTCAAGTAATTAATATCCTATAAAATTCCTGGTATTAGATATTCTCCTATAAGAGATTAGTATGTGGATTATTTTTAAATGAGTAAGAATTTTTATTAAAAGGTATTTAAGACAAAACCTATTGGACACAATGAAATAAGCATAGCAATAAACACATCATTCATTCATGGATTATACGACCTGAGTCCTTCTGATGGTTTTGCGTTACAGGTCTGGAGTCAAGGAAGGTGGGGTCAGGCTGTGGCTTCCAGATAGTTGAGTTGAGTTGATAATTTGACCTCGAAGGGTGCTTGACCTCGAAGAAGCTGGAGGCATTGGTTTCTCGGTTGTCTCTTTGATGACCAGGTGCTGAGGAGGCTTGTTGAAGTATCATGCTAGGTCATGATCAGGTGCTGAGGAGGCTTTGTCCAGAGGATCACATTGGCCAGTCATGGTTACAAGTGTGAATGAAGAGCTCTGGTCGGGCTCCTCTTTTATGTTGGATTTGGCATCACTCCTGACTTGCACAGCAGATAATCACTCATGTCTGGTTATCGCCGGGCTTGATCTCATCACAGCTGGTTATCACAGCACAACTTTACTTTCAGACTTGTCTTTACAAGTACCCGACATGTCCTAACAAGTTTCCTATTACAAAATGGAATAGGTCCTGTGTAAGGGCCTGCTCCTTACAGTATGAATCTAACCAGTGAAGGGTAACTGTGAGTAACATGAAAATATCAGCTGTGAATTGAGGTATATTTATATGTCAATAAAGAATGAATAAAAAGCATCATGAAAGAGCATGCCAGAAACTTCAGGAATCCCACTGTTCACTTCATGAAGTTAAAGTTTCAAACAGGGGAATAAAGTGAAAGTAAAGTAAGGTACATGACATTTTAATTTTCCAAGCACATCTCAGTGAATCGACCTTATGAGCTTTCCTAACGGTACTTTGAAGACAGACACACTGGAGGAAACATGTCCTGTGAGAGAAGCTTTGCTACGAGAACTCAGTTCTTCACAAAAGTGCTCATCTGCAATTTTCATGCAATACATTTTTTTTAGAAATGTATATATTTTAATTTTAATCTGAAACACATAGATGTTAAGATCCTTCAGGTAATACTTTAAAATCTTGATATTTTAAAATTTATCTTCATAATCAAAATAATCATCATCACTATTGGAGAAAAGGACATACTACATCTAAATTGTTGCTAAAGTAAAGAGTTTAGTCTCTATATTTCACTTTCCTCACTATATAATTTTTACTAGCTGTACTGTACATTACCAAGAAATATCTATGTCTTCTTGATGTCTTTTGTTGCTATGTTCACTGCAGATATCATACAACAATGACATAGGAAAATTAATGTAATTTGAAAGAAACATTTATAAATAATAAATAATTTAGTGAAATGGATTATACTATTCCACTTTACCTACTGTTTGATTTGGATGCTATTGTAGCTTGCAGCTCAGTTCAAAGAATGACTGATTTAAGGTATCAAATAGTTCACTTGCTTCCTCATTCAGAATCGTCTTCCTAACTGGACTTTGCATTAGTGTAAGATCAATCAGTGAACTCCATAACAACCCAACTGGGAAGAAAGTTCTCATTGAAGTGATAAGTAAAATAATGTCATTCTGACACCATGTGTTTGTTATGTGTTAAGTCTTTATAAACGTTTTCAAATCATCATTTATGTATGTCTATTTTATAAAAAATTATTAGTTTAGTATGGTATGAGTTTGTACTCAGGTTGCTAGATAAATAGATATGTGAGTTAAAAGACTGAAATTTAAACTCTGTAAATTGACTTGAAAGATTGGGGTCATAAAAGCTACCAAAAATGAAAAAGAACAAGAAGGAAGAAGAGCAGGAGAAGGAGGAGAGAGGAAGGAGGAGGAGGAGGAGGAGGAGGAGGAGGAGGAGGAGGAGGAGGAGGAGGAGGAAGAGAAGGAAAAAAGGAGTGAGGAAAAAGTTAGAAGATAAAAGTAGTGATTTTTATTTTCTTTATCTAAAATATTATAGAATATTCTTCAGAACGCAATTATGAATCTGGTCTTCCGTAGCTGTTACAGCAGATTTCTGCCCTGGTCTCCATTCATACCTCCAACTACTCCAGTAAAGCATATTAGACAGTTTTATTGCTAGTGACATGGCTCTTTCCCTTTGTTTCAAAGAAATAGCTCTGTGTGGGATTTCCAAATGTTAAACATGGCACTTAAATGAAAACAGTAGACACAGGTTTCTGAGTAAAGGTTGCATTACCATACTAAGACACAGGGTGAGCAAATGTTAGCTGAACATCAAACAAAGGTAAGGTGGAAGGTAAGGCTTAGACTTGTTCTGAGACGAGAGAAAGAAAAGGAATAAAACACCCAGAGATGTAAAACAAATTAAATTTAGCAATTGGTTTTTCCATTATATTTCATAGGTCATTGACTCCTTCTGAGTTATGTTCTTTCTGCAGATGGTTTGTCTGCATCCTTCAAATGAAAAGAATTGAATTTGTAAGGAAAAATCCACCTTTGATTTCATGCTTTCAAATACAGAGAGCTTGATGATTCCAATATTACCCAATAAACTATGGTTTAAAATGTAGAGTATAAATTACAGTGTAAGGTAACAACATTATTATAATAATTTAAAATAATAACGAGAATATGTGCATCATATTTAAATCATTCATTTCTTTTATGTATCATAGTACAGACTTTAATTAAAAACTATGAAAACATATAAAACTTCTAGATATATCTGGAAAGACATTAGGGAGAATATATTCATACATAGAGATGAGAAATACTTTGGTTTGTGGGGAGAAAAGAAACAGTCTAGACAGAAGTTATATTTGCACAAAGAGCCAGGGGCAAAGACTGGAACAAGATTTTAAAGACCACCTTGAAAGTCTAATACACCAAGATAACCCTGGGCATGGGAGGAAAGGCAGCCTTGAGACTAGGAAAGAAGATGGAAATGAAACACTCGAGGCTTTGACTAACAGACAACGATTTTAAAATTGACGTTTTGCCCAGAGCCAACCCTAGGCTCGCTTTCTCAAGCTCAGTGAGACACTTGTGAAGCAGGCTAGTGCTTGTCTGGAGCATCTCATCACGGTCAGCTATCGGAGAGGTTTGTCTCAGAATGATGACAAGTTGTCAGCAAGGACTTTATAGTACAACCAAGCAAACTTTAATTATTTTATTTTAAATCATTGAATGGGCATGTGGGGAGGTGAGGGATATGCATGTGAGTGCAGCCCTTGCGGGAAGCAGAGGGAGTTAGCAGCACGCATGCGTCACCCGGAGTGGTGCTGCGATCCAACTCAGGTCCTCGCAAGGTAGCAGTACCTGCTCAAACTGCTATGCCATCTCTCTTGCACCAAATTTTAATTATTTTAATAAATTTTAAAGGAATATATATATGGACTAATAAAGAATGTTACATGATTATGATAGACTTATTATAGATTGGTAATACATAACAGAATTCAAAAATTTATCTTCTGAATTAAAAAAAAATGACATATATTGATAGAATTAATTAATTACTACTGTTGGTCACTTATTGTCTCCTGGTGGTAAGCATAATCATCATTAATAATTTACAACTCACTGGAGGCTGACATACAATTAATGTACCTCTGGAGGAGTATTTTCGTGCTAACGTTTGCCAATTTGTGTGTTACCCAAAATGCTAAATCTTAAAGAAACAAAGGGTAGAAGTGAGAAGAAAGAAGAAAAGTGGACACAGGAAGAGAAGTCAGGTGGAAAAGCAGGAACAAACAAGGATGCCTTTAGCTACATTCCACCTTGCAACATTTTCTAAGAGACACTCATTCCAAATATATAAAGTGATAACATCTTGGTTTTCTTACTGTATTTATGTCATATATTCTCTATGCCATTCTGTTCTAAAATGCTGTGTCACAGGTCTGGCATATGAGGCACCTGGATGGCGATTAGTATTAATTGTCCCCAAACCATTTATGTGTCCTGTAGATACTCTAAAAATACACATTCTAATATTTTCCAGAGATGACTTAAACATTTGCCATCACGGCAGGTTCATGAAATACATATTGCCACATTTAAGCTTGCCTCCAATTGGTCTTTATTTGGTTAGATAAGGTTTATTTTCTGCCTGACAAATTCTGAATATTTTACTATAAAGTTATTGATACAAAACAGACTTTGTACAGTGACTTTGGAAATCATAGTACACTCTTCCCCAATTGTTAATAAAATAAATATTGATAGAAGCTTTAATGGGCTTCACATTCACTTGCACATACATGCACTTGCACACATACAAGCTAAATACACACAAACACACACGCACACACACACATGCACACACACAATTGAGTGGGGTTCTAAGAAGACTGAGACCTAGCTTTACTGAAGACACATATACAGGAACTGAGTATGAGGGTAGCAGGTGTTTTCCACCACACAGGGTTAAGACCCTATGCCAAGATATCAGACCTGAACACAACTACACTTTTTTTCTCTCTGTGCAGACAAGACTTTTCGTCCAAGATTTGAAGTATTGGCCTAAATCCTTTCGCTTTCCTGCAGAAGAAGAAAGAAGAGGAACTAGCCCAGAAGGCAGCCATCTAGGAAGATATCAGAAACATCTTAGTAACAACAGGATTTTTCAATTGGAAATTTTTCAAATGGAAAGGGCTTCCTTTCCATTTGGGCAACTGTATGATTCTGAAGGAAACAAGAGTGGGGAGGTGGGCCCTGGTGCATCATTGACATCAAAGGAAACTCAACCTTCAGTTCCAACTACAATCTTTAGCCTACCAGCGGTGTGTTCAGGAAAGGAAGCCTGTGATGAAGCAGCCCCAAGCACATCAGCAGCTGCCAAGTTAGCTATGGAAACTGGCACAGTGGAAAGGGCAGGTAAGGCATCACATGTTCGTGACTTGGAAAGCTTTGTGTGGAAGTGGCCTCCATTGTCCTGTGTCTGCCACACAGGAGTGAGACTGAAGCTCCTCAGTAAGGTAAGGCTGGCCGAGGTGCTGGACAGGTGTCTGAAGTCTGGAGCACTGAGCTCACAGAGAATACTGAATCTCCTGCCGTGTCCTCACTTTTCTGTTTCTATGGATCTACTTACTAAGGTGCCATCCTGTCTTGTCAGCTTGAGTGAATGGAGTAATATTTCTAGATTTGTCTAGGAGTCGATTATAAAGAAATTTCTGTGTGTATGCCCTGAAATTCTGGGCTCTCAAGGGTCTTGCTGGTGGTCTGATCTTGAGATAAGACTCTCTATATGTTTCCATGCTGTCTACAAACTGTTAATAATTGATGGGGTACTTCATGGCCGTACAATTCTTGGTAAAATACTCCATATGACTGAGCATTCCCAGAACAGGCTTTCTTCAAGGTAGATGTACTAGAATACTAGTAGCTTGGTTCACTATATTTCTGGAAGTCACAGACCATGGAAGTCATTTCTGTGGGTCTAGGTCTAAGACAATCATCATGAGGACACAAGGAAACATAAACCCATACCTCAGAATCCAGAGGTCAACCGACATAGAGATATGAACTAAGAACCAAGAAGACATGCCTGTGCCAGGAGAGACACAGCAGTTTTCCTTTTCTCTGACCTTTTAGCTTGCTGGTGGCTGAAAATTGCCCACTTGAGTTAAGAGAGGACTTTATCCAACAAGTCTAGGCACCCACAGAGAAGTTTCTTAACAAAAAACTAAAAGAAAAGCAAAGACAAAAAACAAAACAAAAAACTAAGCTCACAATCACATGCAGAAATAATGTTCCATCCACTGCAGTTGAGTTAAGTCCCTGGTCCCAGCTTTCAGTCCGTTGTAAGGAGAGCAGATAGCTTGAAGAAAAAAAACCTCCCTGCCTATTTTGTGGAAAGGGGTACATGCAGAAAATCCCAATGACTTTGCATTTCTCTCCCAGGTTGCCTGACTGAGTTCTGCTCAAGGATACTAGGCCCTATCACCTCAGACTTTTCTCTCTTTTCCATTGCAGTTGAGACCCACAGAGGCCTGCACCAGGTGGTTCTCCCTCAGGATTTATGTTAGAAATTCCACAACACAGCAAAGAAGAACACCAAGGAAAGACATGTGAGGTCTTATGCAAATCTCTGGTAATGGTATAAAACACCTTCCTGCTGAGGCTATTTGTTCTCCCTGGCTTCCCATGAGTCTCAGGAAATTTATTCAGGGTCTGTGTCAATACATATCACCCTCTAGAAGGAACTTGGGTGACAAGGCATGGCCACCTGGAATTTGATGATATTGTAGTTGGTTGCTTTTCAGAAGCCTTGAATTGAATAATTTGCTTCAATTTTATAGTTAGAAATTTTCATTCTAGTGGTGGCTAGTGACAGTAATTCCAGTCCTTGGCAAACTGAGGCTGGGGGCTTCCTTCAAGTTCAAACCAGGCTCACGAGTGAGAATATCTTAATTGAAGGAGAAAGAAGGTCAGAGGGGGGAGGCAGAGAGGCAGAGAGGCAGAGAGGCAGAGAGGCAGAGACGGCAGAGAGGCAGAGAGGCAGAGAGGCAGAGCAGGGAGGGAGCAGAGAGGCAGAGAGGCAGAGAGGCAGAGAGGCAGAGAGGCAGAGAGGCAGAGGGCGAGAGGCAGAGAGGCAGAGAGGCAGAGAGCAGAGAGGCAGAGAGGCAGAGAGGCAGAGAGGCAGAGAGGCAGAGAGGCAGAGAGGCAGAGAGGCAGAGAGGCAGAGAGGCAGAGAGGCAGAGGGGCAGAGAGGCAGAGAGGCAGAGAGGCAGAGAGGCAGAGAGGCAGAGAGGCAGAGAGGCAGAGAGGCAGAGAGGCAGAGAGGCAGAGAGGCAGAGAGGCAGAGAGGCAGAGAGGCAGAGAGGCAGAGAGGCATGGAGACAGGCCTGTTGACAAATTCTAAAAAGAAAATGAGGAGTCAATTCCTTTTGGGCCCTCATCTTAGTACCTACTGTGGTAAGTCTTGGAATGTAAATTATTTAAGTATCTCAGGACTCCTGAGCAGACCTGCTTCCTGCTGCAAGAAAAAGCCTAGGCCCATGATGTGCCAAAATGCACATTTCAGGTTCATCTCAAACATCAGTCCTTTACAGAGTACCCAGCAAAGCACCAGAACACCCAAGGAATTGAATCTCTGAGGGGAGGGATAAAGTGAGACTCATCATGCATTGGAGTGACCTGGGATTTCACTTGTGTTATGAGAGTGAGACTGAGACATCCAGGGAATTGTGACAAGTTGTATCCCTTGGTAGGTTGTGGAAGAGTATCTGCTTACTCACATCATCATTCCTCTCCAGAAAGGAGGCCCAGATATGTGTTATGCTCACAATGAGGAAGAACTCTTTTCATACAAGAAGAAATAGGGCTTCTTTTATTAGGTTGGATTGATGTAACCAAATGGACCTCCTGATAGGCTGCCTAAATCTTGCTCTGCACAGAGTCAATCCATTCCAGATCAGCATCCCTGAGAACACAGTCAATAGCGTGCAGAGAGAGTCAAAGGAACATTTCCTAGTGCTTTTACAGATTTTGTAATTTTACCTTTTATCAAAGTAATTCTTCAACCTTCCAATTCTGTGTGAGTCTGTGTGTCGAATCTGAGTTTGCAGGATGTATGAGAACACGCTATACAGACGATGTACCTACAGGTTGGATAAATGGAACTATTTTAAATAAGCCAAGAGAGTTCTTCCTAGGGGTTGCCTCTTGTATTTACAAAGAAGCCCTTTGTTTGGGTATGCCCAAAGAGCTCCTACATGCAAGGTTTTCAAGTGTTTGCACGTGCCCAGAACATTTCTATTGATTTTCAAGGAAACACAGTAACTTGCCTAAAGAGTTCTTTGAATGATTCTCTCCTTTTCAAGGACTGAAGCTCACAGAAAAAGCAGCTTCTCTTAGAATGTGACAGGTCTAAGCCAAAATCAGGTGGTTTATGTTTGATTTTGAGAGATCATCTATACTTGTTCTCAGAACTTGAGACATGCTGATGTGTGAGACAGTCTTCTGTGAATTCCTACATTTCAGTTCTATTACATAAATTCTTACTGTCTTGTCTAACCCAACAATATACTATTCCCAATCAAAATTTGACCTTTTGTATCTGGGGACACACATATGAGTTCACACAGAAAATGAACACCAAGACACATGAATGATTTTGGACATCATGATAGGGGCCAGTTGTTGAAGCTCCTCGGGCCTACCTTCCTTGGTGGATCAGGCTTGCAGAGATGTGACTACGTGGCATTCTTAGCTTCTTTTGCCTTCACAGACTCATCCAACCCAGACAGCCTTCTCCGAATATGTAGACTTACACACTCACTTTGGATACCAGAAGATGCTACCTGAATCCATCGCAGTGGTGTGTGCCTCTAAATATAAAAAGTATGTGAAATCTTGAAGTCTTAACTGATTGCTATAAAAGCCTCCTTATAAGGGGCACATTCTAATGATCACCAGCTGCTCCTAAAAGGCCCGACGACTCCACTGCTGGTTTTCTAAGACAATCTCTCAAGAAACTACCTCAATAGCCTGAGATTGAAGAAATTCCATCCCAAACACTGGATTTGTGTCAGATTAGCCCAGATCAGTGAGTTCTATCACTTTACTGAAATCAGTCAGGACTCTTCCACTGAGTTTAGATTCAGAGGAAATGCAGCAACACAAAGAAAGAAGCACAACCTGTCCATAAGACCAAACGATGCAGTGACAGAGATCCAAGGAAGTGTAACATCTTGGATCAGAATACTAATTCCAAGACCAGCTCTCTCTCTCCCTGCCTCTAGTTCTCTTTCTCTCTGTCCCTCTATACATGTTTTTTATATGTATCATAATAAATGTGTATGTATAATTATATTAGTCTGCATTATACTCCTGATCATAGCAATGAAATAAGACCTAATGAAATATCAGCTTTTTTGGTAAACATATATATTACTCATTATTTTTATTTCTGTAATTTCATTGTGTAGTCTTTTGAAAACAGATACCATTTTCACCATAATCCTGTGTCTCTGTGGGTTTGTACACGTAGATTCGGTGCCCATTGTGGTTAGAAGAGGTTGTCAGATGCCTTAGATCTGGATTCAAGTGACTGTTAAATGCCTGTTCCCCAGTAAGAGAAGTAGATGCTGTTAAAAACTGCATCACTTCTCCAGCCCCTTTTGTGTAGTCTCATGGATCAACAGCAGATAACGGTTTTCAGTAGAATGTGAGGAAGAAGTTTCTAACAGAGCTGTTCAAAAATACATAGCTCTACTTTGGGATAAAATAATGTTTAGCTCTGAGGATATTGAAAGAGATTTCATACACTCACACACACATACACACACACACACACACACACACACACAAAATGCCTGGTGTACCAATTCCCCTTTTCCTAGTAGTAAAGACCCTTCTGAACCTGGCCATGGTAAAACATACCTGTAATTCCAGTACTAGGGTAACTTCAATAGGAATATCACTAATTTGAGGCCATTTGAGGGTACATAGCAAGGCTCTGTCAGATTCATAAATCCTTTTGTCTTTGTATGCCATATTTAAGCATTCCCTCAAAGACTATTAGGTCACCGTTACCATCTGGTTGACATCACAACCCCAAGTCAGTATGAGACTTAATGTTACCTTTTAATAAGGGAATATTTCACAAGTGACTCTGGACGATATTTACCAAGATACATGGTGAGACACTGACTCTGACCATGAGGAGAATGAGGTAGGGGTGGTTGGAGTCAGAACCCTTGTCATAGCTGCCACCAACACTGCAATCTCACCTCTAGGTTGACAACTATTGCCCTTCAGTAAGCATCTTACATTAGAGCTGGGGACATGGCTCAGTAGGGAGAGTGCTGCTATTTCAAGCTATTTCAAGGGCCTGGATTCAATTCCCAGCACATCTGAAATCTGCCATAATGATGTTTGCCTATAACAGAGCACTGGGGAGCAAGTGGCAGTAGGATAAGTTCAAGATCCTCACAGGTGCTACATAGGTTAAATGGTCTAGCCTAGATCACAGGAGACCCTGTTTGGTATAAAATAAAAAGTGTAAGTTGTTTCAGAATGGGAATTTTCTATGCCTTGAGCACATTTCCTTTTCTCGAATTGGAGGACTGCAACCATGTCACCATCCAGAACATCATGTTGACTGTCACAGATTTGCGATAAATTGAATCCCACACACGTTCATCTGTGAGAATGTGTGTGTGTGTGTGCGTGTGTGTGTACCTTTGTGTGTATATGTGCTTGTGCATGTGACTGTGGGCGCCTATGTGTGTGTGCGTGTGTATATTTTTATATATATTTGAGTGTGGTGTATCTATGTATATATGTAAAGTAGTGTATATATCTGTGTATGTTCAATGTGGGTCATATATGTTAAATCTGTGTCATGCATGTTCACTGGTATGTATGAACTGTGTTCATTCACAGTGCCCAAAAGGAATAAACAAATATTTATTCTCTATTAAGGTTTATTTCAAGTTCAAACAGTATATAAAGATTTCATAGCAATTAGAAATGTATTTGCTAACTAGTATATTAGTTAACACATAAGATAGCATTTTCTGCCCAGGAACAAGCATGGGTGTAAGACCCCAGTGCACCCAAAGCTGGACTGCCTCACCTGCCTATGTGGCCTAGAGGACAGGTTTTAAAGCCAACATTCACGAAAGAGATGAAGAGTGGAAAGGTCTCCATAGGTCCTGGACACCAGCCTACATGTCTATGTCTACTCAATTTGTGACTGTGAGAGACAAGTGGCTTTTGCAAGAAATAAGACACAACACTTGAACCTAACTGATATCAAATCAAAGTGAAGTCTCTAATTCAGGTGAGCTCTTTGGCTTTGGATTGACTGTAAGCCAAGATGAGGTTTACTACAAATGTACAGTTCACAATAGAGACAGCACGGTGTCTCTCTGGTGAGACGCTTGACTATAATTTCCATGGTACCCCAATACCATAGAAACTGAAAAAGGTGTCAGAGTTTACAGGAAATATCCTATTGAGGGTTGTTTCTGCTGGGCTCCCAAAAGAACATTTGGGGATGCTGTTTGGGGCTTATACCCTTAAACAGGTAACCTTTGCACTTTGATGGTTACTGAGTACTGAAGTCGCAGTGCATCACAGATGTGAAAAATCCTTACAGAACAAAGAGACCACCTCCCAAGCCCTGGAAATCAAGAGGAGATTTCTGGAGCTCTGTGGAAGCTATCACAGTTAGGTCGTGTAAATAGCATGAGGAAACCTTCCTCCCCTCGTCACACTCCATGTCAGCCTCTCCAGTTCATCTCGTCCCACAGCCATGTAGTACTGATTGATATCCTCGGATTGCCCAATCTGGCCTCAAAACAATGTAATATACTAGGAAAGTCTGTCTGCCCTAGAGAGAGTAGTGGGCTTGACTGGACATGCTTCCTACAAATGTGTCATTTCTCTGAATTTTTAATTACTTCATCACTGAGACTTGTCTTATATCCACTGCACATGAAATTAGTGTCCTAAAGAAGGGATGACGGGACTATAACCCAGTCAGTGAGAGACTGGCAGAAAGAAGCTGACTATGACCTGTGAGTGGGTGAACATTCACTTAGCTGCATCTGTTGCTGGCACTGGGCAGAAGTGAAGTTACCCAGAACATTTATATTATTCTCCATAAATTTCACAGAAGCTGATATTTTATGTATATTTAAATTAATATAAACGAATATAATTGAAACAGATTTGTAGTTCCTTAGAAATGCTTCTTAATTCTATAGTAAAAGCTAACTGTCATGTCAAGCTCTTAAGTCTCTATCAGATGTCACAAAAACACGTTAAGTAAGAGGTGTGAGTGGCAGCCGATAGGATTGGCAGGTGCTGGAGGACAGCTGTGTCCTGGTTGTTAGTTATTTCCCCTTTCTGCCATTTCCCCTTTTCTATCTCTCTTGTTATTGTGATTGGTCCTCAGTGAGAAGCCCTGTCTGGCCTGAAAGTCACTACGTAGTGCAGGCTGACCTGGGACTTTCAAAAATTCATTTGTTTCTGCCTTCCAGGTGCTGGGATTAACGACTTTTTAACCACTGTGGTTGTAAAATTTAAAATTTATCTTTGACATTGTCCTGTATGTGTCTAATAGGTCTTGAACATATTTACTCTTCACTGCCCTCTTCTCTCCTCTAAGCCCTTCTGAACCCCAATTCTAAAAACCACCCTACTATCATGCTTTCATCTTGTTAAATGTACAATCTTTCTCTCTCTCTCTCTCTCTCTCTCTCTCTCTCTCTCTCTCTCTCTCTCTCTCTCTCTTTCTCTCTCTCTCTCCGTGTGTGTTTGTGTGTGTGTATTTTGATGGGTATTTGTGCTGTGTGTTTCTATGTGAGAGTATATATGCTAGAGTCTCTTTGGAGTTCAAAAGAACTTGCAGGAATCAGGTATCTTCCACCATTATGTGAGATCCCATGATTAAACTCTACTTGTCATGCTTAGTAGCAAGAGCCTTCTCCAATAAAGCCCGTTTTCTTGTTTTGTTTTGTTTAAAACTTGCTGTGTTTAATCAGAATCTCCCCTATCTATACTTGAGATGGCCTATTGAATCCTGGGAAATTGCCCATTCTCTACACTCCTAAAGAAAACTGATTCCTCCTGCCCCAAAGAATTACTATCAGTAGCTCTTCTGCTAAAGTTGGAGCAGGAGCCTCTATCTTATGCATGCCAGAATACTGAAAGTGCTCCACCTTGTAAAGCTGTATTGGAAGTAACCACAGCTGTTCAGCTTCTGTGAGTGCAATGGCTTGTCCTGTGCAGAACAGAGGTTTTCATAGCACTCCTCCCCAGCATCTACCTTTTATGTTGTTTCTGTGTCATGTTAGACCATAACCGTGAGTGGTGACGTCTGGTGAGTGTTTGTGTGATATAAATGTCTCATTTGGGGCCAAACACTCAACATTTGCTCTCAATAACTTGAGTAAATGAGTCTATGTATTAACAGATCCCCATGCAAAAGGACTTATTCTGACCAATGGGGAAAGCAGAACTAATCTATTGGCAAATATATTTAGGAATCAGTTTGACATCATATCCAAAATGACAGTAGTATGTCTCCTCATGAGTTGTTATGCACCAGGGTATGGCCTTAAGACCAGATTTAGAGCTCCGGGGATGAACTTCATTCTGCAAACTGGCCAAAACCTCAAACAGAAAGTGCTGGTTACTGTTACAGCAATAGTGCCATGATTGCATCTGTAGGCATATCCACCCCAGCAGGTCAGCATTACAGCATGTAAAATCCACTGCTGGTCAGAACATGATGACTCCTTTCTCCCAGCACTAAGCATAGCACCACCCTGCACAGAGAAAGCTAGGCAGCAGTAAGGAAGTTTGCCAGTCAGTTTCAGATTAATTTTCTATGTGCCAAGACCAAACCTTGGTGTCTTCAAACAGTAGGCTCTTATCTACTTCTGATATGTACCCAAGATAAATAGTACTAGCCTGTTTGGGGATGGAAGCTTCAGGCCTCCCTGACGAAAAATACAGAGTGGATATCGCACACCTTGGACTAAATTTTTCTGTGATAACCCATGGCTTGTGAAAGCAGCATGAGGTGTTCCAGGTGTCACCTCCCATTTACTTTAAGATTCACGGTATTCAGCTTAGTTATTGCAGCCTTTTCAGAGTCCCAGACTACACACAACTTAATGGTTAAGTTGCCTAGACACTCAGCCTCCTAGATTAACCTATTGACTCCTAGGTCCTTGGTCCTTCCCTAAGATGGTGTGAAGCTGGAAGCAATACTAAACTTTTCTTTATGAACTGAACGAGTTCTTTCAAGGTTGCTTAGAAATTTGTGACACTAAATGACAGGAGTGAATATCATTGGTAGAGAATGATCCCTGCTGAATCCTCAAACGCAGCCAGGGGCTCAGTAGCCATTGCTTCCTGAGAATAATGAGCTCTCATCCATTTCCATTCAGCAAATGAATCATACATGGAATCCATACTGAGGACCCTTTCATCACGACAGTGCACAGTTTTCTTACCACTGGGTGTCTCTTAACCTTAGATGTCTCGGACTAGGTGAGGGTAGGAAGTGGATCTGTAGTTGTCCTCTCCGTAAATCTCAATCCCATTCCACCCCTGCCTTAGAAACAGAAACCCTCTTTCTCTCCACTTCTCCTGTTCTATTCTTCCCTATAGTGCTCGCCCCTGCTGCTTGCTTATCTGACCTAAGTGAAGACAGAGGTTATATTTTTCCATATCACAGCTAGAGACACAGACATCCCCCAAACCCCAGACCAACATTCTGCAGGCCAACAGAGTTTTTAGAGAAGCTGCTTTATTGGTAAAATCCTAGGCTGAGCAGCCAGGTCATCACTTGTACATGTTCCCAGATCAAAAGACCAAAAGGAAAGACGGCATTCCGACCCACAGTGCTCTCCAGAGCACCAGTTACTTTAAAGACAGTGCATGCGGCTCAAGAGAAGGCTCAGTAGCTAAAGAGAATCACACTCAATCCTTAGATCATATTTGATCTCAGCACTCATACTGTGGCTTACAAAGCTCTGTACTCTAGTTCTAGATGATCTAACTTAGTATGGTGACCTCAGTTGTCACCAGAAATGCACATAACTACATGTAGACTAACACTCACACACATAAAATCTTCTTAAAAAAATCAAGAAAAATAGAAATCCCGTAAGCATAGGACTCTTGAAACTTGCACCTGATTAGGAGTCTCACTCGGTTTGCTCAGTCTTGAGGCAAGTCCCTCATTCTTTATTTTCCAGCACTTGGCGACTGGCAGACAGAAACTACAGAAAAAAGAACTGGAGATTTTAGAGTTCTAATGGAAGCTTAAGGTGACTGAAAACATCAAGCAGCAAGAAAGTGGGAACATGGACATTTTTAGCTTAGTGCATATGAACTTTCTCCTCATCTATCAGCTCTTCCTGATTTGCACTAGACAAAACACAATAGCACCAATTTTGTGGACTCTGAAGGAACTTTCCAGGCAGACAGTGAGGCTGCAAGTAGAGGACCTGAGGAAGAAAGTGGGAGATAGAAGACACTGTCAATCTTATTGTTTATTGTCCGGGAGTTTAGTCTTACTGGGATGAACTTTGTCTAAGCAGATATGGTTTTGGCTGGGGTAAATAGAGAATTTAAACAGTGTCTGAAGGCACATGGAATGAGGAAATTAGGAGCTAAGGGGAAAACAAAAGTGTTGGGCCTCATGAAATTTTAGGTAGAAGGTGGCTAATATCTTCTCCTTTTTCACCGAGGTCCAAGGCAATTAGGTAACTCATCCAAAGGACAAAAAGCAAAAGCTTTCTGCATATACTGGTGCATAACTTAAGGTACTTGGAAAGAGAAGCAATAATGTACCATGACTTTTAGCCTGTTTGGATTACATCCTGGGACCCTGACTAAAACAAATCTACCTCTAGAGAAGAGGGGAGACACCTCCTGAGATGATGGAACTTCTCCATCAACAAAAGCAAAGAACTACTCAGGTGCTTTCCTTAACACAGCTGACCTTGGAGCTGTTTCTCTTCCTTGATGCTGCTGATAGTTGCCTGTTAGCATAGTAAGTGTCATTAGCACCCTATGAAATGTGAGATGTATTGGTACTTTTGAATAAACACTTAGTCATGCTTTTCTTTTTTTTTTTAAGGTAGTATATCTAAATAAGGCATGCTAGCCACAGATATTCATGATTCTCCTGCCTCATTTTCACTAAGCTTTGAAAGACAGTGGTATTGATGTTCTGTTTAGGCCAGAGTTGGCAATTTGAAATATTCAATTTCTAGAGTACAAAAAAACTGCAAATTATCACTGTAGCTATGAGAAGTTAAAAGATACTAGATAGGTAGGCGAAGGTCCAGGTGGCCATAAAGAAATCCTATTGCTCACAACCTGGTCATGCCACGCATTCTCTGACCACTTTCCTTTCAATGACTGGGAGAGATCTAGTAGGATCTGAGGGATGAAGTTCTCCACAAATTGACTAGAGCCTCCTGGGGAGACAAAGATTCTAAGCTGGACTTGGAAATTGACATTCCTGTCATTCTTGTGGAGTCCCCTGTCTACCTTGTGGGAGATCCACATATCTGCCTCCATCTGTGACATGGGTTGCTTGATAGCAATAGCAGGCTGTGACACTGGCCACCACGTTGGTTGAACAGCTAGCATTCTAGTAGCCTCAGCCTTCTCATCCAGAAAAATCTGAAAGTGAGAACATGACTGGACAGTATAAAAAGGAAGAAGCCATAAACCCAATGGTTACCATTAAGTGACACCCAGGCCTGGTTTCCTGGGGACAAGGGGCAGTTCCTCTAGCAAAAGACTACACAGTAGAAAACTTAAGGCTGGAATAACAATTGTATCTATACAATTGTATTGTATCTTAACAATTCTCCTGACCTAAGAATATCATTATTGGGAATTGGAAAGCTGGCAAATTAGAAAAAGGTGTCGAATATTCTCTCCCGTGACCAGTCTTCCCATCACTCCTCCATACTCTACTTCTGTGGTATATTTCTTCTTCATCAGTCCTGTTATTCAGTCCCAGGACCATCCTTCCCTGCCTCTATGCCTGCACCACACCCAATAGACATGACTCCTATAGTCTTCCCAAGAACTTTTTTGAATGATTATATTGCTTCTCTGGGAGACTCTTACTATAGCTCAGAGGACACTAGATGCAGAGAGAAGTGAGAAGGCCGGGCTGCGCTTGGAAGGTGGGAAGACCCATGTTCTTTAAAAGAGGGGTGGATGCTTCTGTGGTATCTCTTTGCAAGACAAAGCTGTGAGCTTCAGTGTCTACCTCTCAGCTCAATCCTCCATTTGCCCAAAGAGTCTCTCAGTTACCTCATCTAAACTTATCTCAACTATTATGCCAACTGTCTCCCCACCTAGTAATCACTTCCTGCTTATAGCTAATGTTACCCACTTCTGCTTCTTTCAGTGTCTTTTGGATTCTCCTGCATCTGCTTTCCCCCTTCCTTTTTCCCTTCTGCCAGGAAGTTCCACCCCCAATACTTGGCCAGCTATTGGCTATCAGATCTTTATTATTACCAATTAGCAGTAAGATAATGCCAGAACATTTCCTAGGTTGCCTTCCTGCAATGAGAAGCTGCCTGATCAGCATGTTTTCAGCAGTTGAAGAAGAACAAGCATTTACAGATCTGAAGTCCTATGATGGGTCATAGAAATTGAAACACCAAAATGCTGCCAGCACTTGACTCTCTGCCAGTAAAACTAACAACTGAAAATAGAGAGACACACCTCTCTTAATAGAAGAGAAGGAAGGTTACCCCGAAAAATGGATTAATGTGTGCACAGTATGTAGATGTGAAGTTCAGAGGAGAAAGTTAGGTGTTACTTTTTAGGTAGGTACCTTCCACACTCACTGTTGTGAGCCAACTGATGTGGTGCTGGAAACTGAAATCAGGTCTTCTCCAAGACCAAAACATGTTTCTAATCTCTGAAGCATCTAGCCAGCCCTTATGGAAGATAATTGAATGTTTTTTGCTTTTGTTTTTGTTTTGTTTGTTTGTTTGTTTGCTTACTTGCTTGCTTGTATATTTGTTTTTGTTATGGGACACTAAAAGTATGAAGTGGAAGTCAGAGGACAGTTTTGTGGAATGGCTTCATTGTTCAATCTTCATATCGAATTTGGGGATGAAATTCGGTCTACCAAAATAAACTTTCCACAATAAAGTTGGACAAGGCAAACCAACAGAAGGAAAAGAGCCCAAGAAAAGTGAGAAGGATCTGAGACACACATTTTTACACATTTAGGAGTTTCATAAAATTACTAAATTGAAAACTGTTATATGTTCTTAGGGGACCTGTTGTAGACCTCTGTAGACCCTAAGGAAGCTGTTTCAGTCTCTGTGAGACCATACAATTTTGTTGTGTTCATTTAAAGGGCCTTGTTCTCATTGTGTTCAGCCTTTCCTCTAGCAATTATATTCTTTCTTTCTCTTCTTTTTCTTCTTCTTCCTCCTCCTCCTCCTCCAGGGTTTTCTGAGCTCTGAAGAAGTGGATTTGATAGAGATATTCCATTTACAACTGTTCTCTCATTTCTCTCATTCATTCTCTCTCTCTCTTTCTCTCTCTCTCTCTTTCTCTCTCTCTCTCTCTCTCTCTCTCTCTCCTCTCTCTCTCTCTCTCTCTCTCTCTTCTCTCCTGTGCCTGGATAATGATTGGCTGTGGGTCTGTGTATTTGTTCCAATTATCTGCAAGTGAAGAGTTCTCTGATGATGGGTGAATAAGATACCAATCTATGAGTATAGCAGAATATCATAAGAAGCCTTAATATTATTACTTTTATTTATTTATGTATTTATTTTTAGATCTGTAGTTTGATTTTAACCTTGTCCTCTGGGCTAGGTAGTCTTTGTTATTTGGCCATCCAAAGAGTGTCAGGTATGGGTATAAGTCCCTTGAGGCCCAGGACTTGCCAAGCCCCTCCCCTAGGGAGCACCAACTGCCACTTTCTATCCACATAGTACTCTAACTGTCCTACAAGTCAGCACTAGCTCTCCCCAACCCTCCTCCAGCCTTACAGAGTATCCCAAGCACAGGACTTGAAATCCCACTAATTCCCACCCTAGGAAGATTGCCCCCCTACAAGTTAAATAAACCCTTTCTTCTGCTCAGTTTTCTGCCTCTTCTCATCTGGGGAAGAAAAATCCACACCCTGAGTTTTTCCCTCCCAGTGAATCTCTGGGGTGAGGATAACTGTTCTGTGTGACTGTGTGGTATTCCTTGGCTTCTGACTGCTAGGATACCTTTCGTTATTTGCTGTTACACTTACAGGCTGTTTCATCACAGACAGAGAAGGCTTTAAGCCAGATTGGTTGGTAATCGCTATAAGGTTTGTACTAACATTGCACTATCCTGTTTTGTGGCCAGGACATCAAAAATACATTAACATGTATTTTTGTTTTATGAGCCCGGGTATTTTATAAGAGTATATGTGTGTGTACGATATAAATGACTGTTGGTTTTAGAGGTCAGAAGATGATTTCAAATTCCTTGGAGTGGAAGTTAGACAGTTGTGAGCTATTACATGAGTGCTGGGAACCAAATCCATATCAGCTGGAAAAATATTCTTAATCACTAAGCCATCATTCCCATCCTGACTAACTATTGTCTTTTAAATCAACTGGTTGACACTTGAAACATAAGAAAAATATATTTTCATTTAAATAAAATTTCTGTGCTTTCATATGTTGGACATAAGTGGTGGAAAAGCCTGAGTGTTTTACAGTTTGCCACAAATTAGGAGTGATGCTAGCACGTGGGAATTTGAATAAGTTCAGCCCTTATAGATTCATGTGTTTGAATACTTGGTCCACAGGGAGTGACACTATTAGGAGACATGTTCTTGTTTGAGTAGGTATAGCCTTGTTGAAATGGTTTGTTATTGTGGAGGTAAGCTTTGAATTTTCATATATATGCTCAAGTCTGGCCAAAGTGAGTTTTTGTTTGGCTGCTTTCAGATCAAGATATAGAATTCTCAGCTCCTCCAGCATCCTGTCTACATGGACACTTCCATGCTTCCTGTCATGGTGATAATAAACCCAACCTCTGAAACTGTAAGCCAGCCTCAGTTAACGTACAAGAAAAAAGTTGCCTTGGTCATTGGGTTTCTTGGCAGAAATGGAAACTCTAACTAAAAGAGCCAATTTGTATTGTCATTGTTGTTTTTTTAATTTATTCAGTTTACATTTCATTCATTAACCCATCCTGGTCACCCCCTCTTAAAATTCCTGCCTCATCTCTCCTCCTCTGAGAAGAGTGTAGTCCCTATCAGTATCCTCCCAGGTTGTCACTTCAGGTCTCTTCCCGGATAAATACATCCTCTCCTACTGATGCAAGACAAGGCAGACAAGCTAGAAGTACATATCCCACATATAGGCTACAGCTTTTGGAATAGTCCCTGCTATCCCCAAAAGGCCCACAAAAAGACCAAGCTGCATATTTGCTGTATATGTGCAGGGAGGTCTACATACAGCTATTGTATGTTCTTTGGTGGTCCAATCTCTGAGAGTCTCAAAGTGTCTAAGTTAGTTGACTCTATGGTCTTCCTGTGGAGTTCCTATTCCATCCAGGGCCCACAATCCTTCCTCCTATTCTATAAGATTCACCAAGCTCCATCAACTGTTTAGCAATGGGCCTCTACATCTGTCTTAGTCAGTTGCTGAGTGGAATATCTCAGAAGACAGCCATCCTAGGCTCCTGTCTGTAAGCATAACAAAGTATCATTAATAGTGTCATGAATTGGTGTTTGCCCATGGGATGGGTCTTACATTGGGGTTATTAATGGTTGGCCATTTCTGAGTCTCTGCTCAATCCCCCATGCCTACAGGGTGTGGAGTCCTAGTGCCAAGTACGCAGATCTGCCACTAGTACAAGTGGAGGTACAGACTGGAAGGATGATCTGTACCCTAGTTTTTAATTGTTTTTTGTTTGTTTGGTGGTGTCTAACTTCTTGAGTTCTTTATACATTTTGGATATTAGCCCTCTGTCACATATAGTGTTGGTGAAGATTCTTTCTCAGTCTGTAGGCTGCTGTTTTATCCTATTGAGAGTTTCCTTTGCCTTACAAAAGCTTTACAGTTTCATGAAGTCCTGTTTATCAATTGTTCATCTTAGAGCTTGAACCATTGGTGTTCTGTTCAGGTAATTGCCTCCTGAACCAACGGGTTCAAGTGTGTTTCCTACTTTCACTTCTCTGAGATTTAGTGTATCCCGTTTTATGTTGAGGTTCTTGCTCCACTTGGACTTGAGTTTGTGCAGGTTAATAAATTTTATGAATCTATTTACATTCTTTGACATGTAAACATCCAGTTAGACCAACATCATTTGTTGAAGATGCTTTCTTTTTTTCCATTGTAAGATTTTAGCTTCTTATCAAAACTCAAGTGCTCATAGATGTGTGGGTTTATTTCTGGGTCTTTGATTCGATTCCATTGATCAACTTGTCTTGTTCTATACCAGTATCATACAGTTCTCATCACTATTGCTATGTAGTACAGCTTGAGGTCAGGGATGGTGATTCTTGAAGGTCTTTTATTGTTCAGGATTGCTTTTGCTTTTGTGGGTTATTTGTTTTTCCATATGAAGTTGAGAATTAGTCTTTCAAAATTGATAAAAATATTGTTAGAATTTTAAAGTGGTGAATCCGTCTATTGCTTTTGGTAGGATAACCATTTTCACTATGTTAATCCTATGGATTCATGAGGATGGGAGATCTTTCCATCTTCTGATATCTTCTTCAATTTCTTTCTTCAGGGGCTTCATTTCATGTTTCTGTCATATAGACATTTAACATGATTGATTAGAGTTACACCAAGATATTTTATATTGTTTGTAGCTATTGAAAAGGTGATGTTTCCCTAATTTCTTTCTTGGGCCATTTATCATTTGTATAAAGGAGAGCTACTGATTTCTTTAATTACTTTTATATATGGCCACTTAGCTGAAGGTGTTTATCAGCTATAGGAGTTCTCTGGTAGAAGTTTTGGGGGATGTGTGTATATATATAATATCATCTGCAAATAGAGAAACTTTAATTTCTTCCCTCTTCCTGGAGAGATGGTTCACCTGTTAAAAGCTAAGTTTACAATTATAAATATATTATTTTAATAGATTAAAACATGTTCATTTGTGTTCTTCATATGTTAAAATGGAATAGTTTGACACATTTTGAAAAATTCAATTTACATTCTTCTCACTATCCTCCCTTCTGATCACCCTTTCCAGCATTCTTTCCACCATCTCTCCCTCAACTTCATCTCAGAGAGGGTTGGAGCCTTTCTGCATATTCCCCTAACCTGGTTATTCAAGTCTCTGCAGGGATAGGTGTATCCTCTCCCACTGAGACTAGACAAGGTGGCCCAGCTAAAAGAACACATCCCACAGACAGGCAACAGTTTTTAGAAAAGCCCCTGCTCCAGTTGCTCAAACCCACATGAAGAATGACCTTTACATCTGTTTCCTATGCATGGGCAGTGGAAGCTAGATCCAGCCTGTGTATGACTCTGTTGGTCTTCCTTTGGAGTCCCTATCCCCTTTGTGGTCTGCAATTTATTCCCCAACTCTTTCACATGAGTCTCCAAGTCCCATCTGCTGTTTGGCTGTGAGTGTCTGCATCCATCTGAGTTACCTGATGGGTGGAGCTTCTCAAAGAACAGCCACCCTGGACTCCTGTCTGGAAGCAAAAGTGAGTTCTTGACAGAGATTGTTTAGCCAATATGCTGTAATAAACATTTAAACTCAATTGAAGGTTTCTGCCCCACCTTGATCACTCAGCTCCCAGATAAAAGACAGGAAACCTTTATATTTATAGAAAGCCTGATACACTAGAGCTGCCCTCTAAGCTATTAGCTTCTACTTCCCTATCTATAATCCTGAGTTATAACATGCCATATTCCATCTGTATGGCTTTTACTCTAATTGGTCAGCCCTCATGGCCATATTTTCATGACTCACATACCCCATGGCATCTTTTCCTCTTTCCACTTTTTTTCTCTCTCATCTCATGGTCCTTATCAGACCCCAAGCCAGGTAACTGATCTCTGTCAATCTCTCATCTGAACAGCTATAGGCATCTTTATTCATTAATCAAGGATAACTGGGGGTGGGAGGAGAGATTACATAGCGTCATTGGTTATAAGTGAGAATCTCCCTGTCCATGGGAACAACATGGGATAGTATTTATCATTACAATACATAGCAATAGACCAAACCTCAAAATCATGTCTCTTAGGTTATGATTGAGAGTGAATGAAGTCAGGGCTGAGACTGCTCTGAGTGTATTTACAGAGCATGCATCCCATTGCTATGCTGCTAAATGACTGACATTATTCATGTTCATGAAGAGGCAAACCTCAACCTGTTCACAGACTCACACTCAGAATTGAAATACTGGCTTCTGACACAACGCCGTTTCCTTCACTTTACTCACAGATATTCTTGTCTTACATTAGGGCTCTTCTGCATAGATTTAGGAGCTAGAATTCATTTATTGCCTTACACTTATCACTATTCATAAGAAAAAGATAAATGTAGAATAATTCTCACATTCAGATAATCCTGTCAGCACTTAACTTATATACTCTGAATTTAGGGGTTTTTTTTTTGCAACTACACTTTATAGATTTTATTATTTTGCTTAATTTTAATAAAGCATACTTGGTTCAACAGTAATCTCTCTCTTTATGTTTAATTTAATTAATTTCTCCTTCAACAAATATTAATGTATAATAATTTTATACCAAGCATTATCATAGTAGAACACTTTTCCTAGTAGGTAAAAACATTTTTAAAGCTACATTGAAACTTACATGCTTTCTACAATGTCTCATAGGAAATAAAGAAACTTTTGTAAGTAACAAAAATAACTACAACATAAACCCTATTATCTAGCTATGCTGTTCTCCACTGTGCATATCATCCTCTAAGCAGAGATTCCAATGTGTTACCTCCCATGCTTCCACTTACTCAGCTATCACATTTCCTACTATCATCAGGAAAATGCGTGTTATCCTGTCTTGTGGTGAATATTCATATTCTTCAGCCTGGACACTCTGGTGTCTTTGATACATGGAAAAGGCTCTCTGCTGTCTTCTGCTACTCCATGCCTTCCCAGCCTCCAGTTATGTTCACATGTCAAAACATCCATTACCTACCTCTTTTTCCATTGAGCAATTCAGAATAGGCTTTGATTAAGCCTTCTATGAAGCCACTCTAATTAAAGCTACTCTGTAGCAAGGTCACACCACTCCATTAGTGTGCCTGGGAGGATGCCAGTACAATGCTCTTTGATTTCTATATTTCTGCAGCATCATGTGAAATCCACGATGATGACACCATCAGAAATGGTTTTGAATATTCATTTGGTTTTATTCATTTTGTTCAAGTTAGGTTTTACTGTCCTCGGTCTTCTGTTTCCATATAAATTCTGATTTTTTAAGATTTCTATGAAGAATCATGTTGAGATTTTCATGGGAATTGAATCTGTGAATTGCTTTTAACATTTTTAAAATACTCATTTTATTTATCCAGGAGCAGAAGCCAAGAGGACAGAGGTTGTGTTGTACTAGTTTGTGAGGCTGGACCACCTGGGGCTAAGTAACTAAACTTTGCAGTAGTCTAGGATAAAGATTCTGGGAAAAATAAAAACAAAAAAACAGAAAACAAAGCAACAACAAAAATGGGCTGGCACATATTAAGTAGCTTTGGAGCTTTTGGAGACTTGAAATCTGCTGAGACAGAAGCTAAAATGCTTACAGGAAATTTTTATCTTGGGTATATATTTGAAATTTTGATACCCATGGTCATGGTAGTTCCAGGAGGAAAGTCACAAGACTCGAAGGAGAAAGAGATAGACATGAGCACGCACGCACACGCACGCGCACACGCACGCACACGCACGCACATACATACACACACACACACACTGGAATAGGGAGAGAGAGGGGACACTGAGATTTCCACCCTCAGGAACAGGCAATCGGCAGGGAAATGGTGTTGATCAACAGGAGTACTTAGCTACAGCCCATTTAACCTGTGAGAGTTTGATTCATTTGACTTCCTGAAATTTAAATGAATTGTCTATAGAGAAGGATTTTCAATTAGTAAATCAATATCATCACAGATCTTCAAAGGATAAATTGTAAGTATTTTCCTTAGTAGAGTAAGATGAGAAACTTAGCAGCCCAGTACTTTGAAATGGATTTCATTTATACCACTCGAGATTATAACACTAGATAAATGGGGGGGGGGGGAAGGAAGGAAGGAAGGAAGGAAGGAAGGAAGGGAGGAAGGGAGGAAGGAAGGAACAAAGAAAGAAAGATGACATGATTTCCTCTAGGCTGTTAAAGTTTTTATTTTAGAATCAAGGAAGAGCACAGATAGAAGCAGAGATAGATATCTGGGCAGGTCCAGAGTAAGCATGACTGGCAAACTGAGTCTGGCTACGTTTGAAGGGGGAAAGGTGAGAGGAGAGTGAGAGATGGGAACCAGGAGCAGCACCCAAGAGGGCAAGAGGCTAAAGGTAAAGGAGGCAATTGTCCAAATGAGTTTGGTTATATAGGGAGGAGCAGTGGGGGCTTGGGAAAAACTGAGGCAGGAAAGCAGGCCAGCTCCGAGTAAGAGAGTTCAAGGAGGGGGGTTGGGTATGCCAGCCAAGATGACTCTCTAACAGAGGGGTGCTGGGAGAACCTGGCAGCCAGTGATGATTTTGATTTTAATAGGAATCTCAGTTAGCACTTTCTCCCAGGTATAAGACTTACTATTTATCAATTGTAAGGGATTCCTAGTAAAGTCTTTAGGGTCTTTTAGGTAGAATCATGCCATTTTCAAAAAAAAAAAAAAAAAAAAGATACTTTGGCACCTTTCTTTTCTGTTTATGTCCCTTGATTTCCTTCTCCGGTCTTCTTGTTCTAGCCAGGAATTCAGTTGTATGTTGAACAAGAATTGTGAAAGTTTACATGCTTGGCTTGCTTCTGCTTTTAGTGGGAATGAGTGAAGCTCTTCTCTGTATAGAGGGGTATTGCCTATGTGCTTGTTGCATACTGCCTTATAGATATTGAGATAAGTATCCCATATTCCTTAGACTTTTCTCTTGAAGGGATCTTATATTTTGTTAAAAGCCTAAGCAAGCTGTATCTCATATGTGATTTCTGTGCTTGAATGTTAGTACAAATTTAAAAGTGACACCTTATCTCTAACAAGTCTAGCTTCCAAATAAATGAGTTAAAGACTATTAACAAGTTGAAGGCACAATAACTGAGCAGATATTAAACTATTCTAATCCTCTAAACTAATCTGGATACTTGCCAACCAAAATTCCAGAGGTTCTTACATCTTAGTATTGATGTGTCTCTCTTGTCTCCCTCTGCTCCACATTGTTCTGTATCACCACCTCCAGATGAATCCTCCCCCTCCTCTTCCTCTTACTCCTCATTCTTCGTCTGTTCTCTCTCTGTCTGTCTCTCTCTGTCTGTCTGTCTGTCTGTCTGTCCTCTCTGTCTCTCTCTGTCTGTCCTCTCTCTCTCTCTCTCTCTCTCTCTCTCTCTCTCTTCCTCTCTCTCTCTCTTTCACACACACACACACACACACACACACACACACACACACACACTCCATCTCTTGGTTGGAATTAAAAGTCCATCCTATTCTATCCTTTGCCCAGTCATTGACTGATCAGGTTTTTACCAGATATAATTGAGTTGATGGTTACTGGAGAAGGAAGAGTCAGCTTTCTTCTGAAGTGTGATCCCATATTCCAGTGGAAGATTTTATGCCCAGGTAGAAACAGGCAGCCTCAAGGGGACACGGTGATTTGTTTTGTTTTTCTAATGTATGCATTAGACAGATCAAAATGCTGGAGTGTTAGGGGATGAATTGAAAAGGAGAAAATATGGGGTTGAAATTTATCAACAAACATTATAAAAATTTTACCTTTAAATACTGCCTTAAAAGAGACTGGATCTGGGGGGTTCATGCCTTTGAACCTATCACTTCGGAAAACTAAGCATGTCTTTATAGCTTCTGTTTTCCTTTTCAAGACTCAGACGGTTTTATTCATATATTTCACCTGTTTGATTGTATTTTTCTATATTTCTTTATATTTATTTGCTTTCTCTTTGAATGCTTATACCTGTTGGAATGGATTTTCCTGTATTCCCTTAAGGGATTTATTCATGTTGTCTTTAAAAGCCTCTATCATCTCTGTAAGATTGGATTGAAGATCCTTTTTTTGTGCTTCAGTTTCATTAGGACATCCAGGGTTTAACTCTGGCAAGATAGCTGGGCTCAAGTGGTTCCATATTGCCCTAAGTCCTGTTGATTGTGTTTCTAAGCTGTCCTTTAGGCATCTGGTTTTTCCTAATGTTGGCTAGATGATCCTGATTGCAACAGGACTTCTCAGGAATGTAGGGGGAGCTGTCAACCTGACAATGGAGGTCAGAATACCCAGTGGACTCAGCTGACTATGCTTCAGGCTGTACCCAGGGCAGAACCTACTCTGCAGGTTGTGTCCAAGTCAGACTCAAATGGGATGACAGGAAGATCTGAGTCTGCAAGCTGTCTGAGGAGAACCCACTGCAATAGCAAGAATATCCTTGACTAGGATGAGCGGTTGGGCAGGGCTCCAAGCTAGTTAGTATGGGGGCTCCTGAAGGTTTCTATGAGGAAGCAGGATGCTCTTGGTATTCTGCAAGGCTTCTCTGGATAGAAGAGCAAGCCCAGAGCCAGACATAGGGGTCAGGGAATCACTCATCCCACTCAACCCTTTAGGGTGTCCCAAGCAGACCCACTCCTTTAAAAATTTTTTAAATAGAACTAACCTCATGATCAGAAAGAAAGTGGACAATATGTAACATGATCTTCTACTGAAGATCAGGATGTTAATTATAATAGGTAGATTATTATATATCTTCTGAAACAAAGGTTACAAGTTATAGTTGGTGGGAAATCAGTGAGCAAAGCGCTGTGGGACCTATGATAGCCTGGAATATCATTGAGATGTGAGAAGGAATGATTTTAGGAATCATTGGGCAATGCAAATGCCTTTAACAATTAAGGAAAATGCCATTGATAAGGAAATGCCCTTAACAATGTGGAAAAAGTACATTTCCAAGGAGCATACACACTCCAATCTTCATTTATCACTTTAAAATGGTGTAATTTTATTACTTCAGATACTGTCCTTACTTTTACTTCCAGCAACTCTGTGTTCACTGAAGCAACATTAAACTAGACTAAGCAGATGGATGACTCCTTCTTTTACAGTTAATGCAATAATGCATTACAATTAAGCACTGGCATTTCAGCAGTACAGTTCAGCCTACTCATTTCTCAATGCTAAGACACCTGTACTTTCGCTGGCAGATGGTCTCCTTCTGGAGCCCTTCTAACTGCCGCAATTAGAGTTTGTAATTTAAATTTAATTTACTGTTGGCAAGTGGGGCTAAATCTAATGTTAGTTTGTTTGGTTTATATAAATCTTTTTTTAATTAAGGAGTTAGGGATATTTTGAATGAAAGTATTGTAAAATGAGCATGGTTGGTAAAATTGCACTTATATAATTAGACAAAGTTACTGTAGAGAAACACCATACCCTGTGAGTTAACCAATTTATTCTGAGATATTATAGACATTTAACTTACTTAAAATCACATGAAGTCTTAACTCTAATGAGGTAAAATTCTGTTAAGTAAAATAAAAATGGACCAAGTATTCATAGAAGATAATGCTTACCATTATTATGACTGTCTTTACTTTCTCAGAAAACACAGGAAAGAGTTGAATAATGTAATTTCTAAACCAGGATCTGGGAGATGGCTCAGCAAGTAAAGCTATTTGTCACACAAACCTGAAGTCCCTAAGAAGGAGTCCCAGGTCCCATAGTGGAAGAAGATCAGTTCCCTAAAAGTCATCTCCACATCTCCACATATATACCTCCACATGGTATATGAATACCTGCATACACACACACACAAACATACTTAAATTGTGTAATATGTACAATTTAATAAATTGGAATTCAGAGGACAAGTATTTTGCACACAATATCTTATCTTGATATTAACATACATTCTAGCCATCTAATATTATCCTGAGGTCACTTTAAAAAGTTAATGTGTTTCAATAACAAACAAGTATTGAGCTAATGGCCACCATGGCCCTTGAAGATCTTGATTGAAGTGTTCTATATGTTTGAAGACTCATTCATTTGTATGTTAATTACTTCATAACATTTAAATCTAATATGACTGTTGTGTTTTCTCTGTGTGTACAGTTTTCAAATGTTTGATGCTGGGCCAATATCATGACCTCCATCCCATCTGTTTCCCATACTCTAGCTTCCTCCTCTTCTACAAGGTTCCCTGAGATTTGAGGGGAGGAATTTAATGGAGACATGTGATCTAGGGCTGAACATTTCAAGTTCTGTCACACTCTGCATACTGTCTGAAAGTAGGCCTATACACTTAATCCTATTTTCTGCTGAGGAAGTCTCTCTGATGATGATTGAGCACTTATCTCCGATTATAGCAGATTGTCATTAGGAGTCTTTATTACTACATATTTTGTTTGTTTTGAACACTACTATTTGTTTTTATCTTAGATCCCAGGAATATCATGTCTCAGGTTCTTGCTCACCCAACCAGGATAGAGTATAAGTTCCATCTTCTAGAGTAGTTCATAAATCCAATTAAATACTGAATGGTTACTCCCACAAGATTTGTGCCACCATTCCTCTAAGCATATATTCTAGACATGACACCATTTTAGATCAAGGGTTGTGTGGCTGTGCCAGGGTTTACGTTTCTCCTTTAGTATTCTACAGAGTACCTTCCTGTACCAAAGATGCTAGAATATAGGACTGAAAGCTCTATAAAGACATCTGTTTGATTTCTCCATGTATCTTGCTGTCAGTTTGTTGAAAGAAACCTACAGTTTTGGAAACAACCTCAGATGTTCATATGTTCACAAAATTTCCATTAGATAAGAGCTCAAGTAGATGTAACAAAGGACACTACCATGGACACTTCATTTAGTAACAAGAAATATGCACTTGTAGCTCTGTCTCTCCAATTTGGTGATTTCATTTAGATTACCATCATATATATATGTATATATACATATATATGTGTGTGTGTGTGTGTGTGTGTGTATTATTGAATTTCTATACTACTCCTCAAATGACTCCTTATTTTAGCTGCCTCTCCTTGTATTGCCTCCTTTCCACCATTCTCCTCCTCTCTGGACTTGATCCTCCAGTCCCAGCAACCGCCCCCCCCCCATCCATCCATCCCTATTCTAGGGAGATCTATCTGGCAAAATTTGTCCCTTATTCTATACCTATCCTCTGTAGTTATACGGATTGTAGCTCAGTTAAGTTCTGCTAAACAGCTAATATTCACATATGCCTAATACATACCAAATTTGTCATTCTGGGTTTGGGATAGCACACCAAGTGTTATTTTATTTTATAGATTATTGATTTGTGAATATTATAATTTAATTTTGTTTTCATTGCTGAATAGCACTCAATGATTTGCTCATTTTTCTGTTGAGGGACATCTAGATTGTTTTCCATTTCTAGCTATTATGAATAGAGCAGCAATGAACATGGTTGAACAAGTATGTCTGTGGTAGGATAAAGCATCCTTTGGGTATATTCCAAAGAGTAGTATAGCTGTATTTTTAAGTAGAGTTATTTCCATTTTCCTGGGTACTTACCACTCTGTGACTCAGTGGCAGAACACTCACATCTCTGGCCTATAGTAATAGCTATCACAGGAGTCATTCTATAGCACCTGGGCAGAAAAGAGGCAGTGATTATTTGCCAACCCGAAGAGTCCTTTACAATTTGGAGCATGCAGGAGAAGGCAAGTAAGACTTCCTCTTGTGGCTGCTACTAGTGCATAGCCTAGGGGGTTAATAATTCTAAGATTCAATATGGACATCAGGAATGTTTTAGCCCATTGAGTAGAAGTTGATGCCAAGCCTGACAACCTGAGTTTAATCTCCAGGACCCACATGGTGGAGAGAAAGGACTGACTACAGTGAGTTGTTTTAGACTTGCAGATGCATGCTCTGGCACCTATGCACATGTATACACCAAGTCACACAATAAATAAATAAAATAATGTAAACATATTTAGTTCAAAGATTGTTATCAAATGATAGTAAAAGTGAAAACAGGATATATCATAATCTGCTAACAGTTTCTATTTTTTGATAATTGTAAAATATTGAGATACAACAACACTTGGACATTTATTTGGAAAAGGAGTGAACTTTTTATGGCTTAAAAAGATCATACTCGTAACTCTTTTCCTGAGTTATATTTCTTAAAATATAACTGGGAAGATGTCTGAGCCTTGATCCTACGTTATGTTCCTTGCACTGGTATGATTTGTGCAGAGATGCCTGTGAACACATTGGGTACAACTCACAGGTGATATATGGTTGTAACAGGTGAAGAGAGAATCCAGGGAGAATGTAAAGAAGGAGTGGGCGATCATTGTGTGAAATCTTTTCTGGTGCTTTGAGAATGTCCTAAGATAGATTATATCTAAGAATGTTTAAGAATATATATCACATTCTACTATTGTGTGCTGTCCGGATATTTGCTGCTGGTTAAAAAAAAAAATCAATGATTACAATTTCCATCTCATCTTTAACATAATTTGTAAGACTTGGCATCATCCCCTGTAAATTTTGTACCTAGGCCACATGAGCTATTTTTCTATATTTTCTAACATGTAACTTACGTATCCTGTTTAGAGCTTTCTTTTACTTAAATTTTTAATGCACTGCTAGTTTAATAAATATTTCCAGTTTTCAATAAAATTCAATTACAAAAATCAGTGTTCTATTACCTCTGTTATTAACAAGGATTAGGTAAAATAGAAACCAAAGCAAAAATAAACAGAAAATGTATGAAGGAAGGTCAGGCTAAAAGGCCAAACTGTCTTGATGAATTTTAAACAATCAACTAAACATAGTGACTTTTGCATTTGAAGTTAATATTATCCATATTGAAGGTGCATTTTGAAAAATGTAATTACATGAATGTAAACCCAAGTATCAAATCTTGCCTAGAGAATTGTATACTTTCTTGAAAGAAAATAATAGTTTGAAAAATGCTAAGAAAATATTTTCATTATATGTTTTAAAAATTTCTTTTAAAATTGATTTTCCATTAGAAGTTTATAATCTATAAATGTTAAATAGGGGTACAGGCTGGATGCAACTGTAGTTCTTTAGTTATTCTCCTTTACGTTGAGAAGCACAATCTAGAATGTTTAAGAGTTAATTTTTTTAAGTCTTCAAAGTCTTATTCCCAGCATGCTCCTCAGCCCTAGGTACAAGTATGGTATTATCACAGTGAAATATAACACAGTCGTGGTGTTAAAACATGTGCGGAGTATCATTCCTCGGAGATTCAGTGCTTGCAATGGAGCTTCAGTTACTTTTGCAGTGGAAAAGAAAATAGATATGCACTTCATACTTGCTTCTCTCAAACAGCAGCATATGCCATTGTTATGCCCAGGTCTCGGGATCCCAGGAGAGCTCAAATAATTGTCTGATCAGATGTAGTGAGACAAAGAGCCTTTTAATAAATTTGAAACCAGTTCAGATCGCAATCCCTTCCCACTGCGCAGAACAGGATTGTGATCCCGCGTCTAGGGTCTTAGGGCATTTAGACACAAGCATATTCTGGGGTTTCAGGGTTACATGGCAGATAAGGGAAGTCATTCTTCAAACATAATTTCATCTATTTAGGCGGCGGGCAGGGTCACACAAATAGGGAGGGAAGCTCCTTTGGCCTTTATAGTGCTATCAGGGTTAAGTGTTTTTACAAACCGATCATAGCTATCTGGGAAGGCTTAATTGTCCCAAAATATGGTGCTTAATCTCTCTAAGGATGTATGGTTTTTCGCTTCTCCCAAGGACAGAGGCCACCTGCCCTGGGGAGTGTCCAGCTATGGAGATCAGAGAGGGTGCCAGTCTCAGCGACATGGGGACTGGGAGCTGCTGTTGTTTATCTGTTTTCAGTCTGGCATTTGCTGTTCCTGGGAGGGGGTTTCCATTAGGGAGTGCTATTGGAATGGGGCGCTGGGCTGTGCCTCCTTTGAAGGGTCAGGCAGTGGGAAAAAACAAGGGGGTAAAGGGGAGCTTTTGTGAACAGGAGGGAGTGCTGAGGCGAGGGGAAGACCTGAGGCTGGCGCTGAGTGCCAAGCCTCTTCACCATTAGTAAGGAACCATGAACACTTCATATCTGACACTGAAGAGAGAAAAATTATCAAGGTTTGTCATTAGCAAACACATCTATGTAGCATTGTCAAATGCCGAACTTGTTTTAGAATCAGTCACACACAGCTAGAATACAGTTAGAAAATGTTGAGTGTGGTTCTGTGCATACATGTACATACTGAACACAGAGCAGGAAACCTCACCTGGAACACAGGCTGGGTAATAAGCCATTTTGATACCCCGTTAACATTTGGGAAGACAGAGACTGACGATTGATGGAAATGGGATTTATTTTTTAATCAAGACCTCTGGTCAGATTATTCTGATTTGAACCATATCAGAAATAATCAATGGAAAGAGAAAAATGTATATAAACTCCAAAAGTTTTTTGAAAGTATGGAATCACAGAATTTCTTATATTGAGGTAAATCTCCCACCACTGAGCTAAGTCCTCACAAAGTCTCCATATTCTCCTAAAAAGAATTTTTCCATGATTATTTTTACTTCTACCTTTTTCCTCATGTATTAAAAGTAGACCTTTTCACATCCTGATTTCACTTTCCCCTCCCTCTGCCCATCCAGTTCAAACACATCCCTCCCAAGTGGATACAATTCCTTCAGTCCCTCATTAGGGGAAAAAAAAAACAGAAGAAATAACAAAAATACAATAGAATATAATGAGAAAAAATCATAACTGTCATATTGAAATTGGACAAGGTCAACCAACAGATGGAAAAGAGCCTAAGAGAAATCAAAGGAATCAGAAACACACTTGTTCATTTAGGAGTTCCATAAAAATACTACCCTGAAAGCTATGAAACCTTGGCAGAGGACTTGATAAAGAGGTGTGTAGTCCCAGTGCTTGCTGCTTCAGTCTCTGTGAGCTAAGTTCAAATGATTTAGAGGGCTTTGTTCTCCTTGTGTCCTCTCTGCCCTCTAGTTGGCTCTAACATTCTTTCTGCCATTTCTTCTGCAGGGACATCCCATTTACAGCTATGTATTTCAAAGCCTCTCTCTCTCTTTCTCTCTCTCTCTCTCTCTCTCTCTCTCTCTCTCTCTCTCTCTCTCTCTCTCTGCATAATATCTAGCTATGGGTCTCTATTTGTTCCCCAATGCTGCAGGAGGAAGCCTTTCTGATGATGGCTGAATAGGGCATTAATCAATGGAAGTAGCAGAATAACATGAGGCATTATTAGATTGTTACTTTATTTTTTTTTTTGACCAGTGTATATTTTTAAAGTAGGTCACTGGGCTAGGTAGTCTCTGTTTTTTGATCAACTAAGCAGTTTCAAGTGTAAGTTCTGTCTCATGGAGTGGGCTGTAAGTCAAATCAGACATTCCTAGGCTACTCCTAGAAGTTCTCTGACACCACTGCCTCTAGCATAACTTGCAGACAGGACTCATTTTAGGTTAAAGGTTTTCTGCTAGCTTGCCATTTGTTTCTCTTTCTGTAGCCTGCAGGGTACCCTCCCTCATTAAAGACACTAGAACTTAAGGGTGAAGCTTCATGTAGGCATCAGCTCAACTTCACATGTATGGGTGTTGTCCTAGGCAATGGGACCACAATGTCAGTTGGCAGGGGATAAACAATTGTCTTAGTAACAGCCTGGGTTGTTTGTGTATTTCCACAGAATGCCCTTGCCTCCCTGTATTCGAATCATCTTTCAGTGACAAGAGAGGGCCAGTTGGGACTCTGTATCCCCATCACTACAAGACCTCACTAAGATTGCCTTCATATATTTTATGAAGTTTCAACTGCACTATGTTTACATATCATATTTCAAATGCCCCTCAATTCCTATCTTTCCTAGGATTCTCCCCCTCTGCCCTATCTCCTATCCTGTGCTTCACCTAATTCACCATTCCCTTCCCTGCCAAGCTACCAATCCACCTGTAAACCAAAATCCCATGGAGATCCATGACTCCCCCTGCCTCCAGTTAATTTCTCTATATCTAATTGATTATTATTATTTAATGACTAGTATCTGGATATAACTGAATATATATCATATTTATGTTTCTGGGTCTTGGTTATGTCACCAAGGATGATTTTTTTTTTCTATTTCTATTCATTTGCCTGCAAATATCATGATGCCATTTTTTTTTTAACAACTAATCCTCCACTGTGGAAAGGTATTATATTTTCCCCCAAAAGCTTTCCAAACATGAACTTTGGTCCTTGAATACTGTTGTCACTTTACTAATTGAATGACAGACTCATGAAACCTATCTTCTTTTACTCCTTGCTCTTTTACTTCCTGGTGATTTGAATGAGAATGGCCTCACAGACTTACATATTTACATTCATAATCAACAGTTTGGGAAGGGTTAGAAGGTATGGCCTTGCTAGAGTATATGGTGTCTATTGGAGGAAGTATGTCACTGGCCTTGGGCTTCCAGGTTTTAGATGACAATACCAGGGAGAGTCTCTCCGCCCCCCCCCCCATGTCTCTCCCTCCCTCTCTCACTCTTTTCTGTCTCTCTCTCCATGCCTCCTATGGTTCAGTATGAAAAGCTCTCAGCTCTGCTTCAAAGCTGAGGCATGATGTCTACTTCCTGAGATGACATTATTAATGACCACTTGTAAGAAATACATGATATTCTTTCTGAATTTAGAATGCTGGAAACAGGAAGTATTGTGTGTGGGTTGTGTGCTTTCAGCTGTCCACATGGCAAACCACATAGGGCTGCTCTAGCCTTCCTTTCTAACATGGTGATTTTTCACCTGCCTTATGACATCATTATCCCTCTCAGTCAATCAGCAGCAGTAAAGACTTGGGGCTACCATGGAACTGAGTAAACCGATCTGGCTCAGCGTTCAGTTAATTTGCTTTGATCATATATGAGAGGTTTTTTTGGTGAAATCCAACAACTCATTATCCTGTGCCCTTATCCTGAGCCTGTCTGTACCTTTTCTCATATTCCTGCCTCTATGATGTCAAGTAGGAAAAGAAATGTTAATGTTTTATTTAATTGGACAATTCTCTAAATTGGGAAGCATCAAAATAATGTGACATTAAGGGGAACATGCTGAATGACAAAAATGGTGCCCTAATCATGGTTTTCTCTCTGACATTTACTAGGATTGTGACTTTTGACTGAAGATTTAGTCACCCACTTGGATGCAGTATCTGGGGCTCTCTGGGGGTATTGAATAGGAGTAGGGTATAGAGAGGGAAACCACAGAGTTTGTGAAACTGTTTATCTGAAGCAGAGAAAGAACTAGAAACAGGAGAACTGAGAGTCAAGACGTTTCTTCTCTGCGTCACCTCCACACAGGTTTCCATGACAGTTGGAGCTGTTCAATAGTAGTGTTGAGAGGAGTCAATAGACATCTCCCATTTGTCAGTCAGCAGCTGAGATTGGCTAACCTTTGTAAGCTAGGCAGATGGACCTTCCCCCTCCATGGCTGCACATGTGTGTTCTCTAAAGCTGTGGTCTTCTCACTCTGACAGAACAGGACTGTTTCTTACAATCAAAAGTTCAGGAGAACCTGTGCTCTCTTTGATGCTGCACACTGGGTTAAATCAGGTACATACTGGTGGAGGAGATTGCCAACTGATTTGGTAAATGGTTTACAGATAGCTATACATCCATGATTGTCCAAAGAAACTCCTAATCTGATTAGTCAGAGTAAGATGACATACATCTGCAATTTCAACCCTTGACAGCCAGAGACATGATATCCAAGGAGACCATGCCAATCCTTACTACACAGTGACTTCAGGGACAGTCTAGATGTATAAGACCATTCCTCAAGAAAAAAACGAAAACAATGAATTTTTAAAAACTAGAGTCCAATATTTGGAGTCTTCTGTCTAAAGACCACTCAGATAGAAGGGAGGATCACAGGGCCCTAAGCAGGCTGATGCTCTTGGGAAGGCAAGCTAGGGGCTATTCATGAAGGTCAGGCCATCTAGATGTGGAGACACTGAAGAAAATAGAAAAATGAGGCAGGGATGGGGGAGGAGAGAAAATAGAAGAATGGAAGAAAGGACAGCATAGAACACAGATGTGTTAACCATGTAAGATAAGAAGTTTGGCACTGAATGCTGAAGGAAACCAAATGATGACATTGAAAATCACATTTAAAAAGACACACTGAGGAGAAATATCTCAGCACAGGACACACACGAGGATTTAGGGAACATATAGGTCAATAGACCAGGAAGGATCCTGAGGATGTGACTAGGAAGACTAGCTTACCAGGTAAGACACCGTTAGTGATTAGTTTTTCTCTTCTTACTCCTTGAATACTGGTGGTGCCTGACAACTATGAAAATGAGCATTCTAACATATGTTGTTCCAATTCTTAACTCAGTGCCTGGGCTCCAGGGGGAAATTCCAGCACCTAGGTGGCTGAGGCAGAAGGATTCATGCTGGTTCGTGGCCATTGTAAGATGGATGAAGAGTGACTTATAAGCCAGCTATGGCCACAAAGATAAAATCATTAATGAAAACAAAAAGAATTTTCCCTGTTTATATGCTACTGACGTCTCACAAAGTGCTGACAATAGTAGTGGCACTTTTCTTTAATTCTGGCCTTTGGAGGATACATGGATTAGAGAAATCATAGTGACCCTATGTCTCTTCAGGATCAGCTGTAAAACTAATGCTGATTTCCCATCTTCTCGTTCATTTTCTTCATTAAGCATATTACAAATTTTGTAACTGTCAGAAATTATACTGCTACAAATAAAGGAAGCAAGTAAAACTCAGGTCTGCATCTCTAATTATCTGAGGTTTTTTTTTTTTTTTTTTTTGGTTATTTTTTGTTGTTGTTGTTGTTTAAATAGTCTTTGCCTGGGGCTACCTGTGCAGCTTTATAATATCCTATTATAATTCTACATCCTATCCAATCAGTCTCTGAATGGTATTGGGGTCCATAAGATGATAACAAACCTAATTTTCCTCAGTGTCCAGTTTCTCTAATTCTGGACATGTGAGGTTTTTTTTTTAAAATCTATACTCTCATTGATCATTTTGTGTTCATACTAGCCAACGCAACAATGTGAGAAGCACATCCAGAATTACCTTTGGCTGACTTCTTGCTGTGATTAATCATGAATGCTTGCCAACATCTGTGTTTTTAATTAAGATGTGTGATTATATTCTGCCAAGTTACTCTTCTTATTTGTATGTCCTTGAGAGACTGTCTAAGCCTGAAGAAAATGGGCTCAGTAAAACATAGGTACTGTGTACCATAAACTTGCTACACAAGCATTTTGGGCATTGTTTAACTTCCTGGAATTGTCCATGCTTTCTGTTGCTTGCCTTTAAAAGACAAAGAAAATACACTTGCTGCTGGCATGGTATTGACCTTCACCCCTTCCATTTTTGTCTATTACATTCTTTTTCCTCCCTTTCCTATAAACATCCTCACTCTTCCAGTCATAGTTTCTGTGTTGATTGACCAACATTTTCCAGCAACTACCATCCAGCAGGAAGGCTTGACTATGGGGAAATACAAGAAAGGATACCTCTAGAACTGGAGCACTTGGAAAAATGAAAGTGTTGGCAGCAGGGAATAACTTTGGAGTAAAATATATAGGAAAACAAAATAAGAGAGCTCAAAAACGTAAGGGAGCTCAAAAAGGATAAGGGAGCTTGGGAAAAAAAAAAACAAAGAAAAAATTAAAAAAGAGAGAAGAAACAAGAAAAATGGGGTAGGGAAATATGTGCATGCTTTTTGTTCATATGCTGAGAGATAAGCTTAGAATACAGGGGTCTAAGATAAGCCAGAGCAGTTGTTTAAGTTTTTAGATGTTGTAGAGGTTATATGTCCTTGGTTCTCTGAAGAAAGAAGCATAAATTTAGAAATCTGAGTAAAGATAGGACAAGAAGTACATGATCATCATGATATCTATGGACCTAAGGAAATCCTTGTGGACACTTTTTAACTTGTGTGCTTTAATTAAGGACAGCTGGACCCTAGACACGAGAAGGAAAAGGTCCTCTAGTAGTGATTAATCATAATCCCAAGTTAAACAGATAGTGCTACAAGCCTACTGTCCCTCTCTTTATGAGGATACTAAAAGGGCTATAATAGCACTGAAAAAGAAGCTTCTTGATCCTTAGGAAGAAGAAGAGTTAGAGGAATAAGCTGCAAAATATTGTGAGGAGATTTGGCCTTCACAGGCTTTGGCAGTAACTAGCAGATATAAGGAGAAGGAGAAAGAAGGAGCAACTTCAACAATCCATACATGGTTTTACCCATCTAATGGGAAAAAAATTAGCGAAGTTACAGACTTAAAGAGAGGAGAAAGAGGAGGAGGAAAAAGATATTATTACACTAGTATTATAGTAGGTTAGATCCACTTATGAATAGACAGGATCCTTTAGTGGCATTGATGGACTCTAAATGAGAGGAAAGGTTCTTGCACACAACAAAAAAAAATTTATCTCTCCATTGTAGGAAGGATTATAGCATGCTCTAGACAAGGGAGAAGATGTACAAGGATTTCAATTACAGTGCCCTGTATTTGAGGAGCAGGATGCCAGAGCAGTCTTGTTAGAATTCATTGACCTATACTTTTTAAACAATTGAAGGAATTAAAAGCTGCATGTGCCAAATATGTGCCTACAGCTCCTTTTGCTATGACTGTATTTGAGAATTTAGTTACAGATGCTTTGCCTTCTAAGGTTTGGAAACAGATGACTAGAGCTTGCATATGTAAAGGGGATAAATTACTTTGGAAAACAGAATTTGCTGATCATTGTTAAAGAACTGCTGAACTGAATGTCCTGCTAATAATGCTGGGGTAAATTATAAAATCTAGCCAGAAAAGGACAATAAGCAGGGATATACCAACAGTTGATGTATAACCCTGAAGTCTATGCACAGATTAGTACCAGTGCATTTAAAGCTTAGGGTGCTTTTCAAGATTTATTAAAAAATAAATAAATAAATAAAATAAGACAAAGGCTAGATGAAACTTTTTGGGAATTTGTGAATCAACTTCTGAAAGCTACTGGCAGAATTTTTTATGATTCCAATGCTGGCCTTTTGATAGTAAAGCAGCTAGCCTATGAAAATGTAAACTCTGTCAAGCAACAATCCATCCACACAGAGGTAATGGAAATATTTCTAAATATATCCATTTATGCATGGATATAGGACAATTCTATACTCAAGAATTGTTTATGGCTGTTGCCTTGCAGGGAGAAAAATATTAAACAAATTTTATTTCAGCAAGAACAGTCTCACATTTTGCATAGAAGTCCTGGACATCCAGTAAGTTGTTTCAGATGTAGAAGAATGGGGCCTCAAATAAAGCAATGTCCAGGGAGGAGTGATAATGGTTGTTAAATGCCCCATAGACCAGGCCCCTGGGCCCACACTGTCAAGTTCTAATAATTGCTCACATAAAAGAACCAGAATTTGTGATATTCCCCATTTTATAAATGGAAAACATTGGGGGCTAAGAGAGTGCAATCTAGAGAGGGGGGGATGAGATACCTGGACGGATAACCTGTCTGGTATAAATGGGGAGGTGAGAGAGTCCTAGGCCCAGGCCACCCAGAACAACTGTATTGGGTAACGCAATCTGTCCCACAAGGAAATCCATTTGAGACCTTTGTTGAGCCACCCCAGAAAGCCCAGGATTGGACCTCTCTTCCTCTACCTATACAGTATTAACCTCTAAAATGGATATGCAAACACTGCCTACTCACGTCTATGGTCTTATCCCTCAGCAAGCAGTAGGTTTGTTGTCAGTAGAAGCAGTACCACCATGAAAGAGATCATAGTAGCCCCAGGGGTTCTTGACTCATATTATGGAGGAGAAATAAAAAGTATGACCTCCTCTCCACGAACCATATCTCTGCTGCAACCAGGGGAAAAAATAGCTCAGCTACTCATATTACTCATAATAGATACACTTAATAGAATTAAAATAAAACACAGAGGGAATGCTGATTTGGGAGCCTATGATGTCTATTGGGTACAGACTATTTCTTCTCAATGACCAGAGCTTATTTTAAAAATTAATGGGAATTTTTTTCTGGTTTTTAGATACTGGTGCTGATGTATCTACCATTGCTGCCAAACAATGGCCTGGTATTTGGCCCAAGCAGGCCACTCTGACTCAACTACAAATCATAGGGCTGAGTCAGAGCCCTAAACAAAGCAATGATCTCTTAATTGGGAGGATTTAGAGAGGCATAGGTGGCAATTTCAGCTGTGTACTGTTGCGTGACTGCTTCTAAATTTATGGGGAAGGGATATTATGAAGCAACTGAATGTTATGCTGTTTAACCCTAATGATGTAATCACACGGCATATATTCAACCAGGATTTTTTACCAACAGGAGGTCTAGGAGTACAGGGCCAGAGCAGAAAGGACCCTGTTATATCTGGAACGTGGAGATCCCAAACCAGGTTTGGGGATTTTTCTGTAGGGTCACTGATCAACCTGTAAACCATGCTGATAAGATTACTTGGATCTTACTGCAGAAAAAAAAAAAAAATCACTGCTGTAGAACAGCTAGTGCAGTAACAAATTGACAGCAGTCATACTGAATCCTTCAATTCTCCTTGGAACTGTCCTATATTGGTGATTTTTTAAAAAAAATCTGGGAGGTAGAGACTTTTGTAAGAACTAAGAAAGGTAAATGAAATTATATGGTGTTGCGGCAGAATGGACCCTTACTCTGTCATACATCTATTGGTCTCTCTTGGTAAAATAATCACTCCTTACTTGTGAAGCAGTTGTTATGTTAGTACAACTATAAAGGCAAGAATCATGCACATATTTTGGAAAGGATCCCAATGAAATCCTTTTGCCTCTTACTAAATTGTAAATTCATTGGCTCTATCAAAATAAGGATGTTTGGTCCCTGGTATTTTCTAATTTTCAGGAAAATTGATAATCATTATCTGCTGGGGCTAGCCCCTATAGGGTCTTCTTTCTTTTCAGTTCTCCTTGAGGCAGTGGAGAG
>JAJTUV010002305.1:0-248779 GCA_021653895.1 Mastomys natalensis | reverse complement strand
AACAATTTTTATTTTATACAGAAAAAACGCAAAATATGTACTCTTACAAATAGAACATATATTGCCATTATCATTGCAGCATATATAATTCTATATACTATTTGATGTATCCCATTTAAATTGTGTTTTTTAATGATATTATGATGGTTTTCCCTTTTTTCTCTTTTATTTCTGTTTTGTTTTTGTTTTCTGTGTTTGGTTGGTTGGGTGGTTGGTTGGTTGAGTCATTGGTTGGGTTGGTTGTTGTTGTTGTTAATTGTTGTTTGGATTTACGAGTTATTTTTTTTCAAAAACCAGCTAGCACTGTGTCACCTAGGTAGGTGTCAAGTGATGCCCCTATCCCAGCATAGCAGAGAGCATATACTTAAGAGTATGACTGTGACCAGCTAGTAATACTGAGTTTGATTTCTTAAAAGATGAAAATCAGTGTTAGATTTCATGCTTTCTATCATTTCTGTCTTTAGAAAACAGAATTTCTAAGAGCAAGTTTACACTTAGATAATCTAGTACTAAAATGGGTATTCAGCATTAGTCAGCACAAATTAGCTGATATCAAATGTGTAGAGAAAACGCAAAAGAATAGTAATCTTTTATATACCTATTTTTGGCTGAGTGCCACTTTTGCATCATTCTGGTTTAATAAGGCTGTGACACCAGAGAACCTCATCTTTGCCTCCTCTTTGCCTTATTGGCTATAGATGTGTGTGTACAGGGCTTGTGTGCCTACCTCTATGCAGCCTATATGCTACTCACCTATGTGTGGTCCTTGAGTACCAGAACATGCTTGGGTTCCTGCTGGTATATACCTGCCCTGAAGCCTTCATCCAGAGTGAACAAAGTATGTCTGTTTAGTCTGCCATTCCTCTTACTCTCATCAGCTTCCTGCCCTCCCTTGACCTTCCTCCTTTCTTGCAGTCAGACCGTGGACCTCACAACCTGACACTTCTTCAAATGCAAAATAGTCTCACAGAGACAAGTAAAACACACAAAAAACAAAAACTCTCATTTGCCTATTAACAAATGGCAGGAAGGCATTCAGTCTGGAGCATCCTGTAGACAAGCTAAGACAGGAGCAACTGGAGAGGACTCCGTGAAGACATTTCAGATTCTACCACAAATACTTTTTGAAATATATTTAAGTCTTTAAGGAAAGAGGATAAAACCACTCCTTTATTGAGCGGCCAATAGATTGGCATCGTAGACAGCTGCAGCAGAAGCCATTTTAAAGATCTTCAAAGATGCTGGGTGCAATCGAAGGTGTCCTCCTTTCAGTTGCAACTAGTGAGGCTGTGCTGGGCATTGTAGGGAACACATTCATTGCACTTGTGAACTGTGTGGACCGTACCAGGAAAAAGAAACTTTCAAGGATTGCTTCATTCTCACTGGCTTGGCAATTTCCAGAATTTTCCTTGTGGGGCTCTTAATCACAGAGGCATACATAAAAATATTCTCTCCACGATTGCTGTCGCCTATCAACATAGTTGAACTCAACAGTTATCTATGGATAATTATCAGTCAATTGAATGTCTGGTTTGCCACCAGTCTCAGTATCTTTTATTTCCTGAAGATAGCAAATTTTTCCCACTACATATTTCTCTGGTTAAAAAGAAGGATTAATATGGTTTTTTTCTTCCTGATAGGGTGCTTGCTTATGTCATGTCTATTTTCTTTCCCAGTAGTTGTGAAGACGGTTAAGGATCATAAAATGCTGTATGTAAACACATCTTGGAGATCCACATGAAGAAAAATGAATTAATCATAAACTATGTTCTCACCAATGGGGATTATTTCTATTCTTTATGATAATGTTAATTGTATGTTTTCTCTTAATCATTTCCCTTTGGAGACATAGCAAGCGGATGCAATCAAATGAATCAGGATTCAGAGATCTCACACAGAAGTTCATGTGAAAGCAATAAAAATTTTTTTGTCTTTTATTATCCTTTCTATAATGCATTTCATGGGTATGACCATTAGTATATTTTGTCTGTTAATTCCAGAAAGCAACCTGTTATTCATGTTTGGTTTGACAATCGCATTCATCTATCCCTGCTGTCACTCATTTATCCTAATCCTAGCAAACAGTCGGCTGAAGCAAAGCTCTGTAAGGATGCTGCAAAGAATAAAGTGCTCTGAGAAAGAAACCGAACCCAGAGGCACATGACAGCCTGGAAGAGAAACAATCTGGAATAGTCAGCGGAAAAATCCCTGAGGATCCTTGCACTTGCACTGTGTTATTTTATTGATTTGGTATCATTACCAAACAGTTGGATTCTTCTGCCTCTGGAGGAAGCACACTCCCAGGTGGGAATTTAATTCCATGTACAGGTTTGTTTTTTCATCAGTCTCCTGACTCTTTAATCTCTTCCTGTACATTTTCCAAAGGAAAAACATCAACTATAGACCATCCCATGTAAAGAAAAAAAAAAAAAAGTAAAGAAAGATTTCATGTGTGCCTAACATCCAAAATAACACTTCATTGTGATTCTTTGGCTTTCCTGTACCACTGACTCCCTTCCCCCAGAATACTCAAGGAAATGGAAAAGCAAGACAGAATGTTATGATAAATGTGGACATTTGGAACATGAAACTTTTGTGTACATTTTTATTGCTTACAAAGTTGCCTTTATTTTTACTACTAAACCATAAAATTCATGTTACATTAAATATTTGATATAGTACGATGGTTATAATAGTGGATTTAACTCTGATAAATAGCTAGAAAAATAGTAATCGAAAAATACATCAGAAGAATCATGAAATGATTCTTCATACTGATCAATGCCAGTGACACTATCAAACAAAATTGGAAAGGGAGGGAGTCTTCTAAAATAAACAGCCGTTATTATTATTCTTGCTTACTCACTAGATTTTAAAAGACCTTACTTAGGAAAAGAGGACAATCTTAAGACACAGGACACTGAGAATGATATTTATACTGACCTCCATGGGAAAGAAAAAAATTATATATTGCTGATAACACTGTATAATTAAGCCAGTAACAAGGTAAATCAGCAAAGAAAATAGCTAAGTTGAGTGAAGAGACAGCCTAAAGAATAGGAGGAAAACTTCATTGCCTAATCATATATTCAACACAGGATTAATATTTATTATATATGGCAAGTTCAAAATATTAAATATCAACAAACCCAATCAATAAATAGGCTAATGGGATGAACAAATAGTTCTCAAATAGACACAAATGCCCATCAATATTTCAAAAACTGTTCAACACCCTTGGCTATATAGGAAATACAAATTAAAATTATTTTGGAATTTCCTCTCACCCCAGTCAGAATGGCTGTAACCCAAAACACAAATTACAACAAATGCTGACAAAGACATTGGAGAAAGGGGTTCTTCTACACTGCTAATGGGAATGTAACTTAGTCTGGCCATTACCGGAATCAGGATTGATGATTTTCAGAAACATGAAAAAGAATTATCATATGACCTAGCTACAATACTGACTTCACATCCCAGGGATACCAAAAAGACGCTCGAACACTGTGTTTACTGCAAAAGTGTTCATACTTTCCAAGTTAAAAATTCTGCCTTGGTGTCCATGAAGAAAAAGAATAGATTTGTTTTAAAAAACAGAAATTGATTCCGCCATATAGTTAGTTAAGAAGTATGCCTTCTGCAACTGGAGCAAAATAGATCAGACTCAGAAAAATAAATGTTAAGTATTTTCTCTCTATGAAAACCAACAAAGAAAGTAGCCTACACAATGGGAAGAAATCTTTATTATGCACCCATATAGCCAACATAAGGTTAATATATTATTTTGACAAGTTCAAAATAAATGCTGCCAAACCAAACAACTTAGATTTTACATAGATAAAATGTATGTGTAAGTATAAAATAGACACACACACATTCGAGACATGAAAGTACATAAAAAATTGTACAGAAAAGGAAAAAGAAGGAGAGAGAAAAGAAGAGCATTGTAGTGGAAGTTTGAAACTATTAAAATCATGACATACTTGATTTAAAAAATCTTTATGAAACCTATCACTAAGTACAATTATTCACAGATACAACTTTTTTTTATTCTGAAAGTTACCATACCTACAAAAGAGCTTACATTTTAATTAAACATGAAATCAATATTCTAGAGTAAAGTGGTTATATTTCTTCTATAGTATTTATTTGTACACTCAGGTTATGTCTATAAACAATAAAATTATGATGATTTCTCACTCTTCATTTTCATTCTTTCTTTGTTCTTTTAGTTTTACAGTTATGGAGTTTATTTTTCTTCAGAAGAGAGCTGTGGTTTAGCTAGGTGATCTCTAACTCCTAGGCTAAAGTGGTGCAATACTTCACCTCTTGAGGAGCTAGTAGGTGTTGTTACCTTATACAACTCAAGATGATGATTTCATATTTAAAACATAAAATTAAGTGTTATTCCAGTTGCTTAATTCATCCTGTTTATATCAGACACTTCTACTCAATTACTAGACTTATTCCATGCAAAATAGAATCAGGCGGGAAATTATAATACAAAAAATGGAAACCATCATTTGCTTATAAGAAAATTACAAGAGATTTTTCTGCACACATTCTGTAGACAAGTTAAGTCTTACAGGGCAAGTGGACAAAACTCTGTAAAAACCCTTCAGATTTTCTGACAACATATTTTATTTTTAAATCCTTTATTTAAGGAAAGAAGAAAAATCTATCAAGCACTCAATATAGAGGACACTCTGCAGCAGATCTACTAGATTCAACGAATACAACCTTAGGGACCTGCAGAGATGCTAGTGCAGCAGAAGGCATCCTCCTTTCTATTGCAACTGTTGAAGCCAGTATGGGAGTTTTAGGGAACACATTTATTGCAATTGTAAACTGCATGAACTGGGCCAAGAACAAGAAGCTCTGTAAGATTGGCTTCCTTCTCATTGGCCTGGCAACTTCCAGGATTTTTATTATATGGATATTAACTTTAGATGCATATGCAAAATTGTTCTATCAAAGTAAGTATTCGTCTGACCTTCTGACTGAGATTGTCTCTTATATGTGGATGACTGTGAACCACCTGACTATCTGGTTTGCCACCAGTCTCAGCATCTTCTATTTTCTGAAGATAGCAAATTTTTCCCATTGTATATTTCTCTGGTTGAAGTGGAGAACTGATAAAGTTTTTGTCTTTCTGTTGGGGTGTTTGCTAATTTCATGGATGATCTCTTTCTCATTTTTTGTGAAGCTGATGAAGAACAATAAAGTGAATCATAGAAACAGGACCTCAGAGACACACTGGGAGAAACAGGAATTCACAATGGACTATGTTCTAATCAATATTGGAGTTATTTCTCTCTTTATGATGACCTTAACTGCTGTTTCTTGTTAATTATTTCACTTTGGAGACACAGTAGGCAGATGCAGTCTAATGTTTCAGGATTCAGAGACCTCAACACAGAAGCTCATGTGAAAGCCATAAAATTTTTAATTTCATTTATCATCCTTTTCATCTTGTATTTTATAGGTGTTTTAATAGAAATTATCTGCATGTTTATCCCAGAAAACAAACTGCTATTTATTTTTGGTTTCACAACTGCATCTGCATATCCCTGCTGTCATTCATTTATTCTAATTCTAACAAACAGCCAGCTGAAACAAGCCTTTGTAAAGGTACTGCAGGGATTAAAGTTCTCTGAAAAAGGAAAATAGCTCAGAGTCACATGACTCCGGAACAGAAATGGGTAGTCTGGAATAATAATGAGGAAATCATAGAAGGTCTTTTTTTCATTTGCACAACGTTCTTACATTGTGTTTGGGGAGATGTAAACTTCTCTTTTATTTTTATTTTTTATTCTATGTGAATGTGTGTGTGTGTGTGTGTGTGTGTGTGTGTGTGTGTGTGTGTATCTCTGTGTATCTCTGTGTATGTATGTGTTTGTGTGTATGTGGAGGGGTGTTAGGAGATGTAAGGAGGAATAGATTTATTGGTGGTGTTTTTAACATGGATATTCACAGTTAAAGGAGAACTGGTTCTCTTCTTTAACCTTAGGGTAGGGCTTCTCCTTTGTGGCTGTCATTTTGACAGTCCAGACTAGCTGAACTAAGAACTTACAGCCAGTTCGTCTGTCTAAACATCCCTTCTCATGGAAACAGTGTTGGGATTACAGATGCATGCTACTCCATACAGCTTTTGAACAAGGCTTCCCATAGATGGAACTCGTGTCATATGGTATGCACAGCAATCATTTTTATCTACCAATCTCTCTTGCTAGTCCATTTCTATTGACTTTTAACTGTAGTATTAAACTTTACTGAAATCTTCTGCAACAAGTCTGACTGTGTCTCTTAGAATCTCACTCTATGGTGGGATTTTAATGCCATGTGAAAATCTGGTTGTTCAGTCAGGTTCCTACCAACTTCCTGCCAAATCATTTTCATACACTTGGTAGAAGAAAAACATCAACCTGCAGACTATTCCAAGTAAAGACTTCTACAGATAGAATAAATGTCTGAAACAAGACTCATTGTGATGAACCTGATTTTCTCCAGAATACCGATACCCTTTCTCAAAGACTCACAAAGGAACCTAGGCAGATAATTGTCACTCTCGACATTTACCACTTGAAACTGAAGAACAGAGAGGGGTGTTTCCTTTCTGTTCAGTTTTACTACTTACCGTTACTTTATTTCATCCATTAAGTTCCATAGTGTTTATTACTAGTAGACATTTAATGAAGCAACAATGGTTATAAGAGTGGATGCGGCTCTATGACAAATATCTAGAGAAGCAGACAATGTGTGGAAGACGGATAAAAAGTGACCAAAGAAGTCTTCCTACTATTCAACCCCAGGGGGATTTGAAATGAAGTAGCCACAAATAAATCAGAGCTGAGGAGAGGTTGTCCTAAAGAAAACATCCAAAGACACAGTTCTGGCCAAAGCAGAAAATAGTGGACCAAGTCCAGGACTTGAGTGGAGTAGACAATGTTTTGTTAAGGGTTTGGAACAAATATACACATATTATCATTCATATCCAGAAATCCACAGGTATGTTTGAACTGTTGATTTCTCAATAGTCAATTCTTAAAATTTTTTTTGTTTTAGAATGAAAACTTTTTATCATCATTTCTGAGCTCCCATCATAGTCTGCAGAAGCTAAGGGACACACCAATGGGATCTGGGAGAGAAAGTGTCTACCGGATCTATCAGATCCTAGAGCCATGTATCCCAACACAAAGCTACTGCTTAGTGTAGTTCTGACCAGACCAGCTAAAAAAATCTTGAGCTGAAGAGAGTCTAACTCTCTCACCAGTATGTGTGGGCTCGCATACAAAAATGAATAATTTTTTAAAAAAAATCTCATTGGTGTTTTTTCCATTTATATCATTAGCCTGATTTTTACTATAAAATAAGGCAGCTTCTGCTATACTAATCTTAGAAACAAAATGTTAAAAATTAAAAAAAAAACTTTAAAAAGCACTTAATTACAAACCCTTGCAATACTTAACTACGTTTAATGTTTCTGTGTAAATTTTAAGATAGATACATGGTATGCAGTGACAGTTTCGTAGATGTTCAGTGATAGCTGTAAGAAATATATCATTAATACTTGGAAACTTTTTCTTTCATTTTTGTATAAACTGGATAAATAGGTTCTTTATCTCTGTATAATGAGTATAAGTTCTCTGGGTTTTCTTTTTTAATGCTTTGTAAATTCTGAAATTCTGGGCTGGAAAAATGGTTCAGCAGTTAAGAGCACTGACTGCTCTTCCAGAGGTCCTGAGTTCAATTCTCAGCAACCACATGGTTGCTTACAACCATCTGTAATGTGATCTGATGCCCTCTTCTAGTGTGTCTGAAGACAATGACAGTGTACTAACATACATAAAATAAATAAAATCCTTTTAAAAATTTTAATTCCTGTGAAATAATTCTTTTTTTAAAAAAAATGTATTTATTTATTTATTGACACTCTAGATTTTATTTCCCCTTCTCCACCCTCTGACTGTTCCACATCCCATACCTCCAACTCACCCCTCTGTCTCCACAAAGCTTTTCCCACTCCCCACCCCCGACCCTATCTGACCTCTAAACTCCCTGGGGCCTCCAGTGCATGAAGGTTAGGTACATCATCTCTGATTGAACACAGACCCAGAAGTCCTCTGATGTATATGTTTTGGGGGCCTCATATCACCTGGTATATGCTTCCATTTTGGTGGTCCAACATTTGAGAGATCTCAGGGGTCCAGATTAATTATGACTGCTATTCTTCCTACAGGGTTGCCCTCTTCCTCAGCTTCTTTCAGCCTTTCCCCAATTCAACCACAGGGGTCAGAAGATTCTGTTCATGGGTTGGGTGCAAATACCTACATCTGACTCTTTCAGCTGCTTGTGGGTCCTCCAGAGGGCAGTCATGATAGGTCCCTTTCTGTAAGCACTCCATAGGCTCAGGAATAGTGTCAGGCCTTGGGACCTCCCCTTGAGCTGGATCCCATGTTGGGCCTGTCAATGAACCTTCTTATCCTCAGGCTCCTCTCCATTTCCATCCCTGCAGTTTTTTCAAACAGGAACAATTATGGGTCAGAGTTTTGACTGCAGGAAGGCAACCCCTTCTCTCATTTGATGCCCTGTCTTCCTGCTGGAGGTTGACTTGGCTCTCATTTATTTTCTAATTACATGTTGAACATGGTTTCATTAGAACTTTATGTATAGTAGGCCCTTGAGTTCATATTTACAGTGTATCCTCCCAACTTGACTTATAAAGGAAGGCTGTGAATGTTTCCAGTCTTGGCCTTCTTTAAAATTAAATTTGAAATTTTTCTTACCTATTTCTAAACTTCCACATGCTACATTTTGAATGGTTTATGGTCAAAGGTTTTGAGATTTTTAAAAATAGTGATATAAAAAAGAAAAGAAAAATAGGATATAAAAGTTTCTACAATGAAACACATGTGACAAAATTTCTTATCTTAATCATATTAAACTTATAAATCTAGGACACTAATAAAGGGAGTGGTTCTGATGCTAAGGTCCTGTTCTTCAAATGGCTCTTGATTCATCCATAAGGATGCTGGTGGCTACTGAGCTGGGCAGAAGAGGCAAGACTTCCGAGTCCCCACAGGCAAGCTAGATGACACAGGGAAGAGAGGAGGATTTTTACCATGCTTCAGAGGGAGAACAGGTGATCAGCCATGTGAGATCTCAGGGCAGAATGGCCACAGGCCATTTCCCCAGGTGAGAGATTAGAAATACAACTAAAGCTCAAGTAAAGCTGAGAGCAGTTTTGGATTGCTGAACAAGAAAAACTTAACTGAGCAACTAAAGTTGAAGACAGAATTAGGGGGCTGAGCTAAGAGTATTGGAAAGGGCATGATGGCCATAAGAGATAAGAAGCACCCAGCAATTGAGCCATAAGTTAAGTTGAAAATTAAGTTAATATATGTGTGTATGTTTCACCTGTGGATTGGAGGGAACCTGGGTAGGGCTGGCAGATCAGTTGGCCTAGAATTTAAAGGAGGCTAGCAGAAACTACACACTACACCAACGGCAATACAGATGTCTGTGGTCTGTGCCGCATCCTGAAACTATGCTGATGTTGTAGGCCATGCTTCTTTCAAGGGCCATGCTGATCTGGGTAGCCTATAGTGCCACCTAGGTCCATAGTGGTATCTGGGCCAGTGCAGCTATAGAGTGGCATGTCCCGTTGCCTGAGGTGATTTTAGCTTCAAAGAGAATTTTATATAGGATAGTATTTACAGCATATGTCTTTAGCAAATGGGTACAGAAGTGTCAATATTTTATATTGATAAAGAATATTAAAATGGGTAGTTTTGAATATTTGCTGTCAAAACATCAAGAGGGGAGGAATATAGTTAAAGACAGTGAGAGAAAATGGTTGACTCCTTTCTAAGCCTGCTCCAGTCTGCTTCAACTCTATGTAGTATCTGTAAATTATATATGTTCTATGAGTATAATGGAGGCTCCTATGCCCCTCCTAAGCTTAACTCAGGGAACAAAGGATGCTGGATGGTCAAAATCATCAAACTAGTCCTGAGCCATTGACTTCTGGGTTCTCTGTCTCACACCAAGAATAGGAAAGACAGTCAAGGATTGAGCAGAACAAATCAAACTTATTAGGAAAGTTCATGAGGGGGATAGGTCATCCCAAGAGGAGGATACAACCTTGCTATCCTGCCCAGTTGCCTCCCATGAGACTTAAGGAAGGAACTGGGTAGAGACTAATGGTAGAGACTAGTCTTTATTGGATTCGCCATTCTTTGAGTGCATTTTTTGAGAGTCAAATCTGTGTGCACTCCATATTTCCTTTACAAGCATCCTCAGTCAAACTGGAGAGCTGATTATGCATTGCTCTTCTAGTCAAGGAAGTGGTCATTTTTTTTCAGTCTCTTGCTCAAAATCTTCTATTAATTTAACAGCCTATTGATTGACTGTTCTGTCTTCTTCATGTATTAAGGTACTATCTCATAATTACAATGGACCCTCCCTTAAATCACAGAGAGCTATCTCCATTCTCATTTTCACATTTAAAAGGTGAAAGGCAATATTGATTTTTGTATTTTATATTTTATATATAAATTATGATGTTCTTACTATGTAATTCTGCCTATTAAATGCAAAATAGTCTCAGATGGACAAGTAAAATCCATGAAACAGAAACTTCAATTTGCATATTAGCAAACTGCAAGAGGATATTTAGCCCACACACATTCTGTAGACTAGCTGAATCTTACAGAAGCCACAGGAGTGAACACTGCAACATTATTTCTCATTTTACCACCACACACACTTGATTTCCTCTGGAGTCCTTATTTAGGAGAGAAGATAAATATCAGTTCTACATCAAGTAGCTACTACTTGCAACAATTCTGCAGCAGGTGACTCACACCAGGTCCAACAGAAGCAGTCTTGAAAGTTGGCAGAGATGCTGAGTACAACGGAAAGCATTCTCCTTTCTGTTGCCACTAGTGAAGCTATGCTGGGAGTTTTAGGGAACACATTTATCGTACTTGTAAACTGCACAGACTGGGTCAGGAACAAGAAACTCCCTAAGATTTGCATTATTCTCACTGGCTTGGCAATTACCAGGATTTTTACCATATGGATAATAACTTTAGATGCATATACAAAGGTTTTCTTTCTGTCTGTACTTATGTCTAGCAATCTACATGACTGCATGAATTACATATGGGTAATTATTAACCACCTGAATGTCTGCTTTGCCACCAGCCTGAGCATCTTTTACCTCCTGAAGATAGCAAATTTTTCCCACTACATATTTCTCTGGATGAAGAGAAGGGCTGATAAAGTTTTTGTCTTTCTAATTGGATACTTAATTATAACATGGCTAGCTTCTTTTCCATTAGCTGTAAAAGTGACTAAAGATATTAAAATGCATCAAAGCAACACATCCTGGCTGATCCAACTGGAGAAAAGTGAGTTACGTATGAACTATGTTTTTGCCAATATGGGGCCCATTTCCCTCTTTATGGTGGCCCTAATTGCTTGTTTCCTGTTAACCATTTCCCTTTGGAGACACAGCAGGAGGATGCAATCCATTGGAGCAGGATTCAGAGATCTCAACACAGAAGCTCACATGAAAGCCATGAAAGTTTTAATTTCATTTATCATCCTCTTCATCTTATATTTTATGGGTGTTCTCATAGAAACATTATGCTTGTTTCTCACAGAAAATAAACTTATCTTTATTTTTGGCTTCACTTTGTCTTCCATGTATCCCTGTTGTCACTCTTTTATCCTAATTCTTACAAGCACGGAGCTGAAGCAAGCCTTTGTGAGGGTACTGCAGGGGTTAAAATGCTGTGAGACTTAACAGAGAAATAGATGTTCTGGCACAGTTCAGCAAGGGAATCCTTTCTATTCCCACTATGCTCTCACATTGTCTTTTGCTTGATTTGTTAAACGTCTTTCAAACCTTTGGCAACTGATGTGACTGCAGCTACTCCAGTGTAAGACTTTATAGTAAGAGCAAACATTGGAAATAAGACTCCTCAGTTTTATGCAACTGACTTCCATTCACTGGAAAAACCAAAGGGGTAGGGGTAGGCAGACATGTATGATGAATCTTGACATTTAGAACATGGAACTGGGGAGCCAGAAGGATGCTTCTGTGTGTCTACAAACTTTTACTTCTTACATAGTTACTTTTCCTTTCCAGTTATAATAGATGCTTGGAGTGGTGGAACAGTCATGAGAGTAGATGTGATCTGTGGGAAATAGCTGAGGAAACGGTGTCTTGGGAAGAAGAGACTATAGAACTGATTAAACTAGTCTTCATGTGTCAGGTGAAGTCAAGTAATGGAGCAAAAATATCTGAGGAAGGATTCTGCTGGAATTGACCCAAAGGCCACAGTCTCACTCTGCTTCTGAACAAACAGAAAAAGAGACAACCAGGAGCAAATGTGTGCATTCTAGCATTCTGCCTTAGGATTTCAACACATATAGGTGCACACATACACACACACACGCACACACACACACATGCACACATACGCTCATGTATATAGACTTATACTCACAGATACATATTTCTATTGTTTTTAGAGAGATTTTTGTTGTTCAACCTAATAATCTAAATGAGTGGTTCTCAACTTGGGAATCTCGACCCCTTGGGTGACTAAACAAGCCTTTCACAGGAGTCACATATCAGATGTTTACATTACACTTTGTAACAGTAACAAAATTACAGTTAGGAAATAGCAACAAAATGATTTTATGGTTGGGTTCAGCACATGAGGAAGTGTAGTAAAGGGGGCAGCATTAGGAAGATGATCTAGGTGATGTAGACCCACTGATCTAGCTGAATGTATTATGTTGACAACTTACAAAAGTACACTGGTTTTATGCTAGCGGTCAGTCACTTATACTCCTATACATATAAAGTATTAATTCATTGCTAAGTAAGTTTCTGAAGCAATATTTTTAATATCATGTTATTAAAATAATTAATATTTTAATTATCATGTTTTAGAATGTATATGTAGATAAAAATGAAACAAAAAAATAAAAATATCTGTTTGGGAGAGAGACAGAAATCACCTGGTTGGGTGGGTAAAGAGATTGGGAGGTTCTTGGAGGAGTTGGAGGAGGGGAAAAATACAACCAAAATACATTGTATTCATAAATTAATAAAAATTGCAAAGAAATCTTATGCCACTAACGAGTTTCAATAAAATTCATCAGATAAGATTATCTGAAATCATACTCAGCAGCAAATCTTTTTCTACCAATTATATTACAAATAATTGATTTCCCATGTTGTAAAAAAATCCTGTGTAATGAATACTTTTGAATGTGTATAATGAGTAACTATGAAGATGGATCATAAATTTCTATCTATATTGTGTTGTCTGTATTTATCTTGGCTTAAGTTTTTTTACTGTGTCAAATAGATATAAAATGAGCATTATGAAACATAAATTATATACTTTCATCCAATATTTTGAAGAATAACACTGCTAGATTTTGAAAACAGAACAGAAGCAAGTATCAGTACAATGATAATATAGTGAAAAATAAATACTGAAAAATAATTTAATAATAATGCACAATGGCTAGACTGGGTCTTCGGAGTGTGAAGGTGTCACTGGAGATAAGCTAGTATAGATTGAAACCCAAAAAAAGCTTGAGAAAAAATAGGAAAAGCAAGTGGAGAAGTAAAAAAAATCCAGTATTTGGGAGGCATGGTAATGCGTCTTTATAAACTCAGACATTTTTAAAATTAAAATGTCTTAAATATTTTTGCGTCAATTGGTAATTTCACAAGTTGATAATTTCAGGATTATATGCATATTTTACTAGTTTGCTTTTTTTTTTTCTCTTCAAGAGTCTTTAGTCACTCATTATCCAGATGGCAGATGCTATTTTACTTTGTCTTTACTGTTCCCAAGTGATAATGGAAAAAATATTGCAGTATTTCATAAAATGTTCTTAAAGAGAATATATATCCAATGCTATTTTTATAATGCCTCTAACAAGGAAACAGACTTCACTATGTTCATAGCAGCCTTATTTATGATTGCCAGAAGCTGGAAAGAACCCAGATGTCCTTCAACAAAGAAATGGATACAAAAAATATGGTAGATTTACACAATGGAGTACTACTTAGCTATTAAAAACAATAACTTCATGAAATTCTTAGGCAAATGGATGGAACTAGAAAATATCATCCCAAGTGAGGTAACCCAGTCACAAAAGCACACACATGGTATGTACTCACTGATAAATGAACATTAGCTTCAAGTTATCAAGGAAAAAATCTAAGAGATTCAACTAACTTTTACTAATTCATAAAGATTTCAAGGTACTGATCACTCTTTAAGCTAGCCCGTTTAACTTGTTAGGAAATGTGTAAGTTAAAAATCATTATCTGAGAGGATCTTTTAATGTGGTAGAAATAGAAGCAAAGAACATTTTAGTCAGCTGAGACATGTGTTCCAAAGGCTCGGAATACCCAAGATAGAAGTCACAGACCACATGAAGCTCAAGAAGAAGGAAGACCAAAGTGTAGATGCTTTAGTCCTTCTTAGAAGGGGCAAAATACTCACAGGAGCAAATATAGAGACAAAATGTGAAGAAGAGACTGAAAGAAAGGCCATCCAGAGAGTGCCCCACCTGGGGATCCATCCCATATACAGTCACCAAACCCAGACACTATTGTGGATGCCAAGAAGTACATGCTGACAGGAGCCTGATATAGCTGTCTCCTGAGAGAGGCTCTGCCAGAGCCTGACAAATACAGAGGTGGATGTTTGCAGCCAACGATTGGGCTGAGCACAGAGTCCCCAATGGAGGAGTTAGAGAAAGGTCTGAAGGAACTGAAGGGGTTTTCAACCCCACAGGAAGAACAACATTATCAACCAACCAGACCTCCCAGAGCTCCCAGAGTCTAAACCACCAACCAAAGAGTACACATGGAGCCGCCTATGACTCCAGCAGAATATGTAGCAGAGGGTGGCCTTGTCGGGCATCAGTGGGAGAAGAGCCCTGTGAAAGCTAGATGCCCTAGTGTAGGGGAATGCCAGCGTGGGGGAACATCCTCATAGAAGCAGGAAGAAGGGGGATGGGATAGGGTGTTTCCAGAGAGCAAACCAAGAAAGGGGATAACATTTGAAATGTAAATAAAGAAAATATCGAGGAAAATAAAATTAAATAAATAAATTAATAAATAATAAATAAAAACATGACCCAGTTGACCGAAATGTTCTTAGCTTCCATTCCTACCATATTAAAAGATTCTCTCAAACAATGGTTTTTAATTTATACATTTCCTTACAAGTTAAACAGGCTAGCTTAAAAAATGATCCGTACCTCGAAAAGTAATCAGTAAAAAGTTAGTTGAATCTCTTAGATTTTTTTCAAGCTTGAAGCCAATGAAGAACACACAAGCCATTCACTCATGACAGAATAGACACAAATGTGTGATAAAGTAAACTAAATCACATACGGCACATCCGTGGAAATCACACCAATCATTAGAGTAAAATGGATCAAACAATGTGAGTCCAATGGTGAGGTACATTGTTTTGTTAAGCTTTTCAATAAGAGCGCATTCTATTACTATTTTAGAGGGCTATAAAAAATGTGAAAGTCGAGAAGAGAATATATTGACACCAAGTTCATTACATTTGGGTGATAAGTTTTGAGGTTGAATTTTGTTCAGTTTGGATTTAATCTTTGAAAAGCAAATTCCTCACTTACTTGCTTGATTTTAATTCTCTATTATCTTTAAGAGACAAAACTGCAGCTCCCAAGCATGTTCTGTGGATCTACTAGTCTTAAGATGTTATAAATGACCTGCAGTTGGACCATGCACCAGTTGTGACAAAAGGCGTTTTAGTTCTCACTGATAGTATTGAGCCCTCGTTGCCCGAAATCAAGGAACCATAAGTTATGGGTTTGATTTTGTTTTTTTCTATAATTGATCCTCGACATGTCTATGTGTTCCATGATAATGCCTTTTTTAATCACTATGCTTTTAAATAAACTTGGAAATACCCAAAGAGATGGAGATTCCCCAGAACTTCTTTTATTTTTAAGTGTAGTTTTCGCTATCCTGGGTTTTTTGTTATTCCAAATGAATTTTAAGATTGCTCTTTCTATCTCTGTAAAGAATTGAGTGGGAATTTTGATAGGGATTGCATTAAATCTGTAGATTGCTTTCGGCAAGATAGCCATTTTTACTATATTAATCCTTCCAATCCATGAGCATGGGAGATCTTTCCATCTTCTGAGATCTCCTTCGATTTCTTTCTTCAGGGTGTTGAAGTTCTTGTCATACAGGTCTTTTACTTGCTTGGTTAGATTCACACCAAGATATTTTATACTATTTGTGACTAGCCTCTCAGAGACTAAGGGCAGGTGGGATAGGGGGGTACTCAGAAGAGAGATGGAAGATGGGGGGTGCTGAGGGTTATAAGGAATACAAAAATAAATAAAAAAAAAGTGTTTAATAGCTGGGCATGGTGGCACATGCCTTTAATCAGCACTTGGGAGGCAGAGCAGGCAGATTTCTGAGTTCTAGGCCAGCCTGGTCTACAGAGTGAGTTCCAGGACAGCCAGGGCTATACAGAGAAACCCTGTCTCAAAAAAACAACCAAAAAAATGTTATAAATGTTTGATTTTTTTTTTTTTTTACTGATAATTTATCTCTGTAGTAAACTATCTTATGGAAATGTATCTGTGATAAGCAGAATGCCTTTTTTAAAGTCACTGGCATTTTAAATATATAACTTAAGGAAATACCTCAAAGTTTTATCGAAATGAGAACAAAATAAAGCCAATTTAGTAAATACAATGAAATAATAAAGACTGACTTAAGATTAATGAAATTGAACTAATAGAGCATTTCGAAGACAAACTTACAAATTTAGAGAAGACACAAACTAACAAAGATAAAAGTAAAGACATTACAACAAACACTGATGAAATTCATACTGTTATTGGACATGCTTTTTAAAAAAAACTATACTCAATAAATTAGAACATAAAGTAACTTCTTGTGTTCGTAGATTAGCATAGATGAAACTGTAAAAATGACTATATTGCTGAAAATAATTCATAGGTTCAGTAAAAAAAATTATCAAAATTAAAATGACTTTCACCACAGAACTGGAATACTAAAATTATATGGAACCACAATAGTCAAAGAAATCCTAAACACAAAGAACAATGCTATATGAATTGTATTGCCTAATCTCCAGTTATACTACTAATTCACTGTAACAAAAACAGCATGGTTCTTCACAAAACATACTTTGAGACTAATAGAATAAAATATACAGTGCAGAAATAAAACCACACAGCTGCATCCACTTAATTTTTCTGACAACAATGTTGTCAAAACACATACTGGGCGTGAAGGAGCAGCATCTCTAACAAATAACATTAGGAAAATATATCCACATTTGAAAGAATGAAAGTAGATCCATACTTCTCAGTGTTCATGAAAATCAATTCAAATTGATCAAACATATTAATGTAAAATGTGAAACTTCATATCTGATAGAGGAAAACAGGAAAAATATTTCAAGATATAGGTGCAGGCATGAACTCTTTGGACTGGTCTGTACTATAGTAAGATCTGAATAAGAAATAACAAAAAATAAATGGCAAGTAAGATTATATCAAATTAAAAAGCTTCTGCACAGCAAAGCAGACAGTGAATTGAGTGAGAAATGGCCAAAAGAATAGGAGAAATCTACTAGTAGTTCTGTGGGGATCAGGGAGAGACAGAGACAAAGAAATGACAGAGACAGACAGACAGAATAAGACGGTAAATAGCTATAATAAATAAAAAGTTTTAGTAAATGTGAAAAATCAAGCAATCCAATCAAGAAATAGGCTAAGGAAATAAAGATATAGTTCTCAAAAGAAGAAATTCTAGTGGTCAATAAACATTTGGAAGTTTGTTCAGCACATTTAGCCATCAGGTGTATAAAACTTAAATTTTCCATTGATTTAATGTAGTTCCATCTGTTGACACTTGGCACTAGATCATGTGCTGTTAGTGTTCCAGTCAGACAGTTTCTTCCAATGTCTTCAAGAGTGTGTTTTTGTCTAGAAGTTTCCATGTTTCAGGTTTTAAAAAGGAGTCTCTAGCAACAATACCAACCAACCAGAACCTCCAGGGTCTAAACCACCAGCCTGGGAGCACTTAGGGAAGGACCCATGGCTCCAGCTATATATGCAAGGGAGGATGGTCCTGTCAGGTATAGGTGGGAAAGGAGATCCTTGGTCCCATGAAGGCTGGACACCGTGTGTGGGGGAATTCAAGGGTGAGGAGGTGGGAGTGGGGGGGGAGGTGGAGGCACATCCTCGTAGAAGCAGGAGGAGGGGGGATGGGATATGCGGTTCTTGGGAAGGAGGGGGTAAAATGGGGTAAGGGGATAACATCTGAAATGTAAGTAAACTATCCAATAAAGAAAAAGAATTTTTTTAAAAAAAGGAGTTTCTGTTTCAAATTGAATTTTGTATAAGGTGAAAGATATAAATCTAATTTAATTCTTCTGCAGGCAGATGTGTGGTTTTTCCAGAATTTGTAGCATGAGCAATCTTTTGACCAGTGTATGTTTTGTATCCGTTGTCAAAAATAATACTTGTGTTGACTTACTTATGGGTCCTCTGTTCTGTTTCATTGTTCTACCTGCTTTCTTTGATGTTAGTAGCAAACTAATTTTTATCATTATAGTTCTATGTCATAATTTAAAGTCAATAAAGGTATAATGATACCTCCGCTCTGTCTTACTCTTTGGGATAACTTTGGCTATTTGTAGTCTTTATGATTCCATAGGATTCTTGAATTTTTCCTAGATCTATGAAATATGGTCAGCTTTGATAGGTGTTGCATTAAATCTGCAGATTAATTTTGGTAGAGTGACCACATTCATAATATTAATTCTGCCAATCCAGGAACATCTTTCCATAATCTAGTATCTTTAATTTTCTTTTTCTATGACTTGAAACTTTCATTGTAACTTTCTCCTCCTTAGTTAGGACAGCTTCTAACTCCTCCTGTTCAAAATTATCAAGAAAGTAAATGATTATTAGTACTAATGAAGATGAGGTGGAAAGGTAATATTTATACAGTGCTGGTGAGACTGAATTATTCCAGCCTCTAGAGAATTCATTTCCCCTCAAATGTAGGTACAGATGTTGCTGAAGTCACCGTAGGTTTTGTTGGCAGGGCATAGAGAAATCAAGTTGGGACTGAACTTGAAGCTTCATCCATGCTATCTTAGGTTTTCTAGTGCCAGATGGTGCTATGAAGGCTAATACAGAGGAGCTCTTAGCAACCATTTAATTCAACTATGTATTCCCGCAAAGCATGAATAAGCAACTGTTTTCTGATTGGAACTCTTCAACATGATGGAATCCACATCAAACCAGATCAAAACCCCAGGGTTACAGTGTGACTCTCTTTCAAGGAGACAAGTAGAGAGATAGATGGAAAATGAAAGCTAAAACTTCTACTTGCATAATAAGATAACAGCTAATTTCCTAACATGTATAGGCCCCTTACTATGCACTATTCCCTCTGTTAAACCTTTGCAGTGACTCCAGTTCAATGTTAATATTTTTGCCTGTTCTATTTAGCAGTCAGGGAAACTGGGGCACAGAAAGGGTCAGTCAGTAACCTGGCTAAGGAGCATACGTCATGTAAACATGTGCCTGTATTATCTTGTGTACTAGGTGTGCTTCAAAGTAATTTGCTAACGACTGCATCATGGGCATGTGTGTTCTATATATTTCTTTATATCCCATGCATGTAGATTTGACCTTAGGTATGTGTATAAATACATATGCATCTGTAGAATGCATGTAGGTATGTTGCATATATATGTAGATGTTACAAGATTACGTTCTCAAACCCTAAAGTCCTCCAATTCTTACATATCATTTACTCTTTTAATCACTGTTACTCTCACACAGTACTTGCCATCACTATCTTGATTACCTTCCAAGAGCAGATAATACTGTGTACATTCAGGGTGGTAAGGATATAGACCAAACATTAGTCTTTCTGAAACTGATCTTTTCTCCTATTAAATGCAATGCACTAATTATTACTATGCTTATCTTGCTAAGTATTTGTAAAGTTTCAGTCTATTAATCTAAATAAAGAGCCATCTGTGAAAGCTAAATAAAAGGTTAATAGAATGACTGCATGACCATTCCTGGGCATCTATCATAAGGATTCTAAATCAACATGCCACAGAGATATTTGTACGTCTGTTTACTGCACCACCAGTCACAACCAACAACGCACGGAATCAGCCTATGCTAATCTATCAATAGATAAATTGGTAAACCAAATGTGATGTATATACATAGTGGAGTTCAATTGAGCCATAAACAAGAATGTCATTTCCATGAAGATGGGATCAACTGGAGATACATCATATTTGAATGAAGCTGTTTTTGTGAAACTATTCCTGTATGCAATGAACATATGCCAATACAAATATATAAAACATTTTCACAGTAAACTTAAATTTTAATTAAAATTAATCAATTTAAAAGAGTGGTTTATTCAAATGTTCTATATACTACTGTAATAATGAAAATTATAATTTTTTTTTACCCTTTTGTTTATTGTTTTTGTATGATGTTGGAGTTTTCAGAGTTTGTGAATTTTATTGTTTTTGAACTCTCACTTTGTTATGCAAACCAGTCTGGATCCCTTAGGCTTAAGTGATTTCCAAGTCTTTGTCTTTCAAGGAGTTAAATAAAGATTTAGGCAGTTTCCACCAAGCCCAGCTAACAGTGAGTTGCTATGGAAAAGGATAAAGTGCAGTGCTAGTTTAGTTGGTTTGGATCCAGTCGGTGTATGTCTGGCACTCCCATATCACCATTCAGTTTATTAAATGCAAAACAGTGTCAGGTGGCCAAGTAAAATCCATGAAACAGAAACTTTCATTTGCTTATTAACAAACTGAAAGAAGACATTAGTATTCACATATTCTATAAACAGTCTGAGTCTTAAAGAACAGAGGGAACTCCGTAAAGATATTTCTGATCCCACTAAAGGTATTAGTGGGCCACTCTGAAGTCTTTAAAGACAGAAGAAATACATAATTCATCTGTCAAGCTTCCATTATAAGCAACATTCTGCAGCAGATTTTTTAAAAAGTTAAAATAGCTATAGTTGCAGCAGAAGCAACCTTAGAGATCTGTAGAGATGCTGACAGTAGCAGAAGGAATCCTGCTTTGTTTTGCAACTAGTGGCTCAGTGTTAGGAGTTCTAGGGAATGGGTTTATCCTGCATGCAAACTGCATTAACTGTGTCAGGCAGAAGTTCTCCACAGCTGACTTTATTTTCACAGGCTTGGCTATTTGCAGAATCTGTGTCATATGTATAATAATCTCTGATGGATATGTAAAATTATTTTCTCCAGATATGGTTGTCTCTGATGGCCACGTAACAGTGATTTCTTACCTGTGGATGATTACCCATCATACAAGTATATGGTTTGCCACCAACCTCAACCTCTTCTATCTCCTGAAGATAGCAACTTTTTCTCACTACATCTTCTGCTGCTTGAAGAGAAGAATCAATACAATATTTATCTTTCTCCTGGGATGCTTGTTTATATCATGGTCAATTGCTTTTCCACAAATAGTGAAGATATTTAATGATAAAGGGCAACACAGAAATACTTCCTTGCAGTTTTACCTCTCTAAGAGTAAGTTCATTGTAAACTACATTCTTCTCAACCTGGGAGTCTTAGTCTTCTTTATGGTGGCTATCATTACATGCTTCCTATTAATTATTTCACTTTGGAGCCACAACAGGAAGATGCAGTTGCATGTCTCAAGATTCACAAGCCTTAACACAGAAGTTCATATGAAAGTCCTGAAAGTTTTAATTTCTTTCATTATCCTGTTAATCTTGCATTTTGTAGGTATTTTGATAGAAACATTGAGCTTTTTAAGATCCAAAAATAAACTGCTACTTATTTTGGGGTTGATAATGTCATGCATTTATCCTTGCTGTCATTCGTTTATCCTAATTCTAGCAAACAGCCAGCTGAAGAAGGCTTCTTTGAAGGCACTGAAGCAATTAAACTGTCACAAGAAAGACAAGGATGTCAGAGTGACATGATAGATAAATGACTGGTCAGAATAGCCTGATGTGGAGATGTTGAGATCTCTGAAGACAGTTTTCACTTCTACATTCTTGCATTAATTAAACAAAAAAGTCTTGTTGGACCTCATGGAAAACTTGCAATTGTGTTTTTGGGGAGGGAGACCACTGAAGATATGGTTAAGCAGTAAAGTTCATACAGCTCTTTCCTTTCGTATTTTATTTTTTGTTGTTGTCCTTCTATGACACATTTCTCTGTGTAGCCTTAGCTGTCCTGAAACACACGCTGTAGATGAGACTGGCCTGAACTCAAAGATTCATTTGCCTCAGCCTCCTGATCGTAGGATTGAGAAGTGCACCACCATGCGGCTACACAATTGTGTGGGAGGTTTTGTTTGTTTGCTTCTTTATTCTTCTGTCATAATTACATCCCACAACAATTTCATCCCTTGCTCTTTCTCCAGTCTCTCTCACAACTCCACATCCCAAATCTATTCCTCCTCTATTTCCTTCAGAAAAGGCAAGGCCCTCAGAGATATCAACCAAAATAGCATATCAAGTTGCCAAAGTCTAGGCCCTCCCTCATATTAAGGCTGGAAAAGTCAACCCAGTAAGAGGAAAAGGATCCCAGAAACAGGCAAAAGAGTCAGAGACAGCCCACAGCCCCACTGTTAGGAGTCCCACAAGAAGACCAAGTTATACAACCATAACAGAGCTCCTAGGTCAGACCTATGCAGGCTATCTGATTGTTGGTTCAGTCTCTGTGAGCCCCTATGAGCCCTGGTTAGTTGATTCTGTGGGGGGTCTTGTATTGATCTTGACCTCTTCTGACCCCTACAATCATTCTTCCCCATCGTCTAAAGAATTCCCCAAGCTCTGCCAAATGTTTGGCTTAATGTCAGCATCTACTCCCATCAGTTGCTGGATGATGCTTTTCTAATGTGTGTGCTAGGCTCTGGTTTATGATATTCTGGTATAACAGAGTATCATTAGGAATTATATCATTTTTTCTGCTGTTTATGTTTGGATCTATTCTATGTCTCTAGGCTATCCAGCCTCTGGGTTCTGTGACAGTATCAGGGGTGGGCTCCATCTCATGGAGTGGGACCAGTGGCTCCATCTCAAATTGGACCAGTCATTGTTTGGCCATTCCCTCAATTTCTGCTCCATCTTTACCCCTGCATATCTTGTAGGCAAGATAAATTATAGATTGAAGATTTATGGCTGCATTTGTGTCCCAGTCCCTCCACTGGGAGACTGGTTACAGAGGATGACTGGTTAAGGTTCCGTATCCCTCATTACTAGGAGTCTTAGCTGGGATCACCCTTATAGATTCCTGGGAATTTCCATCACATTAAGTTTCTACCTCACCCTCCAATGCCTCTCAATTCCAGTTTTTCATATATCACAAAACCCTTCTTCTTTGATGGACTTGTAAGGCCATGTACAAATTCAGTGACTTAATCAATCTTCTGGCCCTGCCACTTGTTTCTACACATTTTCCAAAGAGAAAATGTCTGACTGGGAATCATTGCTTATAAAGTCCTTCGGAATGAGGATAAACACCAGAAACAAGGCTTTGCTTTAGGATTCTTCTGACTTCTATGGATCACTGAAACCCTTTCCCCAGGAAGACCCAATAAAAAAGCAAAACTGAACAGTTAAGCTCAACATAGAATGAAACTGGGAAAGCAATGGGTATTGTTTTGTTTTGTTTTGTTCTGGTTGTATGAAGACAATTATACTTCTTACAGCATACTTTTACTTTCACTATTTAAATCCCTCCCCCAAATCCTTAATACTAGGGTAAGGTGTAATGTAGTCTCCATGATCTGAATGGCAGATGGATGGAGTTCTGTGACAAACAGCCTGTAGAACAGTTTGTCTAAGGAAGAGGGGAGCAAAGCACTGGAGAGGGAGTCTAGAGTCTTCAAATGCAGTGATTTCAGATAATGAAGTAAATGAATGAACGTAAGTTGAGAAAAGATTCTGTTATAGAGGATATTAAGAATTCATTGTTGTCTTTGACCAAGAGTCAACGGGCTGAACTCAGGGTAGAATTTAGGTGTAGTAAGAAATTTTCTACCTTATGGTTTCAAACACACATGCACATTCAGACACAGACACACACACATACACACTCACACATTTCAAATTATCTTTAAGTGAATTTTCTGTCAAAACCAGTAACACATCAGTTTTTTATTTAGTTCTTTCAAAGATGTGTGTGAACCTTACACTATAGAGTGATGTCTTAACATTTATGAATATAAAGGCTTAATTTGTTTTCTTTATGAAGTTTCCATGTCAATATTTTTATGGTTTTGTCTTCATGCATATCTGTCTATATGTCCCTGGCATTCACAGAGGCCTGAAGAAGTTATTGGATCCCTTGGCAGTGAAGTAAGTTATAGATGGTTTTGAGCCATCAAGTGGGTGCTGGAAAATAAACCCAGGTCTCTGAAAGAGCAGCAAGCACCATAAAGCACAGGACTGTCTGTTCAGCCCTAGAATAACTTTTTAAATCTCAAATTTTGCTGCATATTTTTAATCAAAATTTACAAGATTAGTTGAAAATGTGTTATATTGTCTATATTGCTGGAGAACTGTGCTCTGAATATCAATTACATTAATATATAATTGATTTATCTTGCTTTAAAATTATTTGTTAACATTTGAATTTATATTATGTTTCTTATAAGACATAAATACTAATATATATGAATAAGTCTCATTCTTTAATCTCAGCTTACATCAAACTCATAGCAATCTTCCTGCCATGATTTCCCAAGTGCTCGAGATGCTAGACTGAAGTACTACCCCTAACCCACCCCCACCAAAAAAAAAAAAAAAAAAAAAAATGCCAAGGACCAGCTTTGGCTTGGAGAATCATTCTGAAGCAGGGGTACTTGAGAGTGGTGAAACAGATGACTTGAAGTCAAACAAAGGTTACAAGCTGAAGCCCTATGTTCTGTAAGACAGCTTTCTCTTGCTATTGTAAAAACTCTCCGGATAGCTCATCTCTTACAAATCAACAGCCTAGTATCTTATTTACATATCAATCTCCGTCTACCCCAGGTTACCTTTTGATTATTCCACAAATCTGCATCCCCTGATAACCAGTCCCTGATTCTTAGAAAAAGACAGCAAGCACATTTTTTTTTAACATTACAAAAGAATTCAGAGATCTGCTTAACTGATTAAGCACAAACAGTAAGCTAGTTGGGTGAGACCATGACCTGAAATTACCATTTCTACCACACCTGTGCCTGAACCTAAACTCCCTCTGTCCCAAGCTGACCTTGAATTCAAGAATCTACCTGCCTCTAAGCACACACAGAAAATTTAGCTGGGTGGAATCTTACTTTGCAAGCACCACTCCCTAAATCTCTATCTCCTTCCCTAGTATCTTTCTGACAAGTTGGTTCATAGTGCAGCTGCTTTTCTTTTGGATCTGTGAATTTCCTTACACAATTCATATTGCATCCTTATATTTTGCATAGTTGAGATATTACATATTTTTGAAAGGTTTTTAGAGTTCTTTTCCACAGCCTTAAGGGCTGTGTAGAAGGTCTCAGCATTAACCATTTTTGCTAATACATTAGTCACACCCTCGCCTACCTGACTCATGCTGTTTCATGATTATCATGGAGTTATTAACCTTGGCAGAGGGCATTTTTCAAAGAAGAAACATGAGGGTATGTACATTACAATACGAACAAGCTGGCTCTGTTCCATGGGTGGGAACGATGCCATGCCATCCCTACCATGGCCAAACCAGACTTAGCAAAAACAACAAACAACAAAACTTTCTTTAAGCAGCAGTTTCATACATATTGAAATTACAAGACTATAGAATAACAGATAATATATTCTAGGAAAAAATAACAAGGAATAACTGAAATATCTGTTGTTATATTTCTAAAATAAAAACTCTAATTGGCGCTGAGCAAATGACTGCATCCTTGGGTAAGAGTTTTCTTTGAAGTTAAGATGAATTTGGGTCCAGTCTGAGTAAAGCTGAAGAGTAGGGTAGAAAGATCTGGATGGGAAAAGAGCTTGTGCACTGAAGTTGCCAAAGACACTGCAGGAATCTTGTTTTAAGGATAAATTTCAAAATTCTAATTCTCTGAATTTTCTCCAGAACTGATAACTCTCTCAAGAAAGATTAAAGAAATATCTTAAATGTGATTCAATATCCACCATCATCCAGTCTTACTATTTTCATGTTTTCTTATTACAAACGTTCCTTTACAAATGAATACATAGTCAATAAAAAGTTTGGGGTTTTTTTAGCTTCCAGTGTACACTGTTTAACAATTATTTATCTGATGTTCCTTACCATTATCTTAATGCTTTTCTTTATTATTTTATACTTTAACATTAAGCCACATATGTTTTATGTTATTTCCTCTTAAGTTGCTATCTAGAAAATATTTTGTGATGTTTGGAGAAATCCGTTTTAATTTAGATGAAGTCACATTTATGGGGTTTTTTTGTTTTCTCTTCTTGCATTTTTTGTCAATATTAGTTTACTTTTAATTATGCCTACTCCTTTTATAGCAATGTTCCATTTTTATATAAAATATAGTTTCATTAAGCCTAATGTTATAAAATGAAAAGTATGAACAAAATATTGATTATAATTACTATACACTCAATTCTTATATTTTCAGACCAACAAATAGATATATAGATACAAAGAGGGAGGAGGGAAGAAGAAGGAATACTTATTAAATTTATAAGTATCCTTATCTGTGTATAATGAAACATATGTTTTGTTTACTTGTTTAATTCTTTTTAAATCACTAAATTTCCTATGTACTGTTAATATACATAAAAAACAGATGAATAAAAGTTAAAATATGTAAAAAGAAAAAAATATGTGTGGTTAACATTCTTTCTTAGACAAGGGGAAGACTGTTGCAGCTTCACAGACTAATAATCACTGTTCTTCCAGGCCTGATCACTTGCTTTGCTGCTCTCACTGGCATGATTTGGTGGTCTAGTCATAATGGGTTTTCTTCCTTTTTGAAACAAGGTGTTATATAGCTCAGGTCAACCTCAAACTTGCTGTTCAGCTCTGGATGACTTTGATTAAAAAGAAAAAAAAATTTAAAACAAATGAAGTAAACTAAACAAATTCTTTATGAGCCTATTTAGGCTTTTCCTAAATTGTCCTGTCTGGATATAAACCCAAAATTTCTGTGGAGCCCATGTTAGAGAATATGAGTCTCCTGCAGACTTATTAGAGCAATATATCTTTATACCATCTTTAAAACAATTAATTCAAACTTTCACTAATATCTGCCTATAGGAAGCAGGTAGTTTTTGCTAGTTAAGTTCTCTGCCTAGAGCAACCATCCTGTTATACCACCTATCTGTTGAGCTCTCTACCTGGAGCCACAGACATTTATTTTATTAATACCTATTATGATATTCATTTGTGATGCTCTTTACCTAGAGCCACAGACTTCTATTAATTATACCTGTACATAGTAGGCAGTTATCACTGCCCTCCCTACTTGGAGTCAGTGACTAATTATCCCTATCGCAGTTCCAAACTGCAGGTGAAATCCCCCTCCCAACATGATTTGGACAAAATATGTATATAAATCTATGCTAAAAGAAAATTATCCCAATTTTATAAATTCACAGTTAAATCAATATCTGCCCCAACAAGTAGACAGCTTCCATTCTCTGACTCTTTGACTCAAAGCAACCATCTTATCTCTTCACAGCAGGGGACCTCAGAGCCCTCTTTCTTTGTTTCAAGGTTCCTGAGCTTGAGTCCATGTGACTTGTCCCAGTGCCACCTTTCTCTTACTTAGAAAATAAAACTCTAACTCTCAGGCTGATAATCTTAAATTTTCTAGAGGATTCTTGCCCAACACGTTGGGTGCCACCTGATTTGGGAAATATTAATTAATGAATCTACGCTATTGCCGGTAAGTGCTGGCAGGTGATGACTATGCACTGGTGACATGCCAGCTGTTCTCATCTCGTGGAGACTCTCTGACTCAGGGCTCCAAAATTTCTCCACCCAGTTTGCTAAGTTCCTTCTGGCTGGGGTCTCTACTACAACAACCCCATGCTTCAAAACTCCAAAGGCCTTTGTGGTGCACATCTGGCAAACCCACGCTTTGCCACCATACCTTTCTCTCTAGAACCCAGTTGAGCCACAATATGAAGGAAAACACCCCACAAACCTAGTTCAGAATCAATGGTAACTCAATTGCTTGGCGCAACAACTAGAATCCAAATGTTGTAAGCCATAGTAAATCTAAACACTCCGGTGGCGAATCCATATGGATTCACCATCAAACCCAGGAGATACTCATAGTACATCCTGTTCTCTCACTATCCCTGTCCCTGATTTTGAATTTACATATCTCAAGTGTTTGCCTCTTGAGCACTGAGACTATAAAGGATGCACCAACAAGCCTGACTTTATTCCATGCAAGGGATCCAAACCAGGCCTTTGTATATACTGCACAAACATTCTACTTCCTAAATTTAATACTTTCCTGCCCTGTATTTTAAGGTTCTATTTTGAACCCACTTCTATTATAAATTTGTCTGTGGGAATCTGAAGTTCAAGTTTTCAGTGTGTTCTGCCAGCAAGGAATTGACAATGTCTAACAAGATATTAACAATGTCTAAGACATGGCCAGTCTTGGATTTTTTTTTTCAACAGGATCTCACTATATAGAACAGGCTAGCCTCAAACTCTTATGTGATTCTATCCCATATGCTGGGTTTGCCACCATTTGCAATGACACATAACTTAGATATCGTTAAAACTAAAATTTTAACTTATATAATTTGATTTTAGGTCCAGTGCTCACATATCCAAGGATGTTGTTAGTACCTCTCACAGCAACAGAACTTTGCAATCTATTGAATGTCATGGTTCAAAGATAAACATCTCCATTTGAGCCCTTTGCTGAGTGCACATTCTTTTCTCATTGACTCCGTACAATACTGCCTTCCAGGGGCTCTTGTTTATTGACAACATTCATTCTTACTACTCATTTTGGAGGAGCACAGCCAGAGGACTCACCTTATATATGAGTGTTTATTTGTTTTGTTTTCTTTTGTTTTTTAATGAACATTTGCTCAAAGGAAATTAAAATCAACTTCTTCAGTACATTTTTTTTCTTTTTCAAAATGTGTACTTTCAGCAGATTAGCGTGACTGCCGCCCTCCCACATCCTACAGCCTGCCTATCTCCCAGGTGGTCTGCCATAACTAGGGACACGGGTGAGATTACCCAAAAATCCACAGAGACTATCAGGCACAGCATTCCATCCCCTCTGCCCAAGCCCCACCTTCCTTCCAGGTAAACATGCCAGCCGCCCCCCCATACGCTATACCCTGGCTATCTCTCAAGAGGTCTACTATAACCAGGGATACAGAGGCAAACAGGCCAGTTAACACCATAGATAACCAGATGTCAAGAAGCAAGCCCAAGAATATAAGCAACTGAAGCCAATATAATCTGGCACTATCAGAACCCAGTTTTCTGAACACAGTAAACCCTGGATACCCAAACATACCTGATAAGCAAGATTCTGACCTAAAATCCCGTCTCATAAAGATGACAGAGGCCTTTAAGGAGGATAAAATTAACTCCCTTAAAGAAATACAGGAGAACACATGCAAACAAGTAGATATGCTTAAAGGGGCTTAAAGGGGAAACAAATAAAACCTTAAAGAAATACAGGAAAATAGCCGGGCAGTGGTGGCGTACTCCTTTAATCCCAGCACTTGGGAGGCAGAGGCAGGCGGATTTCTGAGTTCGAGGCCAGCCTGGTCTACAGAGTGAGTTCCAGAAAAAAAAAAAAAAAAAAAAAAGAAAGAAAATACAGGAAAATACATTCAAGCAGGTAAAGGAATTGAACAAAACAATCCAAGAGCTAAAAATGGAAATAGAAACAAGAAAGAAATCACAAATGGAAGCAACCCTGGAGATGGAAAACATAGGAGAGTGGTCAGGAGCTATAGATGCAAGCGTTACCAACAGAATACAGGAAATAGAAGACAGAATCTCAGGTGTAGAAAATACCATAGAAGATATTGACACATATGTTAAAGATGATGCAAAGTGTAAAAAATTCCTAAACCTGTCCTGACTACTGTACATAATGTACTATAAGACATAAGATGAAATGAACTCTTTCCTCTCCAAAAAAATAGATTTTCAACAAAAAGTAATCAAAAGTGATGGGGAAGGACACTTCATACTCATCAAAGGAAAAATTCACCAAGATGAAATCTCAATTCTGAACATCTATGCCCCAAATGCAAGGACACCTACAACCAAAAAAGAAACTTTACTAAAGCTTATAACACACATCAAACCTCACACAATAATACTGCGAGACTTCAACACTACACTCTCACCAATGGATAGGTCATTGAACTTGAAACTAAACACAGTAAACCTAACAGAAATTATGAACCAAATATATTAACAGATCTCTGGAAAATGTTTCATTCTAAAACAAAAGAATATTCTTTCTTCTTAATACCACATGGAACTTTCTCCAACACTGATCATATAATAAAATACAAAACAAGCCTTCAACAGATACAAGAAGATTGAAATAATCCTAAGCATTCTAACAGATCATCATGATCTAAGGCTGGATTCAATAACAACAAAAACAAAAGAAATCCCACATAGTCATGGAAACTGAACAACTATTTACTCAATGATAACTCGGTCAAGAAAGAAATTAAAGAATGTCTAGAATTCAATGAAAATGAAGGCACATCATACTGTAACTTATTGGACAGAGGGAAAGCAGGGTGAAGAGGAACATTCATAGCACTAAGTGCTGTCACAAAGAAACTGGAGAGATCCCATACTAGCAAGTTAAGAGCACACCTGAAAGCTCTAGAACAAAAATAAGTAAACACACCCAAGAGAAGTGGAGAGCAGAGAGTGGAAATAGTCAAATTCAGAGCTGATATCAACTAATTAGAAACAAAGAATCAAAAAAACCAAGAGATGGTTTCTTAAGACACTCAACAAGATAGATAAACACATAGCCAATCTAACTAAAGGGCACAGAGACAATGTCCACATCAACAAATTCATAAATGTAAAGGGATACATAACAACAGAAAAGGAGGAAATTCCAAAAGTAATCAGATCTTTCTACACAGGCCTATGTCCAACAAAACTGGAAAAATCTAGATGAAATGGATGATTTTCTAGTCAGATACCAAATGACAAAGTTAAATCAAGATCAAGTAAAGTATCTATACTGTCCCATAACCCCTAAGGAAATAGAAGTAGTCATTAAAATCCTTCCACCCACCCCCCCCCCAAAAAAAAGGCCAGGGAGAGATGGTTTTAGTTGAGAATTCCACATAACCTTCAAAGAATAGCTAATACCAATACTCCTCAAACAATTCCACAAAATCAAAATAGAGGAAACACTGCCTAATTTATCCTATAAAGCCATATTTACTCTGATACCCAAACCATACAAAGACCCAACAAAGAAAGAGAACTTCAGAACAATTTCACTTATGGATATCAATGGGGAAATACTCAAAAGATTCTTGCAAATGGGATACAAGAACATATCAAAACCATCATTCACCACAATCAAGTAGATTTCATGCCAGGGATGCAAGATGGGTCAATATCCAAAAATTCATCAATGTAATCCACTATATAAACATACTCAAAGAAAAAAAACACATGATCAGTTCATCAGATGCTGAGAAAGCCTTTGACAAAATACAACACCCTTCATGTTAAAATGATTAGAGAGATCTAGAATTCAAGGCCCATACCTAAACATAATAAAAACAATATATAGCAAAGCAACAGTTAATATCAAATTAAATGGAGACATACTTGAATCAATCCCACTAAAATCAGGGAAAAGACAAGGAAGTGCATTCTCCCTATATCTATTCAATGTAGTACTCGAAGTTATAACTAGATCAATAAGACAACAAAAAGAAATCAAGGGGATACAAAATTGGCAAAGAAGAAGTCAAGGTATCACTATTTGCAGATGATATAATAGTATATATAAGCAACCCCAAAAATTCAACCAGAGAACATCTACAACTGATAACCAACTTCAGCATAGTGGCTGAATATAAAATTAACTCAAACAAATCAGTAACCTTTCTTTATACAAATGACAAAGGGGCTGAGAAAGAAATTAGGTAAACAACTCCCTTCAAAAATAGCCACAAATAATATAAAATATCTTGTTGGAGCTCTAATCAAGCAAGTGAAAGATCTGTATGACAGAAACTACAAGTCCCTGAAGAAAGAAATTGAAAGAACATCACAGAAGATGGAAAGATCTCCATGTTTGTGAATCAGTAGGATTTACACAGTAAAAATGGCCATCTAACCAAAAGCAATCTACAGATTCAATGTAATCTCCATCAAAATTTCAACAGGATTCTTCACAGACATGGAAAGAGCAATTTCCAACTTCATATGGAAAAAAAGCCCAGAATAGCAAAAACAATTCTTAAGAATAAAAGAAATTCTGAGAAATCACCATACCTAACCTCAAGCTGTACTACAAAGCAATAGTGATAAAAACTGCAAAGCATTAGTACACAAAAAGATGGATTGATCAATGGAATAGAATTGAATACCCAGAAATAAACCCACACATCTATAGACACGTGATATTTGACAAAGAAGCCGAAATCATAGAGTGGGAAAAATAAAGAATTTGAAATAAATGGGCCTGTCTAACTGGCACTCTGCTTGTAGAAGAATGAAAATTGATCCATTTCTATCACTTTTTTACAAAGCTCAAGTACAAATGATCAAGGACCTCCATATAACACCAGATACACTGAATCTAAAAGAGGAGAAATTGGGAAATATCCTTGAACACATTGGCACAGGAGAAATTTTCCTGAACAGAACACCAATGGCTCAGACTCTAAGATCAACAATTGACAAGTGAGACCTCATAAAACTGAAATCTTCTATAAGGCAAAGAACACGGTCAATAGGACATCACAGGAACCAACAGATGGGAAAAGATCTCCACTAACCCTACATTTGATAGAGGGCTACTATCCAAAATATATAAAGAACTGTAGGAAGCAGTTCTCCCCACCATTAAAAGACGGTGTTTGGCATGTAGCCAGCAAGCAGGAGTAGGCACCATGCTGTGGTTCATTAAAGAGAAAAGGTTTGCGCTTCTACTTGTGGCTACCTGATCAGCCCATCTCGCATCATATGGAACAGCCAATTAACAGTGACAGCGTGGCAGCTGCTGATGGGATTAAGGCAATGTATATAAGGGGCTGCGGAGAATAAGCTGGAGGAGGAGAGAGAGAGGAAGAAGGAGGAAGGAGCAAGCTTGCTGTAACAAGGAAGCCTGAATAAACTACTTGAAGAAGAACACAGTTCTAGTTGCCTTATTCTGCTGATCAGATGAGAGTAGCGACAAATGGTGGCCCGTACGGGGAACAAGTAGCGACACGTACGAGGAACTTCTCGATTCGGGAGTTGTGTTCAGAACTTCTTGCGGCTTCAGGGCAGTTGATTAAGTTTCCAGTAAGTGGAACAAGAGAAAGTTCTCGGCAAAAGACAATAAAGTTCCGGGTTTCAGACAAATACAGTTTAGATATACGAACTTCACAGAGTCACCCAATTTTTGTTGCCTTAAAAGAGTTATGGAGGCTGATATGCAGCTGCATTCAGGGTAAGGAAGGGAAATGTCAGAGAGAATTAAAAAGGGGCAGAAAGTGTTAGAACAACTGAGAGAGGAGAGATCAGTGAAATCAGATACAGCAACAGAGACGGACACCGAAGATGAGGATTTAGATTCTGAGGACGAAATAGAGAGATTAAATAAGAAACTAGAAAAGGTTGATGTCAGAGGGGAACCTTCTGCCCCAGAGCCGCCTTTACCAAGGCCACCGTCCTATGCTCCGGAGACACCTTCTGGAAGGAACTTTTGCCCAGAAGCGTGGAAAGAGGTTAGAGCACAACAATGCTTTCCAGTTTTTCAGGATGGGGAAGGCAATCGAGTGCACAGCCCCTGGATTTTAAAGTAATCCAGCGGCTGGCAGAAGGAGTTCATGCTTATGGCACGAGCACTGCCTTAGTAGTTGCACAGCTAGAATCCCTTCACAGGTATTGGATGACTCCAAGTGATTGGATGAGTTTGGCAAAGGCATGTTTAACCCCAGGGCAATACTTGGATTGGAAAGCGTTCTTCATAGAATTTTCAGCAAAACAGGCAGCTGTTAACGCAGCTGCAGGACAGCAAGCCTGGAATCAGGACATGCTGCTAGGACAGGGCAGATCGCAATAAGCAAACTATCTATTCTTGCAAGTGTATGAACAGATTAACCAATTGGTACCAGAGCATGGAAGGCCTCCCAAACAGGGAGAGGTCCAGGAAATTTGACAAAAATAATTCAGGGATCAACTGAGACATTCGCTGACTATGTGGCCAGGATAGTAGAGGCTGCAGAAGAATTTTTGGAGATCCGGATTCAGCCATGCCCTTAATCAAACAACTTATTTTGAACAATGTACAAAGAATGTAGACAAGCTATAATCCATATAAGAGCAGAGGCTTAGAGGTGATGAAAATTTGTAGAGAAATTGGAGGGCCACTATCTAATACAGGATTGGCAGCAGCATGATGCAATTAACCAAAGACAAGGGGCTTAAGGCAATGTATATAAGGGGCTGCAGGGAATAAGCTGGAGGAGGAGAGAGAGAGGAAGAAGGAGGAAGGAGCAAGCTTGCTGTAACAAGGAAGCCTGAATAAACTGCTTGAAGAAGAACACGGTTGTCGTTGCCTTATTCTGCTGATCACACGAGGGTAGCGACAAAGAACTCAAAGGTTAGACGCCAAAAAACCAAATAACACAATTTGGTACAGGACTAAATAACACAATGGGGTACAGAACTAAATAATCCATACTTTGTTTTCCTTTTGGTTGAGCTTCACATAGTCTGTGAGTTGTATCATGAGTATTCTGAGTTTTTGCCTAATATCCACTTATCAGTGAGTACATACCATATGTGTTCTTTTGTGATTGGGTTACCTCACTCAGGATGATATTTTCTAGTTCCATCCATTTGCCTAAGAATTTCATGAGGTCACTGTTTTTAACAGTGAGTAGAACTCCATTGTGTAAATGTACCACATTTTCTATATCCATTCCTCTGTTGAGGGACATCTGGGTTGTTTCCAGCTTCTGGCTATTATAAATAAGACTTCTATGAACATAATAGAGCATGTGTCATCTGACTGAGCACAGAGACCCCATCCTTGTTGTATGTTGGAGCATCTTTTGGTTATATGCCAGGAGTGGTATAGCTGGTAGAACTATTTCCAACTTTCTGAGGAACCACCAGACTAATTTCCAGAGTGGTTGTACCAGTTTGCCATCCCACCAGCAATGGAGGAGTGTTCTTCTTTCTCCACATCCTCACAAGTATCTGCTGTCACCTGAGTTTTGTGAAGTAGAGAGAGGGACTTGGGAGGGAGTGAGGAGGAGTAGGGAAAAGGGGGCAGGGTCAAGTATGGGAGGAGGCATGGAGAAATACAGAGTGTCAGAAAATTGAATGGATGTGTGTAGCAGTGAAGGATAGGGAACTGGGGTCGTCACTAGAAAGTACCAGAGGCCAGGGACCCAAGAGGTTCCCAGGACCCAGTGGGGATGACATTAACCAAAATACCTGACAAAAGAGAGATAGAACCTGTAGAGATCATACTCAGGGAATAGGCATGGCCCCTGGTTGAGGATGGGACCACCCTCTCATCTCAAAAATTTTAATTCAAAATGGTTTCTGTCTAAAGAAAATGCAGAGAAAAAGAGTAGAGCAGAGACTGAAGGAAAGGTCATTCAGAGAATGCCCCACCTTGGAATCCATCCCATCTGCAGACACCAAATCCAGACACTATGGCTAATGCGAAGAAGCATTTGCTGACAGGAGCCTGGTATGGCTGTCCCTGAGAGGCTTTGACAGAGGTTGACCAATTCAGATGAAGATGCTTGAAGCCAACCATCAGACTGACACAGAGACCCAAGGGAAGAGTTAGGGGAAGGACTGAAGGAGCTGAGGAGCGGAATGCAACCCCATAGGAAGAATAGCAGTATCAACAAACACAAAGCTCTTAGGGACTAAACCACCAGCCAAAGAGTACACATGGAGGGATCAATGGCTTCAGCTGCATATGTAGCAGATGACTGCCTTATCTGGCATCAGTGGGAGGGGAGGCCCTTGGTCCTGTGGAGACTCGATGCCCCAGAGTAGGGGAATGCTATGGCAGTAAGGTGGGAGTGGGTGGGTGGGTGAGGGGGCACCGTCATAGATGCAGTAGGAGAGGGAAAGGGATAGGGTTTGTGGAGGGAAACTGGGAAGAGGGGACAACATTTGAAATTTAAAAAATAAAATAGCCAATACAAAGAAAAAAATGGAGTACAGAGCTAACAGAGAATTTTCAACAGAGGAATTTCAAATGTCCTAAAAGCACTTAAAGAAATGTTTAAAATCCTTAGTCATTAGGGAAATGCAAATCAAAATGACCCTGTGATTCCATCTTATACCAACCAGAATGGCTAAGATTAAAAACTCAAGTGATAGTATATGTTAGTGAGGAGCTGGAGATAAAGAAACACTTTTGCATTGCTGGTGGGATTAAAAGCTGGTTCAATTACTCTGGAAATCAATCTGACTGTTCTCAGAAAATTGTAAATAATTCTACCTAAAGACCCAGTTATACCATTCCTGAGCATATACCCAAAAGATGCTCCACCACACCACACAAACACATGCTCCACTATTCATAGCAGTCTTATTCGTAATAGCCACAAGCTGGATACGGCCCAGATGTCCCTCAACCAAAGAATAGATGCAGAAAATGAGATTCATTTAAACAATGGAATACTATTCAGCTATTAAAAACGAGGACATCATGAAGTTTGCAGGCAAATGGAATTAGAAAATATCATCCTGAGTGAGGTAACCCAGACCCAAAAGGATTTGCCTAGTATGTCCTTAGCTTCTTTTCAGTATTTTTGTTTTTTCTTAAATGCATTCAAATGTTTGTCTTCGTAGAAGGCCTGTAGTTATTAATAGTTCCTTATCTTCAGTAAGTTTAATGTTGTCAAATTAAAATTTATATAAAAACATATTAATGATATAGCTTCTGTGTAACCTTGCAAGACACACCATTTTTACTAGTTTTCCTGGTAAACAAAATCCAGTATATCTGTTTAGTGTCTTTGGATATGGTTTTCAAGTCATATTGGATCATTTCTGTCAAATTCTAGTTCAAGAAGATTTACCATTAGATTTTCTTTGAAGAGCTATTGATTCACTTCTCATCTGAGGGTGGAGATAAGTTTGTGACCTACATTCATTTGATGTTTTCATAATATGTAAAGGAGGGGTTCACTCTGTTCCCTTCCATGTGGGTATCTAATTCTTGCAGCAATGGTGTTAAGAATATTTTCTGTACCCTAATGACTTTCATATACAGTATGCTTATACCTGGCTATATTTCACTGTGAGGTCCAACAATCTCTACCCATGAACATGCTGAGAGAATGGGAAGTCTTTCTTTCCTCTAAATGTCCATTTATTCATTCAAATCTGAAAATGTCATTGGGGTTGGTGCGTGATTAAGGATTCTACCTGAAGAGCCAGTTATCATTCCTGAGCATATACCCAAAAAATGCTCCACCACACCACATAGAAACGTGCTCCACTATTCATAGCAGTCTTATTCATATAATAGCCAGAAGCAGAACACTGCCCAGATGTCCCTCAACCAAAGAGTGAATACAGAAAATGTGGTTCATTTAAACAATGAATAGTATTCAGCTATTAAAAATGAGGACATCCCCAGATGGTGAATCCCCAGAATTCAGAGTGTCAGGCAGGAGGTTCCAAATTCAATTCTAGCCCAAAATACATAGAGAGATCCTATCCCAAACACATGCATACTCATATAAGTTAATAATAACAATAATGAAAACAGTGCCTATATTAAAGGGAGGTACTGAAGATTAGATGAGAAGATAAATATGATGTGTTTACCATATCAAACACTCATTAAATGGCACTTTTAACTTTAAAGTCATTTATCCATTTACTTGAGGTTTTCACACAAGCCTCATGACTAAGAAGGCATTGTGAGTCTATGAACCAGTATCTTACCTACCAGACCAGAAATATTTCCTGAATGAATAAAATAAAGAATGTTGTCAAACGAAACATGCTAAATGAAGAGACTATTCAAAATTCATCAGCAAAACCTTTGTCGATGAAGCCCACATAATTCAGTATATGAGTCACTACAGGTGCTTGGTGAAACCTCTCAATTCTATAGTGTCATTGGTTTGGAGTCAAAGGTTATCTTCATTTCTTCTTCCTATCTTTTTAATATATTTTAATTGTGCTTGCAAGCGTTACAAAGCATTTTGACTTTTGTTGCTGCTCCTTCTTGATTTTTGGAGTTTGAATTCTTTCTGGCTTCTGAAGTTCTTTTTCCACATAACCCAGGTCTCGAACCCCTGGATTCGAGTAATCTCAGCTTTCCAAGGAGCTAGAACCACAAGCATGTGGCACCATATTTAGTTGAGGATGATGGCTTCATAGTGAAAAAGAAGTAGGGCAGTGCTGGTTTCTTTTGTCTGACCAGTGTATTTGACACTCGTACTCACATTTGATTGCTAAATGCAAATAGTCCCACAGGAACAAGTAAATTTTATGAAATAGATATTTCCATTTGCTTATTAACAAACTGCAAGCAAACATTAGTCTGCACACATTTTATAGACAAGCAAAGTCTTCAAAAACAATAGAAAAGAGCACCCATGTCACATGACAATAGGCTTGAAAAGCTTGTCTCTATGTAGATAAAGAAGATGATATAACTCCTCCATCAAGAAGCCAACATATGGGACATTCTCCAGCAGATAATTTGCAATAGATGCAACAGAAGGAACCTTACAAATCTGCAAAGATGCTGAATGCAGCAGAAGGCATCCTCCTTTGTGTTGTCACTAGTGAGGCAGTGCTGGGAATTTTAGGGGACACATTTATTGCACTTGTTAACTGCATGGACTATGCCAAGAACAAGAAGCTCTCTAAGACTGGTTTCATTCTCATTGGCTTGACGATTTCCAGAATTGGTGTCATATGGATAATAATTTTACAGGGGTATATACAATTATTTGTTCCACACATGCTTATCTCTGGAAACATAACTGAATATATTACTTACATGTGGTTATTTCTCAATCACTTAAGTGTCTGGTTTGCCACCAACCTCAACATCCTCTACTTTCTAAAGATAGCAAAGTTTTTCCAATTCTGTATTTCTCTGGCTGAAAAGGAGAAAAGGTGCAGTTTTTATCTTTCTGTCAGGATGCTTACTTACCTCCTGGTTACTCTGTTTTCCACAAATGACAAAGATACTTCATGATAATAAAATGAACCAGGCAAACACATCTTGGGTCCACCAACGAACACATGACTTCCTTATTAACCAAAGTTTAACCAATCTGGGAATCCTTTTCTTCATAATTGTATCCCTGATGACCTGCTTCCTGTTGATTGTTTTTCTCTGGAGACATATCAGGCAAATGCGTTCAGATGTTTCAGGAGTCAGAGACCTCAACACAGAAGCTCATGGGAAAGCCTTGAAAGTTCTAATAGCATTTTTTATGCTCTTTATCCTGCATTTTGTAGGCATTTCCATAGAAGTCTTATGCTTTATTCTGCCACAAAACAAGCTGCTCTTTATAACTGGCTTGACAGCCACATGCCTGTATCCCTGTGGTCACTCAATCATCTTAATTCTAGGAAACAAGCAGCTGAAGCAAGCCTCTTTGAAGGCACTGCAGCACCTAAAATGCTGGAAGACAACAGAAAATCTCAGAGTCACATAAATGGGTTTGCAAATAAATAGCTGCCATGTTCTTCCCTGGCTTTTACCTGTTAGCTGACATTATTAAAACCTCCTGCTATGGTTGACATCTCAAGGAATCTAATTTTCTAGTGGCATTTTAAATCCACATGAAGCCTCATTTCCCATTGTGACTTGACTATGTAAATTCTTCCCACAAAATAACCAGATAACAATTGGCCTGGAGATGAATTCACATAAAGGTTTTTATGGTGAGAATAAACTGAAAAAATATTTATTTCTTTGTGAATCACTGTACCTCCCAGGATGAGTCAAAAAAAAAAAAAAAAAAAAAAAAAAAAAAAAAAGACAGTTATCATTAATCTTTGTGTCTAGACAGAACTAGGGACCAGAAGTTGATGCTTGTGTGTGGGTTTTCTCTTTAAGCAGAAATTATTGCCTTCATTGTGTAAGTCCTAATATTTCCAGCTAATGGAACATATTTGATGCAATAAAAATATCCAGAACAGTAGATATAGATATGTCTAAAGCTTCTAAGGAAACAGAGTCTAGCCAAGGGAAAACAATGACCTTGTCTATAAGTCCAGCAAATCCACCTGCAATGAAGTAAAACCACTAGGAGTTGGGTAAATATTCAACTAGAATACTGGGTCAAAAGGAGTCAATCTGGTCAGTGACAAAGGAAAATAATACTGAACTTGGGTGGAATCTGATTTGATTTTTAAAGTGATTTTTTTTAACTTTATATTGATTCTTTGTGAGTTTCACATTATGTACCCTAGTACCCCTCAACTCCCTGTCCCCTCATACCTACTCATCACTCTTACAACCTCCCCCACTATCAGTAGGAGACGGAGTCAGTTCTCTTGATGTCATGTCTTCATGGCTTCAGGGCCAGCTCACCTACACCATGCCTCCAGAGCCAACTCTACGTGCTGCCCAGTCATAGTTCAGGACCCACTCTCCCAAAACAGAAAAGGTTAGTACACATCAGACAAAGGTTTAGTATATAAATATATAAAGAACCACAAAAGTTATATACACAAAACTAGGCCAACCAATAAATTTATAAATTAAGTAAATGGACAATTCTTTTTAAAAGAAGAAGGAAAAAGGACTAAAGACATAAATGAAACTTTGTATTCAGTTTCTTACTCCCCAATAGCCAAATGTAGTGATATATGCCTATAATTCCCACACTTGGGTGGTGAAAGCTAGGAGATCAGAAATTCAAAGCCATTCATGACTATACAGTAAGTTTGAGGACAGTCTAGAATACATATGAGGAAAAGGAAGCAGAAAAAGAAAGATAAGTGGTGAGTGAACATTTTTAAAACCATTCAACATTCTTAGCCATTAGAGAAATACAAATTAAACTGTTCTAGGATGCCATATTACCCAGTCAGTGCTAAAAGAAAAAAAAGAGCACCATGATACAAGGATGTAGGAAAGGGGCATTGTACACTGCAGTTAGAGCTAAATTAGTGCATGCCCTATAAAATCCAGTGAGGAAATTCTTATAAGACTGATGACAGAATGATGCAGCTGGATTGTTACTGGGTGTATACCTGAGGGACTCTAAGTCAGTCAGATGCAGAGCTACTTTTCCATCCATGCTTATTTTTGTACTATTCACAACATTACGGTAATGGATCCAACCTAAACATCCATCAAGATACAAATGGACAAAGACTATGCAGTACATATACACAACGGAATTTTATTCATCGCTAAAACATCATGACATAAGGAAAAATGAATGCAGAAGGAAATAGCTACATTAAATGAAAGAAGCCAGACTCAGAAAGAAGAATGCTGTGTTTTCTCTCACATGCTGACTATAGATTTAGAGACCGTGTGTGTGTGTGTGTGTGTTGTGTGTGTGTGCGCGCGCGCGCGCGTAGAGTATGTTGAAAGAAGGGAAGAATGGCTCTAAATAGAGTTTGGAGTCAGAAAGAGGAAGGGAGGGGAGGGAGGGAGAGACTGAGGGAGGGAGGGGATAAAAAAAAATGAACTGACACTTTGTGATACTAAGAATAGCACCAGAAAGAGAGAAACAAGGAGATTGATGAAGGCAATGGTGTGAGAGTTCTCAAATAAGTAAAGACCATACACACAAACACAACACACACACACACACACACACACACACACATATATGTGTGTGTGTGTGTGTGTGTGTGTGTGTGTGTAGTGTGTGTGTATATGTTAAAATGTGGTATTAATCTATCACCTGGTGTGCTAATGTATATTATAGATAGATAGAGAGATAAAGAAATAGATTGATAGATTAATGAGAGATAGATAACAGATGATAACTAGATGATTGATAGATATATAAATAAATAGATGATAGACAGAACAATGGTTAATATTGACTATCAACTTTACAACACCTAAAATCACCAAAGAACCAAGAGTCACTGCACACATCTCTAATCTCAGCATTCAGGAGGCAGAAGCAGGAAAATCTCTGAATTTGAGACCAGTCGATAAGTTTCAGGACAGACAGGACTACCCAGAAAAATCTTGTCTCAAAAATAAATCCAGAAATGAATAAGTAAATGAATGACCAAATAGATGAGCCTCCTATATATTCATTCATGATTATGTTGCAGAAATTCAGGTAAGAAATCCCACCTCAATGTGAGTAGCATCATGCGATGAACTGTGGCTCCAGTCTGCATAAAAATGAAAGAGCTAGCTAAATCTGAGCATTCATTTCTCATTCCCTCCAGAGGATGGAAGCAATGTGACCAGCTACATCAAGTTCCTATTGCCATGAGTTCCTTATGTGATGAGCTGTTTCTCAAACTGTGATTCAGAATAAATCTGTTCTTCCTTGTATTTTGTTATAGCCATGAGGAAAGCAATTTAGATAGATGATAAAGAGATGGATAGATGATGATAGGTAGACAGTTGATAGAAAGATGAGAGGGAGAGAGAGAGAGAGAGCTTTATGTCAATTTGATACAAGCTAAAGTCATCTAAGGGGAGGAAACCTCAATTTTAAAAATGCCTCCATGAATATCTAGCTGCAGGTAAGCCTGTAGGATATTTTGTTAATTAGTGATTGATTTGGGAGGGCCCAGTCCATTGTGGTTGGTGCCATCCCTGGGCTGATGGAGCTGGGTTCTATAACAATGCATGTAAAACAAGTCATGTAAAAGAAGCCAGTAAGCAATACCTCTCCATGGCCTGCAACAGCTACTCCCTGAAGGTCCTGCCTTCAATGCTTTTGACTGTGAACTATTATATGGAACTGTGAGTGAAATAAACCCTTTCCTCCACAAGGTGCTTTTGGTTGTAGACTTTTTATTTTTATTTTAATAGAAAACCTAACTGAGGCAGGCAGACAGACAGACAATAGACATATAGATACATAGAAGGTACAAAGTCCTTGTTCACGAAGATAAGCACTAGGGAAACAAGGAAACTTAAACATGCAGGCTGATCTATTCTACAAAAAGAGATGTGCATTTGTTTAGGCCTTCTGTCATATATAAAGCACACAAACTCACATATAGACATTTTGGTTCTCTTGCTCTTCAAATCTTTTCATTCCTTTTTCTGTTATGTTCCCTGGCCTTACATGTTGTAGATGTATTAATTAGAACAGGCAACCTAGAGTGGACTGATATCTCCATTTTGACCATTTGTGGTTTCCTTTAATGGTCTCCATCAGCTGTAATAAAAAAGGTTTTTTGATGAGGGATGAGAGCTATACTTCCCTGTCATTGCCCAATGATCCCATGAACAAAGTGGCCATGATGACAGTCATTGTGGTCACACATGGGCTCAAATGCATGGAATTTTTTCTCATCAATGCTGTGTGGCTATGTCTGATGTTGAGTACCAAATACACCAGCAGCAAAAAACAACACTGAGTCCAAATATGCAATTATTTTCAGGGGTGATCAACCAATGACTTGGTTGCTGATTAAGTGCACTGAACCACTCCAATTGGAGAAAAGGCAGTACGTTGCTAGAATGGATACATTATGCTTGTGTCAAAACTACCTCCCATGAACTCACAAATGCCTTGTAAACCATCATAGTATCCTATTCAGTATTGATTGACTGAGGGACTTAATTTATAATGAAAGGAAGGAAAGAAGGAAGGAAGGAAGGGGAAGGAAGGAAGGAAGGAAGGAAGGAAGGAAGGAAGGAAGGAAGGAAGAAAGGAAGGAAGGAAAAGAAAAGGAAGGAGAAGGAAGGAAGGAAGGAGGAAGGAAGGAAGGAAGGAAGGAAGGAAGGAAGGAAGGAAGGTAAGGTAAATTGGTCATAGTCTTATGCTCATATAAATTCACTGGCTTTACCATGACTCCCTCTATCCTGGAACAGCTGGCTTGATACAACACTGACATTGAAAAAAATAGTTACATCACAATCTAGGTTTCAATAGCTTTGGGGGCTGAGGAAGAATGATATTGATAATTTTTTCTTATGCTGCGAATACCCTTAAGTATAAACAAAAATCACTTTAGAGAACTGTATCCTCAACCAGAGTTCCCTGGTTCTACTCAACAACAGTTTTACAATTCATTGTTTACCTTTCTCTATTTCCCTTTAAAATTGTTTCTTTTTTTTTTCTTTTTATAAACATGTAAATGAACGTATTTTGTTACTAGTATTTAACTTTATTTACATGTGCCTTCTTGATGTATTTTAATGTCTTTTTCCATATATATAAAATACACTGACTCTAAAATAAACATAAAAGTTGCCAAAGGAAAGCTACAAGTGAACATGAAGTCTACAACTTCATAAAGCAACAGCCAAAATGGATACTCAATTTGATATGGCGGTTCATGCAAATAACCCCACAACTCAAAAGGCTGAAGCAGGAAGACTGCATTGATTTCAAAGCCATCCTGTACTATAGCAAGATCCTGTGTCAGCATACATATATATCACACACTCACTCACTCTCCTTGAATGTGGAAAACAAACACTAAAATGCAAACACTATATCCCTTATTTGCAACACTGACTGTAAGGACCAAGACATGTAGAACAGATTAGCCCAACTCTTATACATCTGGTTTGGTTATGAGTAATAGAAAGAAGAAGATACACAAATCACAATTTAAATCAATTCTATTTCGAGGACCCCACATGTGTCTGGAAATAAAGGAAAGAGTCTTTATAACATGAAAACTATGCATAAGACATACAAAGAGCTAGTATAAAGCATGCAATACATTTGATTCTAATAGTGTTACAAGTTTATAAATAAAAATAAATATAAAAAGAAAGGAAAATTAGCATAAAAGTTATAACAATAACAGGGATTTAACATGAGAAGAATAAATAATAAAGTCAAATCATGAAGAAAAAAAATAAACTCACAATTTATAAACTTATTCTAAATTGATCCCAATTGCCAAGCATACTAAAAATACTGAAGCATATATAAATAAATTATCTATTTGATTGATATACAAGATTAGAGGGATGAATGATCTATAATAGGCTAAAAATGTGGCTACACTTAGATTTTTTTCATACAAACACATGATACAATGAGCATTGCTTATTATTATGGCACAATTGTAACAGTTGTATGAAAGTTTTCAAGACAATAAAAGTACTCTGGCCAGGAAAACAGGCAGCCCAACTTGAGATCTTTATCACTACCCCCTCTTCTATTCCAAATCCAATCCCCTAGTCTCATCTCCAGCTCTGTAACAAAGCACATTTGTTCTCCCTTCCTGTCTGCCTCCACCTTCAGTGGATCCGCAAACCATCCTATCCAAACTTCCTTCTACTTACACATTTCAATATCCCAACTTCTAACTCCAGCAGGCATTCCTGGAACCTGCCAGATGCCTAAGACAGAGGCAAGTAGACTAGCTAAGCACCTATGATAGCTTCAGATCTTCACCCTCCCTCCTCTTCTCCATATCCACTCCAAGCCCTGTATCAGACAAAGAGAATGGAATCAAGTCCAGAAATAAACCCGTGCATTTATCAACCAATTTCTGACAGATGCCTAGAAGACAAGGTGAAGAAATTATAGATGTCAGTAGATAGTATTAAGAAAACTTTATATCTGCACATAACAGAATTAACCTAGATCCTTTATCATGCAGTATATAGATGTTAGCTAAATGTACCAAGGCAAAAGAAAAACTGTAGCCCTGAAATTTATTGCATAAAACAAGTGGGAAAGAATTGGTCTGGGTGAACAAAATGGATATTACCCAACAAGCAAAAATAGACAAATGGAACAAATTAAAAATGAAAAGCTTCTGTATAGCAAAGGAGACAATGGTCAGAGAGGAGATATTACTGACATAGTCAAATAAAATATTTGTAGAATACTCACTTGATACAGATTAATATCCAACTTGTAAAGAACACAGCATGTCTGTGAAGAATTATATGGGAATTGTCATGGATATTGCATGGAATCTGTAGATTGCTTTTGGTAGGATTGTCATTTTTACTATGTTAATAATACTAATCCATGAGCCTGGGAGATCTCTCTATTTACTGAGGTTTTTTTCAATTTCTTTCTTCAGCATCTAATGAAATGATCATGTGATATTTTTCCTTGAGTTTGTTTATATAGTGGATTATGTTAATTGAATTTCTTATATTGAACCACCCCTGCATCCCTGATACAAAGCCTACTTGATCTTGGTGAATGATGGTTTTGATGTGTTCTTCGATTCAGTTTGCTAGAATTTTATTAGTATATTTGCATCGATATTCATGAGCAATATTGGTCTGAAGTTCTCTTTCTTTGTTGGGTCTTTGTATGGTTTAGGTATCAGAGTAATTGTGGCTTCATGGAGTAGATTTCCTTCTATTTCTATTTTATGGAATAGTTTGAGGATGTTGCTATTAGATCTTCTTTGAAGGTTTGGTAAAATTTCACACTAAAGCCATCTGGCCCTGAGCTTATTTTGGTTGGGAGGTTTTTAATGACTTCTGTTTCATTAGGGGATATGGACCTGTTTAAATAGTTTACCTGCTCATAATTTAACCTTGGTATGTAGTATCTGTCTAGAAAAATCATTCATTTCATTTAGATTTTCCAGTTTTGCTGTGTATAGGCTTTTGTAATGGGAGTTGGGGAGTAGAATCTGATGGTTCGTTTTTAATTTCCTCAGTTTCTATTGTTTTGTCTCTCTTTTCATTCCTGATTTTGTTAATTTGGATACCATCTCTGTGCTTTTTACTTAGTTTAGCTAGGGATTTATCTATCTTGTTGACTTTCTCAAAGAACCAGCTTTTGATTTTGTTGATTCTTTCTTCCATTCTCTTTGTTTCCATTTGATTGATTTGGACCCTGAGTTTGACTATTCCCTGCCCTCTACCAATTTTATATGGAACAAAAACCTAGGGGAGCTAAAACAATTCTCAACAATTAAAGAACTTCTGGGGGAATCATCATCTCTCACTTCAAGCTATAGAACAGAACAATAATGATTAAAAAAAAAAAAAAACAAATGGTATTGGTACAGAGACAGAGAGGTTGATCAATGAAATAGAATTGAAGACCCAGAAATAAAACCACACATTTATGAACACTTGATCTTTGACAATATATATATATATATATTATATTATATATATATATATATATATATATATATATATATACACACACACACACACACACACAATTGAAAAAAGAAAGCATTTTAGGAAGTAGTGCTGATCTAACTGGCAGTCTGTATGTGGAAAAATGAAAACACATCCATATTTGTCACCTTGTTCAAAACTCAAGTACAGGTGGTTCAAGGACCTCAACATAAAATCAGATACAGTGAATATAACAAAAGAGAAAGTGAGAAACAGCTTCAAACCCATTGGCATGGGTACGGTGAGGGGTGGGGGGGGATGGAATTTCCTAAACACAACTCCAACGATTTAAGCTCTAAGATCAAGAATTGATAAATGGTATCTCATGAACTGAAAAGCTTCTGTAAGGCAAATGACACAGTCAATAGGACAAATCAGCAACCCACAGATTGGGAAAAAAATCTCCACTAACCCCACATCAGACAGAGGGATAATATCCAAAATACAGAAAGAACTCAAGAAGCTAGCCTCTAAAACACCAAACAACTCAATCAAAATATGAAGTATAGAACTAAACACAGAATTCACAACAGGAATCTCAGATACCCAAGAAGCACTTAAATTTTCAAAGTCTTAGTCATCAGAGACATGCAAATTAAAACCCTGAGATTCCACCTTACACCAATCAGAATGGCTAAGATCAAAAACACAGGTGGCAGCACATGCTGGTGAGAATGTGGAGAAAAACAACACTCCTCCATTGCTGGTAGGATTGCGAACTGGTACAACCACTCTGCAAATCAATGTGGAGGTTCCTCAGAAAATTGGAAATAGATCTTCCTGAAGACTCTGCCATACCACTTTTGACATATACTTAAAAGATTCCTCACCATACCACAGGAAAACATGCTCCACTATGTTCATCGTAGCCTTATCTGTGATAGCCAGGAGATGTATACAACCCAGATGATCCATAAGGGAAGAATAGACACAGAAAATGTGGTTAATTTACACAATGGAATACTATTCAGCTATTAAGAGTGAGAACACCTTGAATTTTGCAGGCAAATTGATGGAACCAGAAAATATCTTCCTGAGTGAGTAACTCATACCCAAAAGGACATGCATGGTACATACTCACTAATAATGGATATTAGCCACAAATTACAGAATACCCAGGTACAATCTGCAGAACTCAAGGTTAACAAGCCGAAAGCCTCAAGTGAAGATGCTTCAATCCCACTTGAGAGGGAGACGAAACCAACCATGGGACACCGAGGGACGAAGGGAGGGAGGAAGGGAGAGAAGGAGGGAGAGAAGGACAGAGGGAGGGAGGGACCTGAGTGGGTATAGGGAGTGAGAGGGGAAAAAGAGAACATGATCAGGTATTGTGGGGTGGAGCGGACAGGAGAAAAGCCCTGAGATCCAGCAGAATGAAAGGAAATATGCATGGCTGTCCTCCGAGAGGCCCAACAAGCTAATGACCGAGATAGAGAAAGATTCTTACACCCAACCCTTGGACAGAAGCCTGGGATCCCTGTGGTGGAATTAAGGTAAGACTTGAAGAAGCTGAGGAGTTAGTCTCAACTAACCTAGATCCATGAAATCTCTCAGACAGTGAGACACCAACCAGGCAGTGTACACTACCTGGTGCAATGCCCCAAACATATATACAGCAGAGGACTGCCTGTTCTGGCCTCAAGAAGAGAAGACTTACCTAATTCTTGAGAGACTTGAGGCCCTAGGGAGTGGGGAGGACTGACAGGGGGTGGGGAGGGATGAGACATCCTCTTGGAGACAGAGGGAGAAGGAATGTGATATAGAAATGTGCAAGGGTGGACAAGAGGGGGTAATGACTGGCCTGTAAAAAAAAAATAAATTAAATAAAAGTAATTTTTTTAAAAAAAGAAAAGAAAAAAGGAACACAAGCAGTTTGGAGCAACTAGTTGACATGGTGTTTATGAATGTATAAATAGTGCCCCTTCAAAGGAGAACTGAGCATTTCAGGAATGCGATCAACGAATAGCAACAAATGAAAATAATATATAATTTGAAGATTCTAACATAATCTAGCTGGGCCAGAAAAACGAGTATCTCAGTGATATCTGAAATCAAGTGCTCTGTCTGCAAACATGTTCAATACTAAAGAAATTTACATTATCTCAGCAGCTGGAGAATGCATCGTAGGGCTATTGGGGGATGGACACTATGAACTAATCAACTTTTTTGCCCTAAAGAATCTCCTCCATTTATTGCATCCTCACTAGTTATCTCCAGAATGAGTATGATTGGCTCAACGGCACTGAGCAGCATTATATTAGTCTTTTACCCAGAAACCTATCATCCAGTAATGGTGTTCTCTCATAGTATCTAAGCAGTCCCAAGAACTTGAATGTGTTTTGCTACCATCATCTTAGCTTTTATCTCCTCACAGTAGCCAATTTCCTCACTCACTTTTATCCTGGCTTAAGTGGGAAATTTACAAAATAGCTCAATGGTCCTGTTAGGTTGCTTTTTAATTTCCTTGCTGGTCAGCCTTAAACTGCCAACCTGAACCCTTGGAGCTACAGAGAAATACTTCACCAAAATGTTCATACCTTGAGTAAAAACGGGGTATGGGAGTGTATCTAGCCATTAACTTTGTTTAAACTATTATGCCATTAGTATTGTTTTTTCCTTTTAATTAAATGCTTATGAGGATATACTAAGTTGGTGAAACTCAATGCCAAAGCTTGGATAAGCCCAGCACAGAAGCCTGTGTACCTGTCATGAAAATGTAACGTCACTTCCCTTCTCTTTTTCTGTGTTGTATTTCTTCTCTTCTGGTAACCTTTAACTATTTAAATATAAGATAAAATTAGTTATAGTGTTTGTAGAAACTCGTAATTCTCTATCCCTTGGTTCAGTAATTTTAATTTGGGAAAATAATAAATTACAAGAGGCATCTGTTAATATGCTGTTGGCTGTGATAAACACCATGACCAAAAACAGGTTGGGGAGCTTACTTGAATCGCTTGTGTACCACAGACAATCACTGAATAGAAGTCAAAGTAGTAATCTGTAGTCAGGAACTAAACCAGAGGCCATGCAGGAACTTTGTTTCTGGCTTGCTCAACTAATTTTCTTACACAACCCAGGCCCAACTTCCCACAGTAGATGACACTACCGACAGCGGAGGGCACTGCTCAGCATGGGCCTTCTTATACCAAGCAGCAATCAAGAAAATATCCCCAGAGACATGTCCACTGGGCAGTCTGGTGGTGGCAATCCTCAATTGAGATTTTTCTCTTCTCAGATGAGACATAACATGAGAGATAAGTCATCTCTTCTAAGATGAGAGATAAGTGAAGATACTGACATACAGAGACATAGTATGCAGGATTTGAAATATTAATTTTTATAAATGGGCTTAGTAGCATATATAATTTTCTAATACATAAGTTATCTAGAGAGGGCAAGTTGAGCCAAGAGCCAGGGAAAAACAGCAAGACTCTGTTTCAAAAACAAAACCAAAAGATGGCTCAGTTGTTAAGATCACTTACTACTCTTTCAGAAGACCCAGGTTCAACATCCACATGCCAGTTCACAAACTATACACATAAAATAAAAATAAATGAGTCTTCTTGAAACATAAAATTTTAACAATGTTTGCATTTTCTAATGTCTGCATTCTTATGGTTTCTTTATTCTATCAATTTTGGATGCATAGCTCATGAGTGATCAGGACTGATTACATGTAGGCTCTTATGACTATAGAGTCACTGAACATGCTCGAACATTGTCTTTGTGACATAAATTTAACTGATATTCTTTATAACACAAGAAAAGAACTCAAAAACATTGGAGACCTGGCCCCAGCTGAGCACCATGTGGTCTGGACAGTCATAGCAATCCTGAGATGACCCCAGACACCCAGAAACCCTAGGTTGCAACTAAGATAAGCAAGTACGTGGGAGAGAGATGAAGAAAGAGAAGCAGAACTGGAAACTCCACAGTAATGAGAAACAGCCTGATATGAGTAGCCAGCAATGCTCTCTGAGGCCATGGGTAAGTCCTGGGCCTGTATTGCTGCCAAGGGCCATGTCTGGGTCTGTGGTCCTGCAGCACTGGAGGTCTGCTACCCCCAAAGGCCATGTGGATATCCCTTGTCTGAGCCATATTGATGTCTGAGGACTGTGCAGAGCTGGCCCCACTCCTCACTGGCTACAGCAAAAGCATCGCCCCACACACACCTCATTTGAGTGGCACAATAGAATTGGTCCTGGTGGCATGGGCACAGGTGAGCTAGCCCTGCCATTTGTTTGTCATGCGATGGTGTGGATGAGGGAAAGATGTTCTAGCCCCACTTTTCTCTCTCCACCTGCTGCAGGCAGGAGAGCTGGCCCAGCCCCTCACAGGCTGCAGCACTCAGAACAATACTCTACACCTCACCAATGCAGCACAATAGAGGTCTCCCTGGTCACATGGTCACAGAGAGCAGGCCCTGAGGACATGAGAATAGGAAAACTGGCCCTGGCCCTCTATGAATTGCTATAGCACATGAAGGGGCCAGTGCTACAGATCCAAAGCTGCGGGATCTTCATTACACAGGGCAACAGCAGAATATCTGAGAGGCGTCTTGGTGAAGATCCAGTATTGATAGTGTAGCAGAAGCCAGATGCCTCCAACCAGACCAATATCTCATTGCAATGAACATTTCAAGTAAAGGTGCCTGAACAAAAGGGTATATTGTGTGACACACTATGGCATACTACAACTTCTACATGTTGTTGTTGTTTGTTGTTGTTTTGGTTTTGATTTTGTTGTTGTTACATTTGGTGGTAGTGGTGATGGTGGTTTGGTTTGGTTTAGTTTTGGGTTTTGGTGGTTTGGGGGGATGTTCCAAGCACATAGGATGGGGTTGGGGAAATAAGTGGAATGGGGTTCATGGTATGAAATTCACAAAAAAAATCAATAAAAAGATTTTATATGGAGACTTAAATTATAGGGAGTGTTAGTTTGTTAAATTTTCTTAAAAGATCTATTTCTCAATGTGGAGCCAAAATTTAAATACCTTAATAATGAGCAGCATGATTGTATAGCATGATGGGAGTCCTCCACAAATTTCAGCTGCTGCCAATTTTCTAATTGCTAGGAAATTCTTGAGAGTCAGGTTGCCTAATCACACAGGACACCACTAAATTTAGTTCAGTTGATCTTTTGCTACACTGTAAGTTCTAAAATATTCTTTTAAAAATGTTCACTGTTTCACTAAAATTCAAATTTAACTGAGTGCTCTACATTTTTATTTATTCAATTTAGTAGCCGTGCTGAGGCTACTAGTATGACTTCTGAATCCCAAATTTGTAAAACTTAGCCTCAGAGAAATAGCTTGGGACCGTGGAAAGGAATTGGGTAAATTTGCATCTTAGCAAATAGTAGCTGAGCCTAAATTAACTGTGTGTAGAAAAGAATGAACTCCGGGGAAGATAAATGGACATACAATGTCCAGGCTAAGGATCGTCAAACACACTGTTTGTAAGACTAATTGAGATTTAGATAAATTTTCTACAGTCTTCATGTATAATTCTCATCTTCATCACAAGACAGACTGCAACTTAACTTAAAAAGGTAAAGACAAGGACAGCGAACCCTAAACAGCCAAGTGTAGAAATCAAACTACATCAAGTCAGCCAGAAACTAATTGGATACTTGTCTACTTTAAGATGACATATGAAATAGATATTACCTTAATGCTTGTAGCTGTTGGTGAGGCCTTAGTAGGGATCTTAGGAAATGCATTCATTGCACTGGTAAACTTCAGGGGCTGGATGAAGAATAGGAAGATTGCCTCTATTGATTTAATCCTCTCAAGTCTGGCCATGTCCAGAATTTGTCTACAGTGTATAATCCTATTAGATTGTATTATATTGGTGCAGTATCCAGATACCTACAACAGAGGTAAAGAGATGAGGACCATTGACTTCTTCTGGACACTTACCAACCATTTAAGTGTCTGGTTTGCCACCTGCCTCAGCATTTTCTATTTCTTCAAGATAGCAAACTTCTTCCACCCTCTTTTCCTCTGGATAAAGTGGAGAATTGACAAGCTAATTCTCAGGACTCTACTGGCATGCGTGATTCTCTCCCTGTGTTTTAGCCTCCCAGTCACTGAAAATTTGAATGATGATTTCAGACGTTGTGTGAAGACAAAGGAGAGAATAAACTCTACTTTGAGATGCAAAGTAAATAAAGCTGGACATGCTTCTGTCAAGGTAAATCTCAACTTGGTCATGCTGTTCCCCTTTTCTGTGTCCCTGGTCTTATTTCTCCTCTTGATCCTCTCCCTATGGAGACATACCAGGCAGATGCAACTCAATGTAACAGGGTACAAAGATCCCAGCACAACAGCTCATGTGAAAGCCACAAAAGCAGTAGTCTCCTTCCTTGCCCTGTTTGTTGTCTACTGCCTAGCCTTTCTCATAGCCACCTCCAGCTACTTTATGCCAGAGAGTGACTTAGCTGTAATTTGGGGTGAGCTGATAGCTCTAATCTATCCTTCAAGCCATTCGTTTATCCTGATCCTGGGGAACAGTAAACTAAAACAGGCATCTGTGAGGGTGCTTTGTAGAGTAAAGACTATATTAAAGGGAAGAAAATATTAGCATCATGGACATATCTGAAGGAAAGCTATCACTTTCTAAGAGAAAGGAAGACAAGATCATCATCCTTCATTTTTACATGAACATTGATTTCATGCCGTGACATCCTTTTAGGAAACTTAAATTGAATCTTGGGAAATCTCATATACAGCAACTTTGCATGTCTCTATCTCTATTATTCTCTCCCTTTCAATACAAGTTGATGTAAAAAAATAATTTCCAGAACAAATTATAACAAATAGCTACAGAAGAAAGGACATTTTCATAGTCAGTTCTGAATCACTCCTCCAAATGCAAAGCTGCCTGACAAATTCAAAACAATTGTAACAGCATCTCACTGCTGTTTGCATTTGTTGGAAAAGCAGGTGGTTTGTTCTTCTGGCCTGACTTAGAGTTTTCTTCTTAGGTCATTGAACTATGTTCATGATTAGCGAAGAGTCAAGTACCAAGTGACAATTTTTGTTGTGGAGACAGGTGCTCATCATGTGATTCTGGCTGGCCTGGAACTTGTTATGTAGACTAGTTGGTCACCAAACACATATAGAGATCTGCCTGCCCCACCTGCCAGTTCTAGAATTTAAGGCATGCACCACCACAACTGGTTCAAGTGACAATTCTTGACAAGTGTTTTAGAAATAAATAGTATACTAGAAATTAACACTGAGTGTAAGTGCTGCTTAGGTATAAGTTGTGATTAAATGCTATATTTAGTTAGAAAATTATTTAGGATTATAGATCAATGATGAAAATACTCTAGAATAAGTTTTATAAAGAAACTTTGTAGAAAAAAATCCTATTGATTTGAAAAAATTTCTCCAAAAAGAACACCTACAAATTTGCTCTGAACAGCTAGACTGTATCAATAAGTGATTATGAAAATATCATGACAGGATATGGCCTTTAATATTAAAGATAGAATCATTTATAGTAAACTTGGTATGTACGTAAAAGACTATGTCACTATACCACAAAGATACTTGCACTATTGTGTTTATTGCAACACTATTCATAATAGATATGGCACAAAACTAGACATTCATCAATAGATGAATCAATAAAGAAAATGTACATATACACAATGAAATTGTATTCAGGTATAAAGAAGAATGCAGCCGTGTCATTAGCAAAAACATAAGCAGAATTGAAGGTCCTTGTGATCATTGAAATAAGCCAGATCTGGAAAAAACAAAATCTGTGTATTTTTTCTGAAGTAGAGAATGTATACTGGATGGATGGATGGATAGATAGATAGATGAATGGATGCTGTTATAGTATTAAAAACAAAACAGGCTTTTAGGGAGTATGAAGAAATCTAAAGGACAGGGAAGATATATATATAGGATAGCATAATGGTGGTAAAAGGAAAAACAACTATTACATAAAAACTAGATTTAGAACTGTATGTGCGTGCGTGCGTGTGTGTAATAAAGCAGGAATGGAACTACTTAGAGAGAGAAAAGGACAAACACATGGAGAGGTGAAAGAGGAGGACAATGACAAATAGTAACAATATGAGCAAAGTATCATGATTTACATATATAGCAATGTCAAATAGAAACTCAGAATTTAGTGTGCCTACCAAAATTGGATAACAATTAAAAAACATAACGACTGAAAGGAAAGGAAAGGAAAGGAAAGGAAAGGAAAGGAAAGGAAAGGAAAGGAAAGGAAAGGAAAGGAAAGGAAAGGAAAGGAAAGGAAAGGAAAGGAAAGGAAACAAGGAGAGAGAAATGAAAAATGGTGAGAAGTGAAGAGAACAAAAAGAAGTAGAATAAATGTGGCAGGGGATGAAGGATCTCAGCTATAGAGATCCCAGTATATACATAATATATACAGGCTGAGAGATGTGTGAGAGGGCAAGTTCACAACCAGTCTGGGCTTATCTCAAAAGATAAGAGAGATCAGGGGGCAGTACATAGAATGGTTCGGAGGGAGGACAGGAAAGAGGGAAATGATGTAATGGTAGTACAATTTAAAAGTTATGTTTAAAAAGCAATGGGACAGAAAACAACCTAACAAGGAAAGGTGATTAATTCACTAGTATAGCAACCTGAGTTCATCCTAGCTAGGATGAAGTTGGCCTTATTCAGGAAAGCTTAATTCCTCAGTGTGATAATTGTTAAAAAATCATGTGAAGATTTTTTTTTTAAAAAAGAAAGTTAAATGGTAGATTTGCACAGCTGCTTTTCCTGTAGCAGTAAGAATAGTTATCAGGTTTTTTTTTATGAGGACTCAGTGAATGGACCACAGAAAGTGCAGATAAATTTCTTCCTGATTCCTTGTATGCTCAGTAGACAGTCACTCATACCTTGACTACCTTCTGTGATTCATCACAGAAAGCACTATGGAATACAAATAATAATTAAACAAATGTAGATACAAGCCATAATCACACAACTGAGAGTTGCTAAAGATGAGGCATCATTTTGTATTGAATCTGTATAGATCTACATCCAGAAAATAAAATCAGAGCTGATTGACAACTTGATTAGACCTGGCATGCCCCTGACAGGTCTGAGTGGGTATTTACTAAAGTTAGATGAGAAGAAAAGACTCTTCCCCAGAGTGAACAACACTTCTGCTGCCAGCCAGAATAAAAAGATCTGAGTGAAAGGTGGTGATGGCTTTGCCTGCTCATCTTCACTATTTGCTAGAAGTTACTCCACTGCTGATACTTCTCCTGCAATCCTTTCCTGACGTTGGGACCTAGACATTTTTTTATCCATTCTTCCAAAGTTAGACTGAGGAAGAGCATCTTTTCAGATATCCTGAAGCTGTTTGATGCCAGACTGACACTGCTGAAGCATCCATTCTCATAGAAAAAGAAGCTACTGAGTCCTCTTCCTCACAGTGTGCCAGCATGACTCAGCCTACATCAAATAAATCACACCAATAAATCATGCTTGTATTATATATGCATTCTACCAGTTCTAGCTCTCTAACTCTGACTAACACAGGCTGTGGTACCAGAAATGGGGTCACTTCTGGAATAGACCTATTCATGTGGTTCTTATGGGGTTTTTTTTAACAAGTTTGCAGAAGGAATGTGGAAGAATTTGTAACTTTAAAAAAAAAAGCACTCAAATAGTATAAGCAGTGCTTAAAGGATCATTTTTGTGGAAGTTTGGAAGATAAGATGCTGGAAGAAATGAAGATGGTAGAGACTTGTTTCATAGTACTTCAGAGTGGAACAAGTGAGACTGGGTTAGAGTCCATTGGTACGATACACTATCAATAATCTGATTGTCCTCTTCTAGTGTCCTGAGAACTTGAGTAATGTTTAAATGGAAGATTATGATTAAGTCTGTTTGTCCTTGGAAATTTCAAGACAGGATAGCGTTCAGGCTGTGTCATAGTTATTAATCACTATTTCAATTCAGATCTCTAATAAAAGAGGGGAAAACATTGAGCAGAACAATAAAAAATTGAAATTTGCCAAGAAAATGTATGTGTACAAGTGTAATGATTCAGACAAGGACAGAGCAGGAGATATATCACTTGATGATACCATGTCCTGTGATTAAAGTCATTGGGAATCTGTAATACTCAATTCAGATAGAATGACAAATGGCCCAGACCCTTCAAGAAGGTATGTTTCACAACTCCAGAAATTCAGACAAAGAAGTAAAACCTAGTGAGGCTATTGATTAATATAGAAAAATACAAAATAAATAGAAAAAGAAGATAATTACAAATTATAGCTAATGCTATGTGACTAATTTTAAAAAGCAAGAATTATAATTGATATATCTCTGTCATATTTTAAGATTTCATTTGTACATGTATACATATACATTAAGCATATTTTCCTCTCTTTCTTTAACATTAAATAGAGCAGTGTAATAGAACAGATAATATTGGCACTTAAGAGTTGTAAATCTGTATTGTCCAACTGAATTTTTGAAAAATTAATCACTTCTCAAGGGACTTAACCATTTTTTCAAGTGGAACATGACTGTGTTCTTTGCTATACATTGGACAATTATGCCATGTTAGGCAAAATTATGAACTTGTTATTGTCTTCACTTGGAAATTAAGCATGGCACCGTATTGGATGGCACCTTGACAAAGGGTGGACTTGTGATGGCTATCTTGATTGTAAATGTGAATGAATATGGAATCAACTAAAAGAAATGCCTGGAAAGGAACTAGCAGGGTAGAATACTAGAAGGATTAACAGAAAAAGTATGGTAGTTGGAATAAGAATGCACCCATGGGTTTATATATATAAGTGCTTAGGGAATGGCACTATTTCAAAAGACTAGGATATGTGGCCTTTTTGGAGAAAGTGTGTCATCGAGACTGGGCTTTGGAGTTTCAAAAGCCCAAACCAGATCCAGTGACTCTCTTCTTCATACCTGTGGATCAAGATGTAGACTCTCAGCATCTTCTCCATTACCATGTCTGCCTGCATGCATGCTTCTCGCCATGACAATGATGAACAGAACTTTTGAAACTGTAAGTAAACCTTGGTTAAATGGTTTCCTTTAAAAGAGTTGCTGTGGTCATTGTGTCTCTTCACAGCAGTAAAACACTAAGACAGAGGGTTAGGACATTTCTCAGAATAGGCAGTACCTTCCACTGGCAGTCCAGACAGAAAGATGATTGAAGAAAACCCATTGCTTCATTTGCCTACCAGCCTTTGCTGCCACAATCCTTCAACGATATTACAACCCAATTTGGTTGTTTGGTTGTTTGTTTGTTTGTTTTTTGTCTTTTGCTTTTTGGATTGTTTTTGATGGGGGTAATTTTTTGTTTGGTTAGTTTGGGGGTTTGTTTGGGTTTGCCTTCCAATATGAGTTTAAGACTAGGTGTACATTGGGCATCCTTCAGGCTTTCCATGACTGATTGTAACTGTGAAGGAGTCTAGACTCACAGACTTAGCAACTTCTAGTTCTCAGCCTCTCAGTGTTCAGACAGCAGTTATTGGACTGTCCAGTCTATATCATGGAAACCAAAGTAATAAATTGCCTTTGTGCTGTATATTCTTTTTAATGACTCATTCTTCTACAGACTCCTGCTAGTACAGACCAAAATTTCAAACAATTAACATAAAATGCTCTGGAGAAATAACAATAACAACAAATTGCAACAGAATAACTACAAAGACCTCCAAGATAAAATGTTCACTGTGTTCTATTTCCCATGTATATTTTCTCTAATACTTTGGACTTCATTTTTATTTTTGTGAAGTCATCTACTACCTACCTACTATGCAGCTACTTACAAGCAATGAGGCTTTCTCTCTTCACCATATTCTTGCTCTAGTCAGCTGCAAAAATTTACAGTTTGCTGCTCTACAATTCCTCTTTTAATCTAATAAAACTGTCCTCAAGCTTTTTCTAAGTTTTTTCTTAAATTATTTTGTTGGCAAGACTAAGAAACTTGAGAGATGATCCATTTCCCCAAGAATAAACCACACCATAGGGAAGGTTGGTGAGTTGGGGAGGGTCCCCAACTTTAGTTACAAAAATTTGTATATATTTGAATTCTTCCTAAAGAAGTTATTGCCTAGTAAGGGATAGATGATTATGTATATAGTCAATTTAATTATTCTATTCTTAATCATATATTGTCTATGACTGTGGTCACAATGTCTATTTTATAATCTATCACATTTTCACTTCATAAGTCAAAACATATAAAGATATCCAACTATGAAATTTCATTCCAAGCTATTCATTTCTATGGGTATGAGATAATTCTATCTCAGATCAGGAAGATAGCAAATGAGTTCGAATTATATATTTTTTTTATTGGAAATTTTTTTTTTACATTTCAGATATTCTCCCCTTACCCCATTTCCCCCCTCCCTCCCAGGAACTCACTATCCCTTCCCCCATCCTCCTGCCTCCACATTGGTGTACCCTCACCCACCCTCCCCCGTACCTCACCTCACCACCCTCGAATATCCCCCCCCCCCATGTCCAGCCTTCATGGGACCAAGGATCTCTTCTCCCACTTATATATATAGCTCCCTTGCATATATAGCTGGAGCCATGGGTCCCTCCCTAAGCGCTCCCAGGCTGGTGGTTTAGACCCTGGGGGCTCTGGTTGGTTGGGATTGTTGCTTTCCTCATGGTGTCTCGAATCCTCTCAACTCCTTCAGCCTTCACTCTATCTTCTCCATTGGTAACCCCATGATCAGTTTAATGGTTAGCTGTGAGCTTCTGCCTCTGAGTATGTCAGACTCTTGCAGACTTCTAAGGAGACAGCTATATCAGGCTGCTGTCAGCATGTACATCCTGACATCCACATCAACCTCTACCTTTGGTGACTGCACATAGGATGGATATCCAGGTGGAATGGTCTGTCTCTCCTTCGGTTTCTGTCCTGTACTGTGTCTCCTTGAGTATTTTGTTACTCCTTCTAAGAAGGACTGAAGCCCCCACTACTTGGTAATCATTCTTCATGAGCTTTATGTGGTCTGTGAGTTGAATCTTGGGTATTTCAGGCTTCTGGGCTAAAATCCAATAATCAGTGAGTGAATACCATGTATGTTCTTTTGTGATTGGGTTACTTCACTCAGGATGATATTTTCTAGTTCCATCCATTTATATAAGAATTTATCGAATTCATTGTTTTTAATAGCTGAGTAATATTCCATTGTATAAATGTACCACATTTTTTGTATCCATTCCTCTGTTGAAGGGCATCTGGGTTCTTTCCAGTTTCTGGCTATTATAAATAAAGCTGCTATGAACATAGTGGAGCATATGTCCTTGTTATGTGTTAGAGCATCTTCTGGATATATACCCAGGAATGGTATAGCTGGGTCCTCAGGTAGTGATATGTCCAATTTTCTGAGGAACCGCCAGACTGTTTTCCATAGTGGTTGCACCATCTTGCAATCCCACCAACAATGGAGGAGTGTTCCTCTTTCTCCACATCCTCGCCAGCATCTGCTATCACCTGAGTTTTTTATTTTAGCCATTCTGACTGGTGTGAAGTGGAATCTCAGGGTTGTTTTGATTTGCATTTCCCTGATGACCAAGGATGCTGAACATTTCTTTAGGTGCTTCTCGGCCATTCGGATTTCCTCAATTGAGAATTCTTTGTTTAGCTCCTTACTCCATTTTTTAATAGGGTTATTTGGTTGTCTAGAGTCTAATTTCTTGAGTTCTTTGTATATATTGGATATTAGTCCTCTATCGGATGTGGGGTTGGTAAAGATCTTTTCCCAATCTGTTGGTTGCCGTTTTGTCCTATTGACAGTGTCCTTTGCCTTACAGAAACTTTGCAATTTTATGAAGTCCCATTTGTCAATTCTTGATCTTAGAGCATAGGCCATTGGTGTTCTATTCAGGAACTTTTCCCCTGTGCCTAGGTATTCGAGGGTCTTCCCCACTTTCTCTTCTATTAGTTTCAGTGTGTCTGGTTTTATGTGAAGGTCCTTTATCCACTTGGACTTGAGCTTTGTACAAGGAGATAGGAAAGGATCGATTTCCATTCTTCTGCATGTTGTCTTCCAGTTGAACCAGCACCATTTGTTGAAAATGCTGTCCTTGTTCCACTGGATGGTTTTAGCTCCTTTGTCAAAGATTAGATGACCATAGTTATGTGGGTTCATTTCTGGGTCTTCAACTCTATTCCACTGATCTTCCTGCCTGTCTCTGTACCAATACCAGGCCATTTTTATCACTATTGCTCTGTAGTACAGATTGAGGTCAGGGATGGCGATTCCTCCAGAAGTTCTTTTATTGTTGAGGATGGTTTTCGCTATCCTGGGTTTTTTGTTGTTCCAAATAAATTTCAGAATTTCTCTTTCTAGTTCTGTAAAGAATTGAGTTGGGATTTTAATGGGGATTGCATTGAATCTGTAGATTGCTTTTGGCAAGATGGCCATTTTTACTATATTAATCCTGCCAATCCATGAGCATGGGAGATCTTTTCATTTCCTGAGATCTTCTTCAATTTCTTTCTTCAGAGACTTGAAGTTCTTGTCATACAGATCTTTCACTTGCTTGGTTAGATTCACCCGAGGTATTTTATATTATTTGTGACTATTGTGAAGGGTGTCATTTCCCTAATTTCTTTTTCAGCCTGTTTATCTTTCATGTAGAGGAAGACTACTGATTTGTTCGAGTTGATTTTATAACCTGCCACCTTGCTGAAGTCGTTTATCAGGTTTAGGAGTTCTCTGGTGGAGTTTTTGGGGTCACTTAAGTATACTATCATATCATCTGCAAATAGTGATATTTTGACTTCTTCCTTTCCTATTTGTATTCCTTTGACTTCTTTTTGTTGTCTAATTGCTCTGGCTAGGACTTCCAGTACTATATTGAATAGGTAGGGAGAGAGTGGGCAGCCTTGTCTAGTCCCTGATCTTAGTGGGAATGCTTCAAGTTTCTCTCCATTTAGTTTGATGTTGGCTATTGGTTTGCTGTATATTGCTTTTACTATGTTTAGGTATGGGCCTTGAATTCCTGATCTTTCCAAGACTTTTACCATGAAGGGATGTTGGATTTTGTCAAATGCTTTCTCAGCATCTAATGAGATGATCATGTGGTTTTTTTTCTTTGAGTTTGTTTATATAGTGGATTACATTGATGGATTTCCGAATATTGAACCATCCCTGCATTCCTGGGATAAAGCCCACTTGATCATGATGAATGATTGTTTTGATGTGTTCTTGGATTCGGTTTGCTAGAATTTTATTGAGTATTTTTGCATCGATATTCATAAGAGAGATTGGTCTGAAGTTCTCTTTCTTTGTTGGGTCTTTGTGAGGTTTAGGTATGAGTGTGATTGTAGCTTCATAGAACGAATTGGGTAGTGTTCCTTCTGTTTCTATTTTGTGGAATAGTTTGAAGAGAATTGGTATTAGGTCTTCCTTGAAGGTCTGATAGAATTCTCCACTAAAACCATCTGGTCCTGGGCTTTTTTTGGTGGGGAGACTTTTAATGACTGCTGCTATTTCTTTAGGGGTTATGGGACTGTTTAGATGGTTTATTTGCTCCTCATTTAACTTTGGTACCTGGTATCTGTCTAGAAAATTGTCCATTTCATCCAGATTTTCCAGTTTTGTTGAGTATAGGCCTTTGTAGTAGGATCTGATGATTTTTTGAATTTCCTCAGTTTCTGTTGTTATGTCTCTCTTTTCAGATCTGATTTTATTAATTTGGGTACTGTCTCTGTGCCCTCTGGTTAATCTGGCTAAGGGTTTATCTATCTTGTTGATTTTCTCAAAGAACCAACTCCTGGTTTTGTTGATATTTTGTATAGTTCTTTCTGTTTCTACTTGGTTGATTTCAGCCCTGAGTTTGATTATTTCCTGACGCCTACTCGTCTTGGGTGTATTTGCTTCTTTTTGTTCTAGAGCTTTCAGGTGTGCTGTAAAGTTGTTAATGTGTGCTCTCTCCAATTTCTTTTTGTAGGCATTTAGAGCTATGAGTTTTCCTCTTAGCACTGCTTTCATGGAGTCCCACAAGTTCTGATATGATGTTTCCTCATTTTCATTAAATTCTAGAAAGTCTTTAATTTCTTTCTTCATTTCTTCCTTGACAAAGTCATCATTGAGTAGAGCATTGTTCAGTTTCCACATGGGTGTGGGTTTTCCCTTGGTTCTGTCATTATTAAAGACCAGCCTTAGTCCGTGGTGATCTGATAGGATGCAGGGGATTATTTCAATCTTTTTGTATCTGTTGAGGACTGTTTTGTGACCAATTATATGGTCTATTTTGGAGAAGGTACCATGAGGTGCTGAGAAAAAGGTGTATTCTTTAACTTTAGGATGAAATGTTCTATAGATATCTGTTAAATCCATTTGGTCCATAACTTCTGTTAATTTCAGTGTGTCTTTGTTTAGTTTCTGTTTCCACGATCTGTCCATTGGAGAGAGCGGGGTGTTAAAATCCCCCACTATTATTGTGTGAGGTGCAATGTGTGCTTTGAGCTTTAGTAAAGTTTCTTTTATGTATGTAGGTGCCCTTGCATTTGGAGCGTAAATGTTCAGAATTGAGAGTTCATCTTGGTAGATTTTTCCTTTGATGAGTATGAAGTGTCCTTCCTTATCTTTTTTGATTACTTTTGGTTGAAAGTCGATTTTATTTGATATTAGAATGGCTACTCCAGCTTGTTTCTTGGGACCATTTGCTTGGAAAATTGTTTTCCAGCCTTTTACTCTGAGGTAATGTCTGTCTTTGTCACTGAGGTGCGTTTCTTGTATGCAACAAAATTCTGGGTCCTGTTTATGTATCCAGTCTGATAGTCTACGTCTTTTTATTGGAGAATTGAGTCCATTGATGTTAAGGGATATTAAGGAAAAATGATTGTTGCTTCCTGTTATTTTTGTTATTAGAGGTGGAATTATGTTTGTGTGGCTACCTTTTTTTTTTTTTTTTTTGGGAGGTTGTTGGACGCTTACTTCCATGTTTCTTCTAGGTTGTAGTTTCCTTCCTTGTGTTGGCGTTTTCCATCAATTATCCTTTGAAGTGCTGGGTTTGTGGGAAGATATTGTGCAAATTTGGTTTTGTCATGGAATATCTTGGTTTTCTCCATCTATAGTGATTGAAAGTTTTGCTGGATATAGCAGTCTGGGCTGGCATTTGTGTTCCCTTAGGGTCTGTATGGTATCAGACCAGGATCTTCTGGCTTTTATATTTTCTGGTGAAAAGTCTGGTGTAATTCTTATAGGTCTGCCTTTATATGTTACTTGACCTTTTTCCCTTATTGCTTTTAGTATTTTTTCTTGTTTTGTGCATTTGGTGTTTTGATTATTATGTGACGGGAGGTATTTCTTTTCTGGTCTAGTCTATTTGGTGTTCTGTAGGCTTCTTGTATGTTTATGGGTGTCTCGTACTTTAGGTTGGGGAAATTTTCCTCTATAATTTTGTTGAAGATATTTACTGGCCCTTTAGATTGGGAATCTTCACTCTCATCTATACCTATTATCCTTAGGTTTGGTCTTCTCATTGCATCTTGGATTTCCTGAATGTTCTGTGTTAGGAGCTTTTTGCATTTTGCATTTTCTTTGACTGTTGTGTCGAGGTTTTCCATGGTATCTTCTGTGCATGAGATTCTCTCTTCTATCTCTTGTATTCTGTTGGTGATGCTTGCATCTATGACTCCTGATCTCTTTCCTATGTTTTCTATCTCCACATTAGTCTCCCTTTGAGATTTCTTTATTGTTTCTATTTCCAGTTTTAGATCCTGGATGGTTTTGTTCAATTCCTTCACCTGTTTTGTTGTGTTTTCTTGAAATTCTTTAAAGGATTTTTGTGTTTCCTCTTTAAGGGCTTCTACCTGTTTACTTGCGTTCTCTTTCAATTCTTTAAAGGATTTTTTTGTTTCCTCTTTGAGGGCTTCTACCTGTTTACCTGTGTTCTCCTGTATTACTTTAAGGGAGTTACTTATGTCCTTCTTAAAATCCTCCATCATCATCATGAGAAGTGATTTTAATTCTGAGTCCTGTTTTTCCTGTGTGATGGAGTATCCAGGGCTTGCTATGGTGGGAAAACTGGGTTCTGATGATGTCAGGTAACTTTGGTTTCTGTTGCTTGTGTTCTTGTGCTTGCCTTTCGCCATCTGGTTGACTCTAGTGTTACCTGTGCTCACTGTGTCTGACTGGAGTCTGTCTTTCCAGTTATCTTGCTTGTGTCAGATGTCTCTGTGTTCCTGTGATCCTAAGCTCCTTCTGCTCTAGATGCAATAGGTCTTCTAGGATGTCTCAGGATCCGATGTTTCCACAGGTGCAGACCAGCTAAGTGTCCTCTGCACTGGATGCAGTATGTCCTCTAGGTTGTCTCAGGATCAGGTGTTTCCACCAGAGCAGACCAGCTAAGGGACCTGTGCTCTGTGTGCGGTGGGTCCCTCTAGGATGTCTCAGGATCCTGTGTTTCCACAGGAGCAGACCAGCAACGGGCCCGCCCAGGCCAAAGGACCAGGGTCCGGGCGCAAGGGAAGTTAGAGTCTGGAGGGGCGGGCTTTGGGTGCCTGCTAGTTCCTTAAGTCCCTCCTGGCTCCGGTTGTAACTCTGGGGTTTGGGCTAGTGGGCAAGGTGACTTACCCTCTGCTCTGTGTGCAGTGGGTCCCTCTAGGATGTCTCAGGATCCGGTGTTTCCACAGGAGCAGACCAGTAACGGGCCCGCCCCAGGCCAAAGGTGAGTTAGAATTATATAATTAATCTTTTATAAACAAATGTATGCAGATCGGCATGGTTTTTATTGTCTTTTTATGGTTTGTTTTTATTTTTATTTATGCATATACACATGTATCTGTATGATACATACGTATCTGTATGATACATATGAGTGCAAGTATCCATGGGGGATGGAAGATAGTGTTTGCTCCATTGGAACAAGGCAGCTGTGAGCCACCTGACATGGTTACTGGAAACCAAACTTGGGTTCTTTGCAAAAGTAATGGATGCTCTTAACCTTTGAATCATCTCTAAGGGCCCTGAGTCTTAGGTGTTTCTGAAAAATCCCTCTGGCAGAGACCTCTTGTCAGTACTGGGGATGAAAAGCATTATTATTGCTATTAGGAATATAAGACTCAATAGAATACAGTGCTTAGACACAATCATGACAGCTCTAAGAAAGAGAAAGAAGGTGTTTTAGCTACATGTGCTGGCACTCACTTGTAACCCTAGCATTTGAAAGGCAGGAAGCTCAGAAGTTCAAGATAACCCTTGGCTACATATCAAGTTCAGGACTGCCTGGGTTGTATAAGACCCTGTCTCAGAAAGAATTATTGTGTTACTAACAAGAGGTAAGAGGTAGTGTCTGGAGTGGGAGAAAATGTGCTCACAGAGAGCTGTCATGTGATCTCAACTGTGGAGGATCAGGGAAAATCAAAAACTAATACACAGATAATTTTACACACACATCTTGCTGTTTGAGTAAGGATGAAGAGACATGGACCAGAAGTGGAAATCAGTTCCATGCTGGTAAAGAGCTGTGAACAGCAGATCGAATTGGAGTTTGTTCTTCATTTTATTGACAATGAGAAGATTGTTGAAGTAGTGTGGTCAGACATTTCAAACTGGCATGTGAATTTGATGGCACTGTAAAGTTGTACATATAGAATAATAGAATCTCTTGATTGAAAATTTTGTTTTAATATGAGCAGACTGCAAGTTTCTCTGTGGGAATAAAAGATAGCTCAATGTGAAGGAGAAAAAAAAGATGGAAAATAGAACTCCTGGCAGGAGAAAGAATTGAAAGATGATCAACTTTAAGAAAGCATAGCCAGTAGTTAGGATCTTGCTGCAAAAACAAAGAAATATGTGATGTGAACAGGTTTGTTTGTGAATGTCCTGCCTATTTTCCAGCCTTGTGCTACTTAAGGCAGTGTTGATTTGGATATGACCTTCACTATGTAATCCTCACTGTTCAAATAGGTAGTAAGTCACTACATAGGAAATTAATATCCATTATATTTTTTTGTCTGAGGTTGCAAAGTTTATTGAGTTTTAATTTTACTTGTTTTCTGCATTTTCTGGACTTTAGATAAGTGTTTTTATAGATAATTGGGAAATATCAAGAGTATAGGCTCCTAGCCTTCTTGCAACATATGCAACCAACTTTTTCCTTTCATTCTCTGCTAAGCCAGTTTTCATATGTGCCTATACTCCAGTTTATGTGTTTCATACATTTTGCATCATGCAACTCCCCCACGGTTACCTGCAGAGTAAACAGAGTTGACCACGGTAGAAATAGCCAGGTAGTCAAGCTGCTCTGCTCAGATATCAGGTTAACTTTTTCAATAACATTAATGCTGAAAGTGAGATGTTTAGGACCTTGGTGCAGGCCACTGAAGTCTTCATTTTTATCTTCTACATTCTGCTCACCTGAACTCCACATGTTTCTGCAGTCAGGAAAGTGAAGGAGGTCTAGGAGGACCACAGTCCTACCTTGACTGTACTGAGCCCACCAGTTGCAAGAGGCTTGCATCCAGTCAACTTGTCAACTTGCTCTCTCTTCCTCCTTCTTTCCTTCCTTCCTTCCTCTCTCTCTTTTACCCTCCTAAATGAATTTTCTCTCATAACTTTTTCTAAGGTGCTAAAACCAAGTTCCTCAAACTGGAGGGGAGGAGAAGATGTTCCAACCAAACAAATATCTAGTATGTTTTCTGGATGCTAGAATTGCAAATTGTAAATAGGGCTCATTCTCTCTGAAAGGTGTAAGGAAGACTCTGTTACAGGCTTTTCCTCTTGCTCTGGTCACCCTTGGGACTCTCTTAAACCCAAGATACCCAATGATATGGAACAATACTTGAACACTGAAATATTGTCAGTGAAGCTTGCAATGTAATTTTCTGTTTGAACTAAGAAAAGCTTATATATTGATAATTTGGTCACTGATTTCAAGAATATTATCTTTTGCTTTCAAACTCATGTTAAGGCACGACCAAACTCCTAACATCTATGTGCTTGTAAAACTCCAGAGCACAGACCAGGATGGAGAACCATAATCCTAGAAGGAAGACAGGAACCAAGATATTTATGCTGATGATTTTATTGGTGCTTTGAACTTGAAGAAAGGAAAGGCCAAGTGGTTTACTTCTGGGAGAATTGTTGAACAATCTCTGAAACAAAGAGAAGGACTTTAGAAGTCAAATAGTCCTATACCTTAAACCCCAGTAGTCATGGTGGCTCATGCCTATAATAGCCCTCAGAATAGTAAGGCAGGAGTATCACTGAATGTGAGGCAAACTTGGGCTGCATAGTGAATTCCCGGCCAGCCTGGCCTACAAATTGAAGCCCTGTCTCAATAAAAATAAAGAGGAAATAAAGAAGGAAGAAGGAAAGAGAAGGAAGGAAAAAGGAAGAAAGGAAGAAAGAAAAAATATTAAGCAAGAGAAAAAGAAGGTAGAAAAGAGAGACGAGGGAAAGGGAGATGTTAAGAGAAGGAGCAGAGAATGGAGAAGAAAAGAAAAGGAGATGATAAAAAGAGAGGAAAAATTTAGGAACACATTAAACTAATCTAATGATGAGCGAAATTCAGACGGGACAGAGGAAACACATGCTGCTGTGAGAAGGAAGGGGGCTTCCTATATGTAGATGAGAGATGGTGAGGAGAATGTCAAGAACCAAGCTGGGAAAGAGTGTTGGAGAGAAAAAGAAGGTGCAAACTCAGAGAAATGAGAAAAACTGGGGAACTGAAAGAGAACTTTACTAAATGATAGATCTACTAATTTAATTAGCCCTGAGGGAATCATTGGAACCCATCTTTAGCTGGTTCTCCTTTTCTTTGGTCATTGGGATTGCTATTGTACTGACCCTGCTGCTGTCTCTGGCCATCTTTTCCACGCTTCATTTTCTGGCCACCTTTTTCTTTCTGGCCTTTCTGGCGTCCTTTTTCTTTCTGGCCTTTCTGGTCACCTTTTCCTTTCTGACCTTTTTGGGCACTGAGACCACGGCCTCCTTGGCCACCTCCTTTTTGTTGATTTCCACTCTGACGATCCTGGCCTCCCAACATATCACCACCAGAGCTTCGATTAAAACCTTGGCCTTTCTTCTCTCTCTTGGACTTGATGGCCGCCTTACCATGATGGTTTCGTTCATCTTGATAATGGTTCTTTATTTCATCTAGTGCTGCATGTAGATCGCCATCTTGCAGAGAGAGAACACACATCCAGAAAATCAAAAACAGGGAAAGGATCATCATGAGCATAACAAGTTAACCATATAATCTATCATACAATTTAGTGAGAAGTTGTTTTACTGTGGTAGATGGTATTAGATAGTGACTAGGTCCAATATTTACAAGAAGAGGGACAAAGGGATCTTGTCTGGGTGTGTATAATTACTTAGTGAGGACTCTTTGGCTTCTCTGTCCCAAATTTACTCTCCCCTATCTTTTGATACACCTGCTATTTTTATATAGCACCATCTATCCAGAACGTGGACTTTGTATGATACATATGAAAGTGCCCGTGTTTCATCATATTTCTCAGTGACTAAGAGAAATCATAAATAAAAATGTTGTTACACAACATGTGTGTTGCTTGAAGGATAGGTAGAAAATCAATTTGCTATGCATAATATCTTTTACACCCTGATACTAACTCACATTTTCAGCTCCTCATACTTACATCAACTATATGACTTTTTAACCTACTAAGACTAAAATGCAAGCTAGATTTAGCTGTGGGTTATACTATCTTTTGTGTGAGGTCTTTTTCTTTACTCCTGTACTCTGATATCTATCATCTCTATACCTAATTCCTTAACAGTGAATGGTTATGCGCAAGCTTTACCATCTATTAGATTCCGAGTACCTCATGTATACTAACCATGCCCCATTTAGCTGTTGCAAAGGGAAATAATCAGAATGTTTCTTTCTGGAAACCCAAAATAAGTCTGTCACCACAAGGATAGTGAAGCAACATGTAGGGGAAGAGCTGTTTCATTCATCCTTCTCACTTTGCTGTTCTTATAATTTTTGTTATGCCTCTTCTGAGTTTTGAGCCTTTTTATAATGTGGAGCTAATAACTAAATAGTAGAATAGTGAGGAGAGGAAATTTTTAAAGGTTAGGCTTGAGGTTTTTTTAATAATAATTAGAGGGATTTTATACTAGATCAGCAAGCCAGAAATTGTTAGACATCGTTCAGAATAACTCCAAATAACTTAATTGAAGTTGAAATATCTCACGGTGATGGTTGTGTCTTCGGCTTCAAGGACTTCTGTGAAGAAAGAACAATACACATACACAAAGAAGTTTAAAATTGCATTACAAACGTATGGAAGATCATTAACAAGTCAAGAAACATGCTTAAGACAAATTTCTACATGGCTTTCAAGAGTTTTGCTTGCTTTCATGGATTTAATCTAGAGTTTAATGCACAATAGGCAAGTGCTCTATCACTGGCCCAAATCTCCTTTACTTTTCAGTTGCTAAATTGTCTGGACTAGACTCCAACTCACTCTATAGCCCAGGTAGCCATTAGAAGCTTTGAACCATCTGCCTCTCTCTTCTAAGTAAAGAATAAAGACTTGTTCATTACTTCCTCTTCTTTGATTCTCCCGTGTCTTTGGTGGAATATTTAATGATTGGATAACTATAATATTGAAGTAAATTCCATATGTATTCACTATTCAAATGAAGTATATATTGTTCTGGTATTATATCAATTTAACACAGATAAAGTCATCTGAGAGAAACGAACCTCAGTTGGAAAAAAAAAAAAATGCCTCCATGGATTCTGCTATAGGCAGGCAAGCCCACATGGCATTTTCTTAGTGATTGATTTGGAATAGTTTAGCCAATGATGGGTAATGTACCCTTGGACATCTGGTCATGTGATGTATAAGAAAGCAGACTGAGAAGGCTTTAAGGAGCAAGCAAGTAAGCATCCTCAGCCTCAGGATTACTGCCTGCACTTAGGTTCTTGCCCTGCTTGAGTTCCTGCCTTGACTTCCCTCTGTAATGGACTGTTACCTGGAAGCATACATGAAATAAATTCTTTCCTCTCCACAAGAAACTCCTATTACTCTGTTGTTGACCTTGGTCTGTGAACTATTTAGAGCAAAGTGTTTACAAATGAATGGTGTACGTGTGTTCTACTGATATCCAGACACTTATCTCACTGACACAAGAGACAGGATATGAAAGGCTGGCTTGTGTTTAATACCTGACGGAGGACTACTAAAATACTCAGAGTTTTTGCTCTTTTGCTTTTTGAAACTTCCTATGCCCAATTTTTAGAACTTCTAAATGACAAAAAGGTAAGCAAAAATTAAACTATGATATGTTCTGAAGGGAAATGAAGCATAGCCTTAAATGAAGACTGACCTTGCTCTTGAATAGAACTTTCATCATCTAGGATTCAAAAAGAGACATATACTAAATTTATTATTTGATTCAATATATTCCAACAGTTCACTTGTATAAGTCATAGGAAGTTATGAAAAGACTTAAAGAAACTACTAGGGAAATTAAGATATGTATCATCCACAATACATATGTATATGTAGTTCCAATATAAAGAACCATCATTTCCCAAAGTAGAAGCCTAGGCTCCATTAAGGACTGAAAATGAATAAGAAGAAATCGAGCAATCAATTGATTTTCTTCCTTTACAGTGTAGCACCATGTTTGATGATGCGACTCCCCGAACAGATACAACTTGAGAATCAAACCATCCATGACCTTGTGACTCATTGTTTACATTAGCAAGACTTTACTATCCACATAGCTTTTTCCCAGAAGATAAACTTTCCAAACAATGATTGCTTATTTCAGGGAGTTATCCAAAACCCCTTTAACTAAATACAAGTCTTTTCAACTCTCTACTGCCATAATTGTTTGTTCTCTATGATGCCTTTTATAGCCATTATAGCCTCCATCCTATCTTAAGTTATATATTCTACTCATTCTTAAAGAACTCATTCCACCAGCCATACCTCAGAGCTTTATTTTTTGAATATTCTAATTTTGCCTCCTGCTCTTACCCAAGGTATTAAAGGAAGGTGGCACTTTCTTTCATCACATTAACAAGAAGTTCATTTTTGTTCATTAACATATTGTTTTGAGTATCTTGAGATACCCAAATTTTGCTAACCTTCTAAGCTATATTGTCATTCAGAAGTTGCTCAGATTTTGGTAAATAAATATTCTAACTAGAATTTTGTACTTCACTGAATTTGTGATACTCTGCATGGAAAGCAAATGGCATTGTGAATCAGTAGAAGAATCAGTAAATAAATTTTTATTAAACATGAAGATTCAATAAAAATTCGCATAATTCTAAATATTTAAGTGTTTGTTAGCAAGGAAACAAAATATCCAGGTGAATTATAATGTTTCCACCCTATTCCCACAGAGAACGGGTGTGGAAAATCTCTGCATGTTCAAATAGTAAATGTTACACTATGAAGATGCTAGTTTAGAACATATACTGATAGTTTCAGATACATATTTTTGTCATCAGTAAAAGAATGACATAGATACTAATATGGCTTCTCCTTTGGTTGACTGACTCTCTGGATATTAACTGATTTCTTTAAAAAATAAAAAAAAGTGGCCCAACTCTACTCTTTTCTATGAATTTCAACCTAATTTTCCCTCTTACCTTGATTGGCCGTTTGAGCTGAGGTCAGGGCCAGCAGGGCTATAGAGAGGAGGACCAGAAGAATCCTAGAGGCAGCCATGGTGTCTCTCTCCCTTGGTGCTAGTGGAACTTCAGACACAGCTTTTATGAGACCCAGAAAACAGTGTTACCTTGAAGACTATGGGATGGGCACTTCCCACCCATATCTAATTTGTTACTTGAACCTCAGCCAGACAAGGTGGATTAAAGAACAGGATGTGTTCTTCAAAGGGAACAAAGAATTTTTACAAGTTCTTTGAAACAATGGCTTATTATCCTCATTTATTAATTCTAAGTATTACTAATTGTCTTCTACATTTAACATTTCACCCTAGAACTGTGCTTCTCTGTTTTCTTATAGGATTCAACACTGTTCTGACTTTCTGCTCTGTCACTTCAGACACTTTCCTATAGAATGAGCCAACAAAGTCACAAGGAAAACAGACTTTTAAAAAAAAAAAAACACAATAATAGGAAAAACACATAGGTCAAGAAAATCTAGGATAAGTTATCTTAAAAAGCTTGGGAAAATACCAAGAATAGTTGCCAATAAAAGAACAAACCCAACATTTCGATATTTCAAAGACAATAATTACATAGAATTGAGATAATAAATTGAATGCACTATCAAATCTTAACACAAAATAATCAGAATAATAGCTGGATTGAAATCCAATATCCTGTAAGGGTATCTAAGTGAACCAAAGGTGTTCAGCTTGGAAAGAGATGGCAATTAGTTACACCTGTCACTCTGTAATATCAAACAAAGAGTTATCTTGTTTGAGTCCTTTTGGAAGGTGAAGCTATCAACTAAGAAAAAGAGGACATTCTGTTGGTAATATAAAAATAATTCCATAGCATAATTAAAATTATCTTACATTATTTTAATTCCTTTTTAAATTGCCTTAATTTTTAAATGCCTTAGAAACTATAAATAAACTTATTAAAATAGCTAATATTTTAAATAATGAAATTGGATTCCCATTAAAATGTGCTATGAGTCAATTTCATCCACAGGCATAACTGATAGGTATCTTTATTGTTTATCTGGCCATAATTTCTTTTTTTTCCTCTTAGAGAAATGTGCTTTCTACTTGGTTTTTTTCTCCTATAAAATGATATCACAGCCTCTCCACATACCCTTGAATATAGTATTTTAATCTTGCTTCTTTTTCATGACACTTCATATGTTTTCTTTCATTTATCCAAACTTAATTTTTACATCTCTGCTTCCTTCTTTTGTTTTAATTCTCCATATAAAGCACTCAATAGATAATAGAATAATAGTCTTCTTGATATGTAGGTAGGTAAGAGATAGACATCATATAGATGGATAGATAGAAGTTAGATAGATAGAGTAGGACAGATGGTAAACAGATAGATAGATGACAGATAGATACATACATACATACATAGATCTAAAGATACATACATATATATATATACATAGATAGATGTAGATAATAGACAGATAAGTATATAGATAACTAAATATATTATAATATATATGATATACTTAATGTGTCTGTTTATGTCCAGAAAGTTGCTTTCATTATCTTGTTATGAATATATTTATTTCATGTGTGTGTGTGTGTGTGTGTGTGTGTGTGTGTTTGTGTGTATGTGTGTGTGTGGTGTGTGTGTGGTGTGCATGTATATGTGTACCTATATCAAACACTGGTGTCAGAAAATATTTGAAATCATAGACAAATTATTAATTGGTTTCCTTTTTTGTAAATGAGGTTGTGGTGGTCAGTTAGACTTTTTTCTTTTTATACTTCTCTGTTAATTACATTTTTATGATAATGATTTCTTACATTTAAAACAAAATGTTTATGTAGGGGAGAATGGCTTTGTCAGGCATAGATGGGAGAGGAGAGCCTTGGTCCCGGGAAGGCTGGATGTCCCAGTTTGGGGAAATTCGAGGGTGGGGAGGTGGAAGTGGGGGGGCACATCCTCATAGAATCAGGAGGAGAGGGGATGGGATAGGGGGTTCTTGGGGAAGGGAATGGGGAAAGGGGATAGCATCTGAAATATAAATAAAATATTCAGTTTTTAAAAGGGGAAAAAATGTCAATAAAAATGAAGACCCTTGTCAGCCACCAATACTCACCTGATACACTGAGAGGGAAATGTTACAATGTTCCCCAGCCTCAACTTCTTCTCGTCATCCTTTGCTTCTTCCAGCTTACATATTGGCCTTTAACCATGACCTTGCTCCAGGTCACAACTGGCACATTACTTTCCATTATCCAGTAATCAATGTCTTCAACCCTCAACACTATTTTTCCTATGAGATTATGTCCTTCACTATAATTCTTTAATTATAGACCTTCCTTCCAAATATTATGCTTTTACCCTCAGTGTTCCTATGCCCAACATTGAGAATGATAATATTTTGTGATTAACTCTTCATGATCCTTGTTTACGTGCACAAAATATTGTATCTTTAGAGTTATTCAATTTTTAACTAACTGTAAACCTTGTAAAGCAGGTTAATGTTTTAGGGTAAAGAAATTAAGGTGTAGATTATATTTGTCTGGGAAGTTTTGGAGGTGAGATTTTATTTGGTCCATTTTTTATGTGTTTTTATTTTTGTTTTATGCTTAACGGTGTTTCGCCAGCATGTGTGTCTGTGCACCACATTCATGTAGTATCATTAGTGGCCTGATGTTCCCACTGAATCTTCATTGGATCCTCTGGAATTGGGATTAGAGATAGTTAGATATCATATGGGTGCTGAGGACTGAGGCCAGTCCTCTGCAAAGGCAGAAAGTGCTCATAACCTCTAAGCCATCTCTACAGCTCTTGCCTTGGTTCTTTGATTAGGCAAAATTTGTGAGTTTACCCCTACATTATGCCATACAGCATTATTTGTTTATCCTTGTTCTATTATGCTAACTAGCAATTTTTGATCATTGATCTTGGAACACAGAACATAGAAAGGCTATCTTTTCCTTGGGTTTGGTATCTACTTTTGAATCATTAACTGTTTCTAGTTTGGGGGCTTGTTAAAAATATTTTGCAAGAAATACCAATTTTCCAGTACTCAGGGCAAGTGAATACTATAACCATCTGAAGTTAAATGAAAATTCATAGATGCATAGCTTGATAAGAATTGCATTGCAGTAGAAATCAGAGTCAATGGGACGCAGCAGAAAAGCAGAAGGCAAGACACATCTAGATCTCAAATCCAATGTTCATGTCAGGTCTTAGATTTCTAAGAATTTTTTAAAGACATATTATTCTCAAATTCTTTTTTTTTTTTTTTTTTTTTTTGGTTTTTCAAGACAGGGTTTCTCTGTGTAGCCCAGGCTGTCCTGGAACTCACTCTGTAGACCAGGCTGGACTTGAACTCAGAAATCCGCCTGCCTCTGCCTCCCAAGTGCTGGGATTAAAGGCCTGTGCCACCACCGCCCAGCTACCAAATTCTATTTCTTAAAGATATGTTGATCTATGCTTGCTTTTTTGGCACAAAATTTCTTAATAATTTATTTTTATTTTAATATTATATGAATATATTAATATTAAATGTTTTGTTATATAATAAATAGTATATATAAATACATAATAAAATAAATTTAATTAATATATGATATGTAACATTTATGATATATAAATATATTATAATAAATAATATTTATTATTTCTAAATTTCAGTAGACTAAGTTATCTATAAAAAAAACATTGTATGACTGAATGATTTAATGAAAATAAAAGTTTACCATAGGATGGCTACAAAACTAAAATTAAATGAAGCATGTTTAGATTTATAGACACACCAAGTTTAAAAGACAAGAAATGGAAAGATACATTTTACATAAATGGCAACCCAAAGAGACAGAATGGCATGTCAAGTGACAAAACAAGCCTTCAAAAACCTGAGAAGACTGATTTCTACACAACAATGAAGCAGAAGGGAAACAGAAATGTTTAAAAAGGACATTTAATAACCCACTTTTGAACAAGGTGGAACTTTGTTCAAAAGTTGTAACTTAACATCTTGATTCTGGAAAGGCATACCAAGAGAACTTCCTGATAAATATGTAAATTTTAAAAGAAGGAAATGTTACGAGCTATTCACCAGAGAGGACTACTTGGACACAGGTTTAAACCAATAGAAAGCCATTATTAGCTGACCTGAAACTAAACTGAGTATTCAGGATCTCACTGTAATTCCAAGCCTTTCTCAGGATGAGCTTTTAAGCACCAAATCCATGTACTGAGTGGATATACTTCTGTTAACAAGAACAGTTAGGCAGACACAGAACTACAAAAAGCCAAAAATTAAGGTAGTACACTTAAAGACTTTCCAAGAACTATGGATTTTGATTGATTAGGCCTGTGTTTTCAGTTTGGCAGATGGTACTGTCTATGTGCTGAGTTTTATAACCTTAATGTTACTTCCATCATGGAGTCTGTTGTACTAAGATCTGGGGACCAACCTCTGACACTATTAATGTTACTCTGCTATGCTTGCAGATAGTAGCCTAGAATAACTGGCTCCTAAGAGGCTTCATTCAGAAGCAGATGGGATCAGATGCAGAAACCCACACCCAAACATCAGGTGGAGCTTAAGGAGCCTTGAGGAAGAGTAAAGAATAGAAGTTTGCAAGCTGGAGGGGTTAAGGATACCAGAAGAAGACCTACATTGTCAGGAGCCATCTAGGGGAAACTAAAGCTAGCAGGTGACTTTTCTGGAGGTGGTCCATCATTTTTAAATGGTCTATGATGGCTGAGTTTGAGGGCAAGAACCCAAGAAACTTCATCTCAGGATTGCTTCTTATAGCTGGTATGCCTTTTCCTGTCATTATTACATAATCTGATGGCTCTTGGGCATTAGTCTACCCTATTAGGGAAATTTTCTGCAGATCAACAAAAATATACCATCATGTAGTAATGTTGCATAGTCAAATTAATGATTTTATAATTACTGATAATGATTTTATGGAATTCCTGATTTGATTCAAATAATTTTAGTAAGAAAGTTTTAACAGATGTTTAGTTGCTTTGCCAGAAAGATATAATAAAGTTAAAATCAAGAATAAAATATGCCCACTCCACAGAGAATAGTAAGTAAAGGCTGTATAATAAGGAATATAAAGAGATTTCATAATTGTACTACAAAGATAAATAGGGTTAGTACAAATTTGTGATTAAGGGAAACATTCATTCTAGGTTAGATACAAGGATAAGCTATAGGTTTGCATTATAATAAAGCAAGGCCCTGTGAAACTGTCGCTTTGAACTTATAGAATGAAACATTGCTTTGAACTTAGTTATCAGCAGCCTTCTGTAACTCTCCTTTTATCTAACATTTTATCTATGAAATATTTTTTTAAAAGAACTTTTGTCTAAGAAGGTATAAGAGCCAGAGAGAAGGAATAAAGTGTGACATCTGGGCCTCTGCACCACCTACCCACCAAATGTATGTGTGAGGGACTCGGCCCCATCTACCAGATGTACATATATGTATATCTGTTTGTCTATAAATGTGTGTGTATGTGCCCTTTCCCCAGCCTTGAGCAGGCCTGAAAGACCTTATTTACCATAATAGACCAAATAATAGGACCTATGTGGAATTACCCACCTTGGCTGCATGTACAGCCTGCTTCAGGAACTTAGAAGAGCTTGCCTTGAGATATCTCTGGCTGTGACCAAGGATGGATTCCCCCATCCCTCTCCAGCTGAAACAAGAAAGGGTTTCGGTGGGGTTTTCCATTTAAATTGAGAGCTGAACATTAAACTTCGAGCCTTGATCAGAGTACTTTGTCTTGGCTTCATCTTTTCTCGCCCTCCGTCCCTTTCTTCATTTCCAGCCCACCTTTGAGGAGAACCCGGTTGGTCAGTGGCCGTAGGCGGCTACATGTGTAGGTATACATGTATGACTGTAAGCATGCATAAACACTTGTGGGTTGATGAGACAGGTGGTCAGGTCCAACCAGAATCTCTGTGTGTGTATCAGTGTAAGTGTGCCTGTGCATACTGCCTATGTAAAAACTTTTTCTTTCCTTTCTTCTCTTTTCTTCCTGGTTCATGAAGACTTAATGAGCCCAAGCCTCTCACCTGGACAGGGAGAGAAGGGAAACCAATGCTTATTAAAGCACAAATAGTAAGAAACCACTGTGGAAACACCCACATTAAGCTTGAAATGCCTGGGATCCTTGATGAAGAAGAAAGAAAAAAACCTGCCAGAGATACAGTGTTTCAGAGAGTGAGGCTATGGCCCCTTGCATGAGTACTGAGAGGCCCCAAGGCCTGCTTCTTTGGCACAAGCACCTTGTGATGTCATTTCTGCAACTATTCTTAGTACTTATTATTCTCCTTATCTATTTACTGTTCCTTCTCTTTATTCCTTCCTTGATTAAACTGGCATTTGGTGACCTGGCAAGACCTAGTAGGAGCCCGCTTGACATCCAGGAACTAGATGTTACTGATAATATTGAAATGAAAGCTGTTCATGAATTTAAGAGAAATATAACTGTAGAGGAAGCTCTACAAATTTGGGGAAATTGCACCCAATGTAAAATTGAATATTGTGATAATTACATCTTGGGAAAGTTTGATATGTTACAATCACTCGCTCAAGGTGAAAAATGACAGTAACCTAGATCTGTGGGCAGAGATGAGTAAATCTGCAGCTATTCCCTCAGTCTTAGTCTCAATTCTGTATCAGAAAAACAAGACATATTTATTATAAAACTGGAATAACATACAGATATTTCCCAGAAAGTCAGAAATGGGTTCCTTGGGTTCAGGGACGATGGTAGCAGCTCCTAGGAATTCTCCATACAGGTTAAGTGAGGACATTTTGTAGACAGAAAAATGGGGTCCTGGATGTTTGACCAAATTGGAGATCTTGAGGATTAGGGTATGGGAACCGGTACTAAAAACGGATATTAGTGAAGGAACATGACCTTTGCTACATTTTAAGATCACCTTGGAACACATTGCCATGGATATATTCCCCCAAAAAAGAGAGAATTAAGTATCCTCAAGAATAATTTAAATGTTAGCATGCACTTCCTGACATCCACATCAGCATCTACCTTTGGTGACTGCACATCAGATGGATACCCAGGTGGAATGGTCTGCAGACGGCCCTTCCTTCAGTTTCTGTCCCACACTTTGTCTCCATATTTGCTCCCTTGAGTATTTTGTTACTCCTTCTAAGAAGGACTGAAGCCCCCCCGCACTTGGTCTTCCTCCTTCACGAGCTTCATGTGGTCTGTGAGTTGAATCTTGAGTATTTCAAGCTTCTGGGCTAAAATCCAATAATCAGTGAGTGAATACCATGTGTGTTCTTTTGTGATTGGGTTACCTCACTCAGGATGATATTTTCTAGTTCCATCCATTTACCTAAGAATTTCTCAAATTCATTGTTTTTAATAGCTGAGTAATATTCCATTGTGTAAATGTGCCACATTTTTTGTATCCACTCCTCTGTTGAAGGACATCTGGGTTCTTTCCAGCTTCTGGCTATTATAAATAAAGCTGCTATGAACATAGTGGAGCATATGTCTTTGTGTCCTTAGATGTCTGCCAGAGCTTGACATATTCAGAGGCAGATGCTCACAGCTAATCATTGAACTGATCAAGGGATTCCCAATGAAGGAGTTAGAGTGAAGACTGAGGAGCTGAAAGGGTTTGAGGCCATATGAGGAGAGCAACAATGCCAACCAACCAGAGCTCCCAGGGTCTAAACCACCAGCCTGGGAGCATCTAGGGAGGGATCCAGGCTCCAGCTGTATATGTAAGGGAGGATGGTCCTGTCAGGCATAGGTGGGAGAGGAGACCATTGGCCCCATGAAGGCTGGATGCTGTGTGTTCGGGAATTCGAGGGTGGGGAGGTGGGAGTAGGGGGTTGTGTAGGGGTACTTCCTCATCGAAGCAGAAGGAGGGGGGATGGGATAAGGGGTTCCTAGGCAGGGGGTGAGGGGAGAATGGGGTAAGGGGATAACATCTGAAATGTAAATCAAATATCCAATAAAAAAATAATAATTAAAATGTAAAAAATTAGAACAGCCAGGAGAATTAAATAGATGGAGTACAGGTTGGGCTCAGGAAGAATTGCAAAGACTACAGGGTTAGCAGTATAACCTCATGTTTGCCCTTTTATGAAACTATACTATCTCACACATGTCTGAAAGATATTGACTTTGTAACCACAATACTACTGCACTTGGCCTGGTGGTCTGGAGATATAAAAAATTGTGCTTGCTACAAAACTTTTATGTTTGAGATTTTATAGTTCCATTTTTCAGTTCTAAATCTGTACTACTCTGAAACACAAGAAAATGTTGGCACAGGAAAATAGAGAAGCATTTCCCTACCTATGAACTTTGTAACCCAACTTCATTGTATGATTTCAATAAAAGACTGGGACTGAGTAAAGTCTGTAGAGCACTCTGACTCTCGAGTTCAAGAGCTCTCACTGCAAGAGCAGCCTGTCAGCTTGTGCATCGATTGTGTGTTTTCCTATTCACCTACCAGACATCCCTAGTCCTTGACGAACCCTGACTCGAGTCGAGGCTGGACCCTGGCAAACGAGCTCTTATTAAAGCACAAATACTAAGCATGTTACAGAGTAAGAAAACAGCACCTATTAAAGCACAAATAATAAGAAACTGGTGCTTATTAAACAAATAATAAGATTATAAGACCAGGGATCATTAGTCTTACATCCTTCATCCCATGCTGTGTCCTACCCAGTCCCATTCCCTAAAGACTAGGACAGGACACCAACCAATACAGAGTCAATTAACCTGGGCCCATGGGACCTCAGAGAGACTGAACCACCACCCAAAGAATATGCCTGGGCTGGACCTAGGCTCTCTACACATTTGTAGCAGATGTGCAGCTTGGACCCTAAAAATTGGAATAAGGGCTATATCCGACTCTGCTGCCTGCCATTGGATCTCCTCCCCTAGCTGAACTGCCTGGCTGGGCCTCAGCAGAGGAGGATGTGCCTAGTCCTGCGGAACTAGATGTCTCAGGGTGGGGTGGTACCCAAGTAGGGTTTCTCCTTCTCTAAAGAGAATGGGAGGAGGTAGTGGGCAGAGAGAATTGTAAGGGGAGGATTTGGAGGAGAGGAAGGAGAAGGAGTTGCTATCACATTGTAAAGTGAATTAAAAATAAATTATTGAAGAAAAACAACAACGACAACAAAAAGAAGTTAGAGAGGGGAGGGAAGGAGTCAGGTGATGGTCAGGGAAAGTCCAAAAATTCCAAAATGCAGAGACAAAGCCCAAAAGTTAGAGATAAGGACATGATTGTAACAGTCCTCTCAGCGTTGCTGGAACTGTGTCAAGCAGCAGTGCTGGCTTCGTGACCCTATTTCCAGTGGATATGGCTGTTCTAAGTAAATATTTTTTAAAGTCTAGTAATATTTTTATTACATTTATTTGTTTTGTGTGTTAGCATATGTGCACAAGCACATGTGCTTCCAGCTGTGGCCATGGCATGGCACAGTCTGTTTCCCTCTCTGGGTTCCATCGCAGGCCCCTTACAAATCTTTTGGACCTCAAATGCATTCCTCACACAGGGCACTAAAGTAAATGGATTATGTCATTGGTCCCAACTGATGCCATCTGTCCCAGACAACAAACAAGTACTATGACATCATTACTTAATCAATCAATATCCATACATGAATATTCATTTTATAAGATTTTTTCTTTCCAAAACCCTCTGTGTTTACTGCTTTCAGCAAATGCTTATGAGAACATCAATGCATTACTCTAAGTCAGGGACATGGGAGTACACAATTTAAGATTTCAATGATGTATTAGCTCAGGTTGTAACAGTTGACTACATGGGAATTCCAAGGCAAGTAAGCTTGATTGTTACATTGTCCTCCTAAAGGCAGGCTAAATACACAGGCTGAGTACACAATAGGACAGCGTCTTAAGTGACCTCAAGGTATATTATTAATTCTAGCTGTAAGGTCCAGTAAAAGTTCCATTCTCCTAGAATGTAGGAGATATTTTAATAATGTTATGTTGCTACATACAAGCACTTAAATGAGAAAACCTACATTAATGCAGGTATGTTGTCTGACAACACATCCCAGTAACAGAACAAGAACCTTGCTTACATGAGTCCCTAAATCCAGCAATAGACTGTCAGTGTAATAAAACCAAAAAAAAAAAAAAAAAAAAAAAAAACAGTTCTCACCTCAAAGAAGAGGTAGTTTATATTTTATATTTTATATTTTATAATTTATTCTGGAGTTAAATATGGTCTGGGAACACAGGTTTAGGTTTCCTCAAATTCAATGTTGCAGTGTGGTAATAGGTTTATACTGATTTCATAATATAGCAAAGAAAGTCAAAATCTACAGGCTTTTCAGATTCGCTGGCAGAAGAATCAAGGGACAAGTGGGGGAACCTCTGACCTAGTCCCCTGTGCTGTTTGATAACAGTGTAGTGTTTGGGTGAGTGGAAGCTGGTAGCTTGTTAATACATCCCAAAGGTTTCATGTGATAATCACAAAGAGATCATGTCACACACAGACAGGACGATGAATGGTTTCTAATGGGACTACATAAAGTTCATGATAATGTATTCTGGTTCTGCACCATTCCAACTTTTCGACAATCATTGAAGAGAAACCGAAGTCTTCAGTGGAGAAATATTGAAGTCATTTTTAAAAATTCTATAATATGAAATCTGAAGCAACAGTTAAATACGAGATAGTTTTTATGAATTGGCATGGAATGATCTCTAAGATGTACTATTAAGTAACTGAAAGTGGGAAGTAGTAGCTACATTATGGCACACAGTATATGATTAATTAAGTATATAAAATAGCATTATGTATTTATAAATACTTCTACCCATGAATGTAAACAAAATCTCTGTTTTGGCAATAAATCAATTGATTGCTGAGGTACGTCTAGAAAAGTTAAGAGAAAAAAATGTCCTTTTTGGAGTAGTTATTATTATTATTTAATCTTTTTTTTACAATCCAGACTTTATCCCCTTCCTGGCCCACCCTCTGACTATTCCATATCCCACACCTCCTCCCCCACTCCCCAAGAGGATGTCCCCACCCTACACCCACCCCACCAGACCTCCCCACTCCCTGGGGCCACAAGTCTCTCAAGGGTTAGGTGCATGTTCTCTGACTGAGTCCAGACCCTGCAGTCCTCTGCTGTATGTGTGTCGGGGGCCTCATATCAGCTTGTATATGCTGCCTGGTTGGTGGCTCAGTGTCCAAGAAATCCCAGGGGTCCAGGTTAGTTGAGACCGCTATCCCTCCTACAGGGTCACCCTCCTCCTCAGCTTCTTCTAGCTTTTCCCTAATTCACCCACAGGAATTTCCAGCTTCTGTTCATTGGTTGGGTGCAAATATCTCCATCTGACTCTTTCAGCTGCTTGTTGGGCCTTTTGGAGGGCAGTCATGCTCCTGTCTGTAAGCACACTATAGCATCAGTAACACTGTTAGGCTTGGGGCCTCCCCCTGTGCTGGATCTCAATTTGGGCCAGTCACTGGACATCCTTTGAGAGCCAGCAAAAAAGAACCAAAACAGGCAACCTCGGAGGTAGGAGGTGAGGGGACCCTCTAGAAAATTTTCCTTTATTATATAAAATATTTTAAGATATGTTTAGTGTCTGGAGGGATGACTCAGCAGTTAAAAGCACATCCTACAGTCACAGAGGACCTGAATTAAGTTCCCAGCATCCATGTCTGGTGCCTCACAATCATCTGTAACTCCAGGTCCAGGTAATCTAAAGACATCTCCTGGCCACTGTGACACCTGCACCCATGTACACACAGACACACACACACACACATACACACACACACACACACACACACACACACACACACACGCACATAAACATAGTTAAAAATAAATCTTTAAATAATATCAGCAAAATTTAAATTGTGTTCATAAGAACTGTTTTGTTCTATTAAATGAAAACAAATAATAATTTATGAAAATTAATAATTAAATCAGATGAGTCAAGGTAATGGAAAATAATCTAATTTAAAAGATTAGCAGTCTCAACTAATCTGGACACCTGAGATCTCTCGGACACTGAGCACCAACCAGGCATACATGAGCTGGTCTGAGGCCCCGACACATATACAGCAGAGGACTGCCTAGTCTGGCCTCAGTGAGAGAAGATACACCTAACCCTTGAGAGACTGGAGACCCCAAGGAGTGGGGAGTTCTGGTGGGGTGGGGGTCGCGGTGAGGACATCCTCTTGAAGACAAGAGAGTAGAAATGGGATGAGGAACAGTCAGAGGACAGACCTGAAGGGGGATAAGGACCATAAAAATGATTAAATGATGATGATGATGATTAATAATTGAACAGCTAAAGTTATAAAAATCAATCCTTTCTCTACCATAGCTCTATGACCACCCCATGCGTAAGGCTCATTGGAAACAAGACTAGCCCATTGCATTATGTAGCTGCCAGCTCATTTCTCTTCTATGCTTAAGGAACACAATCTGAATGGATACAGTAAAACAAAACAAGAACTGTAGCCTCAGAGAAAAGGCAGGATGAGTTCAGGCCTTGACCTTAGCACAATACTGAACTGTAGAGAAAGGCTGGCCACTAAATTCTAGTAATCACATTTTTTTTCAATTTTCTTTTCTGTTGTTTAATCAAAAAAATGTGACTCAATCATCATGTATCACTGCACATGATTTTAGAATTCTAAGAAGTTCTCTTGGAAATTTTACAAAAACAAACAGGTGCATAGATATCTGGCTGGAATTTCTGAGTTCCTTTTTCTTCCAACCTAAGAACAAATTAAAATGTCTTCCAAGACATGAGAGCTTTTTCTACCAGCTTCACTTTGAATCCAAACAAGTTATCGTCCACATGATTCATATACCTTCATGCAATTAAATGTTAGACTTAATTAAATAATTCATTAATTAATGAGTTCCAAACTATAGGAAAGGGAATAATTCTTCACACTGAGGTGACATCACTGGCCCCCGGTGTTCTCACTAATCCATTATTTGTCTTAATCTGGGCGATTAGTAAATGTCAATGGCTTGGATTTCTTCCATTTATTTCCCCAGAAATAAAGATTAAAAGATTAAATCAACATAAAACAAAAGATTAAAATAACACTGACTTTATCTCAAGACAGAGAAACTGGACAACATGTGACCTCTTAGAATAACAGGCATTCCAGTGATTAAACAAAGAGCCGTGTCCTTTGGAAGTGTCTCTGCATCCTCTAAGCTCCATATCTTAAAGAACTTCAGGTACCCTGCCTGCCTGGTCTCAAAGAATCCCTTCAGGAGAACAGAGACAGTGTGCCTTGAAAGCCCAGTTCATTCCAGATGTACCTAAAGCACCACTGATTGTATTAATGGCCATGGGAGGAGGGATGTGTTATACCCACTACTCAGGGCCTCGCAGGGGCAGAACTGATGGCAGGGTCCCACTACCTAGTGCTCTCCTGTGCTGTAGATTACAGAAGTGAATTCCACCACTGTGCTTACCTCTAGCCACTTCTGGAAAAGCAACAGCCTTTCATGGCCCCATGCAGTCATTATCACCTGCTCAAGTCTCCTAAAAACAAATTCTAGAAAACCTAGATTCTTGCTTATTTGTCAGGATGGGGTCCAGCCAGCTCCGTTGACTTGGGTCAGGACTGCCTCTTGGGACTATACCTCAAGAAATACTTTAAATCCAGGATACACCTCATGACTCTCCTCACTTGTAAAAGATAAAAGATCTGTGTAGTGCTGGGCTTCAAATTCATGACTTTGCATATGCCAAGTAAGTGGTCTGTCACTGACCTATATTCCCAGTCCTTAAACTGGGCCTTTTTAAGCTGAGTCAATCCATACTAGGATAAAGACAATATTCCTCTAGTCCAAGCAATAAGCAAGGGTTAATATTTGCACTGAAATATTTTCTCTCAGACCCTTCACCTGAAGACAGCATGAGGGATTTTTGCCCTGATCACTAGAACTAGCCAACCCAGCTTCTGGTTACTATATTGATTGCAAGCCACTCACAGCTACCTGCTCCTCTAGGCATATGCTCTTGCTTGTGAGACTCTGACTTGATCCTACAAAGGTCTACCCTTCTTCTCTTGTAGAACTAAATCTGAGAAGCAATTGGTACTTCAGATCTTCCTCTAAGGGGTCAGATCAAGCTGGTCTCCATGTGAGTCCCTCTTCCAGCTCCCCCTTGTTCCTGACTCAGTCCTACTCACTAAGCCCCATGCCTAGGGAAGTATTTGGGGAAGTTATAGCCCTGAAGGCTTGACCTTTTAGTGTGTGTGGTGTGTGTGTGTGTGTGTGTGTGTGTGTGTGTGTCTGTCTGTCTGTCTGTCTGTCTGTGTGTGTGTGTGTGTGTGTGTGTGTGTGTGATTACTCTCTACTGCCATTTTTAGAATCCTTCTTCTACTACTTAACAGCAAACTCAGAAAATGACTGTAATCTCATGGAGATAAAGCACAAGAAGTAACAAGTGGTAGCAATGAATGTGTTAACAAGATGGTAGTATCATGCTGAGTAAAAGTATCATAGACAAAGTTTTCTGCTATCTGTATTGCTATTCTGGGAATAGGGACTAAAACCCTACACCTTGGGTGAATGTCAAGCAAGGTACTCTCTGTCCAATCCTTTCCTCTCTAGATTAGTACCCAATGAATCTTGTCTCTTGATTCGAAACAAAGATTAATGAAATAGTCTCTAGGTTCCTATATGTAAGATTAGTGGAATGGCAGGGCCTTTTGTTACAAAATTTTGTGAGTCTCATCATACAAAGAAGTTGCCAAGCAAAAAGAATTATTAAAATGATTTAAATTGAAACAACCTAAAAGTGCTGGCACACACTTGTTATCCCAACATTTAGGAGGTGAAAGTAAAATCTGAAGATTCAAGATCACTCTCCCTTGGCTATGTAGAGAGTGTGAAGCCAACATGTGCTGCACGAGAACCTGCAGAGAAGAGCCTCTCTAGGAGGTAGAGGAAAAAAATCAGAAGGGGGAGGAGGGAGGGAGGCAGGAGGAAATGAAGGACCTAACAGATAAAAACACATTTAGGTAGCAATAACGCACCAAATCATGCTAGTAGCGTTTCCAAAAATGGGTGGACAACAGTGCCAAATGCAGCTCATGCCTAAACTGCTTATATGTGTAAACTCTTATGTTCTCAGAAATAAGAATGCATACAACTGTCACTGGTGAAGAAAGTATTTCCTATTTTACAATATTTTCAAAAAAACTATATTTTTTATACTAAGAGGCTTCTAGTTATCAAAATGAAAAGTAGTTCTAACTACCTACAAATACCAGGTTTATGATTAACTAAAAACACACACATCCTTTATTAAATGAAGTTTGCCAATTTAAAAAGTATTGCAAGCTCATTTTGACACTGAGTGAGCTTACTGGAAACCTTGAAAGCTAGTTTCAGTGAAGAAAGATCATAAACCAGGGCTAGGTAGCTCGTGCCTTTAATTCTAGCACTCAGAAGGAAAAGGCAAGAAGATTTCTGTGAGTTTAAGGACAACCTGGTCTACAGGGCACCGACAGGCAATCCTGGTACATAGGGCTACATAGAGAGACCCAGTCTAATGGAAGGAACAGGGAAGAAGAGGAGGCAGCAGAAACCAGAATAGTGTGTCTTAAATAGTTATAATGAAGATTTTGACAATGAGTGCTGGTTTTTTTTTTCAAGATATTAAATAATTAGCTGGTAAGTTGCTAGCTTGAAGACTTGGTAAAAATTAGCTTTTCGTTTTAATAAAATTTGACCAAAAAAAAAAAAAAAGTACAGTTGCCAAAGGAAGAGTTAAAAGCAGGAATCAGGAAAATCAAGTGTGTATAACTAAGCATAATGTTTAAACTCTTGTCTTTTGTGATGACTAAGGAAAGTCTGCAGAGCTTTCATTAAAGAGCTCATTGGACATTTTCCCAAGCGGCAGAGACGGGTGGGTTTCTAGTCATACATGATGTCCAGGTGCCACCTTGTGGTGATTCTAGATATAGCTAAAAGTATAAAAAGTATACCTATCTCTTTTTAAACATTTTAATGTATTTTTATTATTTGTGTGTACTTTTATGATATTTACTTATTTGTGTGAATGTGCTAATCTGTATGCATACAACATATGAGAAATTTCCTCAGAGACCATAAAAATCCCTGGATGCCCTGGAACTGGAGTTACTGTGGTTGTGAGCTGACTGATACGAATGCTGGCAACCAAACTTGGGTCTTCCCCACAAAGGAAAGCAGGCATTCTTTTTTGGTTGTTGGACACTTAGGGAAGTTGGTTTAAGAGGCCATTGTAGTAAACATTCATTCTTTTTCCCCCTTCCTTTTTCCCTCTTTCTCCAGCCCCCCACGCTCTGCCCTCACTCACTCAGGGCCCGCTCGCTCTGGCCCAAAGTACACTGTAGCTGTCTTCAGACACCCATATGAGGGCCTCAGATCTCAATACAGATGGTTGTGAGCCACCATGCGGTTGGTGGGATTTGAACTCATGACTTCCTGAAAAGCAGTCGGTGCTCTTAACGACTGAGCCATCTCACCAGCCCATAAAATACTTAATCTTAGTTGGAGGTTTCTACCCTGTCTTTGATCAATCAGTTCCCAGATAAAAGAGATAAAACTTTTATATTTATAATAAGCCTTTAATGCACTAGACCTAGGCAGAAATCTACCCTTTAAACTATTATAATCTACTTGCCCATCAATAACCCTGAGTTATAACTTGCCATGTTCCATCTGAGCAGCTCTCCACTCCAATTGGCCAGCCCTAGTGGCTATGTTTTGATGACTCACCTACTCCATGAGGCCTTCTCCTCTCTCCACCTTCTCTCTCACTTTATGGTCCTTCTCAGACACACAGTCTGGGAATCCAAATCCTCCTACGTCTTTTCTGCCTGGCTATGGGCTGTTGGCATCTTTATTCGTGTTTATTCAACCAATAGTTTTAAATTAAGAAGCATTACTTTGTGTCCGTGTAGATTCTCTGGTCCCTGGGGGCAATCAGGTGATGGGGGCCAGGATTTAGCATTATAATACAAAGCAAAAGACAAAACCTCAACAAGTTTGTTTGTTTGTTTGTTTGTTTGTTTGTTTGTTTTGAGACTTGGTCTCACTACATAGCTTTGGCTGGTCTGGAATTCCCTGTGTAGACCAGGCTTACCTCAAACTCAGAGATTCTCCTGCTTCTGTCTCTCAAGTGCTGCATTAAAAGTGTGCACAATTACTTCCAGGTAAGCCAGCTCTTCTAAGCTCAGAGCCATTTCTTCAGCTCCTCGGGATAGCTTCTTTATCTTTATTTTACACATCATTGGAGTTCCAGATATGAATTGTAATCTTTTCTTAGTCTGTGAGGTTTTTTAGTGATTTGTTTATTCTTATTATATGTGCTGATGTGTTTTGTCTACCTGCATGTCTGTGTCACAATGTCACATCCCCTGGAACTGGAGTTAAAGACAGTCGTGAGCTGCCATTTGGGTGCTGGGAATTGAACCTGGGTCCTCTAGAAGAGCAACCAGTGCTCTTAACACTGGAGCTACTTCTTCATGTCCCTCTTTTTGTATTTCCTTAACATGGGTTCTTATTTTTTTTACTTTCTTTTTATGTAACACATAGCATTAGGAGAAGACAATACAATTCCAATTTTTAAAGGAGCAGTAAAAGAAGCTATATGATTTTTTTTAATGAGTTACAGGACAAAATACATAATTTTCAATTATGTATTTTAAATTGTATCTAAAACTGTTTAAGCTGGACTAATCCTTGCTTAAGCTGGATGATATGCAATGGTTGATCTTTGTTGAAAATTTAACAAGGGCATGTGCATGCTGAATGTGGGTAGCCCCACTTCATTAGGTGGTCCTGGACTGATTAGAGGAGACAGTGAGCAAAGCACTAATGTTAATATCGCTGCCTCCAAACTTGTGACTCAATGGAGCCAATCAGCATACACTCTGCTGTCCCTGTGGACTCTTTTCGCCTAAACCAGATCAAAAAATAACCCTTCCTTCCCTAAGTCTCATCTTATTCAACAATCCCAGCTGTGAGGAAACTTAAGAACTGTGAGAGGAGCTTTTCTGATGTTAAACTGCCTGCAGGCAGTGAAAACCAGATTGCAGTAAGAAAATGGGAAAAGCTTAGAACAGGCTCAGATTTCTGTCATCAGAGTTTAAGGAGCTCTGGTGGGTGCTAGAAAAGCAGATGTCAAGAGAAACTCAGACAGACACTCATGAGGTAACCTGATTCTCTTGGAAGCAAGCTGGAAGCCATCGCTGTTACAGTTCTATCTGTCGCGCCCAGCTCCGCCGAATAAGCAGACGCGGCAACACAGGATTCTTCCGACAGCACTCTTTATTGTTCAGCTCTGTTCCAAGATGGAGAAGGACCACGAGCTCGGGAGCTCGTCACTTATATAGGGCTTGGTGAGGCGTGTGCGTCTCCTATTGGTGCTTTAGCAAAGACCAATCAGACGAAAGCAGCTTGCATCACTCTGTGGACAACTGCGCATGCGTCAACTCTCGAGAAGAACCAGGAAGTAGGAAACCGGCGCCATCTTCTAATGGCGGAACGGCTCCCGACATCTCCCCTTTACTTTATAATAAAATGTCAAACGGATGCACCACTACGTCACTGATCAGCCAAAAGCTCCTCAACTTCCGGCGTTCGAAGTGATCGTGTGGGCGAGACTCTGTACACCTTAATCCCGTGCAATGGGAACACGAGCCCTGGGAGATGTACAGATCCGCTCGACCGCACTCTGGTGCAATGGGAACCTGAGCCCTCAGAGATGTCTGGTCAGAGCAGAGTCTCAATGTCTGAGCATATTAAGCCAAGCTTGGGGGGATGCTCCCTGTTCTACCGCAAGTAATGCCTGCGCGATGACCACTTTGTCATGTCCTGTTGTCTTTTCAGTTTGCTAAGCATCCAAAGAGAGAGCACTAGTCCACCAGCCAATAGTATACCAAATAATCCTACTCCTACCCACTCCTTAAAATAGGAGAAGGCTGAGGTTATCCAGGTGGAAAATCCTTGGGTAAAGGATATATCTAGACGGGTGGAATTAATTTGAATAATAGCCAATCGTAACCTTTTCATGGTATCATCGAATTCTGTTGACCAATTATATTGTAATAAATGAGAAAGTTCCTTAGAGAGGTTGGCTGCCTTAGTAAAATTCTCATACTGGACAGATGTAACACAAAAGCCAGAGTATTTCATTTCACACCCCAACTGAGCCAATTGCCACAATATATCTACCTGTTCTTGAACCAGATCTATGCGTTGATTAACTATCATCAAGCCACCTTTCAATTGGGTATTTAAGGAGGCTTGTGTATCGATAGCTTGAGTAAGGGAAGATGACAAATTATTTAAGGTATTAACAGTGGCCACTTGTCCTGACAGGGCCAATGAGGAAACAGTCAAGGAGGCAGCAACTGCAGAGGTAGCTATGATGGCCACGATAGCAGCCGTGATACCAAAATCGCGTTTTTGTCTAAACAAGGTTAATGAACTATCACTCTGCACAGGAATGGGAACAAAATGGGGCATGCGAGCGACAGTGGCAGTCTCAAAGCTAGAGGCATTCCAACACAAGTATAAAAACAATCAGTAGAATTACAAACTACCCATACAAAAGGGGCCATAAACAGACAGGGGTGGGTTTCACCGTTTTTAGATCATTATAGAGAGCACCTTTCAAATCATCTGAGGCAATATCGTCTGTTATAGTAGCCTGGCCCACAGCTCCACCCAGTATCATCGACAGGGGAGTGATATCTGAACAACTGCCATTGATGCCACATAATAGCCAAGTATCAAAGGGATTGATGTCATGACGAAAAGGATCCATCGTAGTAAAATTCCCATATCCCTCAAGGGGTGAGATGGTGAAATGTCCTTTTGGGAGCGTGTGAGCTCTTCGGCTTTGGCACCCTGTCCATGGGAAAATGCTGGTAGAGTCAGGTTGGCTCCCGACACAAAAGGGAGCATATTGTGGTTGATGTTGCCACGAATGTCCTTCGGTTCTTTTCTCAGAACAATTTAAATAGGGCCACCATCCAAAAAGGACGGTAGCATTGGCTCTAATAATGTTTTTTTCCTTACTTTCCTTTTCTAAATGTGCATAGGAATAGTTTCCCAAGGGAATACAAGGATAATCGAGGGTCTTATTAACAGTCTCAGTAGCAGTAAAACAAAGACTGCCGTTAATCTTCCAAGTGTCATTGGTAGGGACTTTGGCCAAATTTGTGTCCATAGGTAAATATGGTAAACCCAAGGTATTATTGGTGGTGAAGAATCTGGGAAACACTTGCGCGTTATGCATGATCGGCATAGGTCTCGGGAACGTTGTCATAATTCCCCATCTCAGCTGCGGTTGTGGTGGTGGGTGTGTGGTCGCACATAACAGCGTCAGACTCAGCAGCCACAGGATCAGGCTCAGGGGCTTCCCATCTTGTTTTACCAGCCGGGTCAGTCGTGCCGGGACCCAAATCGGATTGTCTTGATCCTGCGGGAAAACACAAATAGCTCCCCTGGATCTTATAAGAACGGGATCCGGGCCTTTCCAAGTATTATTAATGACATCTTTCCATCTAACCTCTTCTCGTAAAGAACTAGGAGAGGCATGTCTGTCTGCTGCGGATTTGCCAGCAGAATCCAAATTTAAAAAATTTAAGGTAAATAAGGCCAGGGAGGTGGAGATCTTAGGTCCTTTGCCAGGGCCTATCCCCCCTTTCTGTTTTTGTAACATCACTTTGAGGGTGCCATTGGCACGCTCCACAATTCCTTGTGCTTGTGGATTATATGTCAGTCCAGTGATATGGCGCACACCCATACGCAGACAAAATTGTTGAAAAGTCTTGGACGCATAGGCTGGCCCATTATCTGTCTTTAACTGTTGGGGTTTTCCCCAGGCTGCCCATGCTTCTAGGCAGTGGGTGATCACATTGGCCACCTTTTCTCCTGAGAGAGGCGTGGCATGAATAATGCCAGAACAGGTATCTACTGATACATGAACATATTTTAACTTTCCAAATGACGGAAAATGAGTAAATCCATTTGCCAGATATGTAGTGGTAGAAGTCCTCGAGGATTAACTCCCAAGGACACAGAAGGTCTAAAATCTGCACAATCTGTGCATTTAAGAACAATATCTCGAGCTTGAGCACGAGATAAATTAAATTTGATTTTAAGAGTGTTTGCTGGCACATGATACAGCTGGTGAAATTGTGTGGCTAGCTGAACAGGATCTTGACTCAGCATGATCTGCCTGGTGGCTTTATCTGCTAGCTCATTAGCAGCAGCCATAGGTCCAGGTAATAGAGAGTGTGCTCGTATATGAACAATGCAGAAGGGATGTATCCTACCTCTAATGATATGTTGAATCTCAGAAAACAGGTGGGCTACAGTACTTTTAGACTGAATGACACCCACCGTCTCCAATATTTGAACTGCTTTCACTACATAATGGGAATCTGAAATTATATTTAGGGGTTGATCAAATCGTTTTAAAACCACTGCAATCATTGCACATTCTACCAATTGGGGAGAGGTGTAATCAAAAGGAATTTTAACAACTTCGCCTTCCACAACGTAACTTCCTATTCCAGTATTAGAGCCATCGGTATACACATCTGTTGCATTTTCAATGGGTTCAACTTTGGTTATGGTTGGAAAAATAATAGCATTGTTTAAGACAAATTGTAACAAAGGGTGTTTTGGGAAATGATTATCAATGGTGCCCGAATATGAGCATCTTAAAATGGCCCAAACATCAATAGTAGAACACAGCACTTGTACCTGATGTGCTGTATATGGAACAATAAGAGAATCTGGGGGAACACCAAAATGAGTTATAGCTTGTTGGATACCTCTTAGGGCCAGGTCTCCAACTGTAGAAGGGTAATGGCTCAACACTTTTCCTGGAGAAGTGTGGGGATGTATCCAAAGCAATGGACCATATTGCCACAACACAGCAGTAGGCTGTTGTGGGGAAGGAATAATACATAACTGATAAGGAGCATTTAAATCAAAGCGAACAAGCATAGCATTTTTCAAAGACTCTTCTACCATATCTAATACTTTAGCTGCCTCGGGAGTCAAAGTGCGAGGGAGGTAATAGCGGCCTCACCCTCAAGAATAGCAAATAATGGCTTTAAATCAGAGGTGGACAACTTTAAAAATGGCCGCACCCAATTTATATCCCCTAACAATTTTTGAAAATCATTTAATGTTCGTAAACCATCTCTCCTAATTGTCAATTTTTGTGGCTTAACTACTAATGGGGTTATGATAGTACCTAAAAAACTACCTAAGGCTCCCTCTTGTACCTTCTCAGGGGCTATAAACAAATTCTTGGTTTCTAAGGTTTTAGACAGGACTAAAAATGCCTCTTGTAGGAGCTCTTTATCAGAATAACACAATAAAATGTCATCCATATAATGAACAACTCTGATCTTTTTAAACTGTTGTCTTATAGGCTGAATAGCAGCCGCCACATATAATTGACATATAGTGGGACTATTGGCCATCCCCTGGGGAGTACTCTCCACTGAAACCTGCTGTCAGGCTCTTCATGATTCACACTTGGTAAGGTAAAAGCAAATCTCTCTCGATCCCTTTCATGTAGTGGGATGGAGAAAAAACAATCTTTAATATCTATAATCATAATATGCCAATTCTTGGGTAGGGCTGACAATAATGGTAAACCTCTTTGAATCGAGCCCATGACTTGCATCTGTTGATTTATGGCTCTTAAATCATGTAATAGCCTCCATTTGCCTGATTTCTTTTTTATAACAAAAATTGGGGTATTCCAAGGGGAATGGGACTGTTCTAGATGTCCGGCAAGCAACTGTTCTTGCACCAGAGCTTTTGCAGCAAGGAGCTTCTCGGAGGATAGCGGCCATTGTGGAACCCATACCGGGCCCTCCTTCTTCCAAGGTATGGGAATGGTCTCCTCAATGGCCCCTACGAAAAACCCAATCCGGCTCGATCATTCTTTTGTACCATGGTAACCGGACTAGTTCGTCCCTGCAGATATTTTCCTAATCCTTTCCCGGGCACACAGCCCATCTCCTTCATCATCTTTTGGCTCTGACTGGAATAATCATTGGTCAACCTATAGTTTAACTGTTTCAAAATATCTCTTCCCCATAGGTTAACTGGTAATTCTAACACATAAGGGGTAACGATGCCCTTTCTTCCTTCCATGTCTTCACAGGATAGAGGTCGAGCACTGATACTCGGAGTTGCCTCGTATCCCAGCCCTTGTAGGGAATGGGAAGATCTATTGAGAGGCCACTCTTTTGGCCACCACTTACTGGAAACAATGGAGGTGTCTGCTCCCGTGTCCAGTAATCCTATGAAAGGCTTACCATCAAGTTTTAAAGTCATCATTGGCCTATCATCTAACTGTAATGACAAAAAGGAACAAAGGCCTCCGGTGGAGCCAAATCCTGCCTCTCCTCGATTTACGGGGTGGCTAGGAAACTGGGAATGTAGACTAGGTAGCACCAGGAGTTGAGCTATTCTGTCTCCTGGAGCAATGGCACATATCCCCCTTGGGGAAGAGCACATAATCTTTACTTGTCCAGTAAAGTCTTGATCTATAACTCCTGGATGTACTATGAGGCCCCTAAGGGCGGCAGAGGACCGGCCCAAAACTATGCCTACTGTATTCTCTGGTAGGGGGCCTTTGAAATCTGAAGGAATAGGCTGACACCCCATGGTGGGTGTTAATACGGCACGGGTGGTGGCACGCAGGTCCAATCCTGCTGAGCCTGGTGTTGCTTTCCTGATACCTTCACCTGAGATTGGTTCTGCGGTTGTCTCACTGCCCCATATATTTGTGGGCCCTGGGGACGAGGGCCCCTCTGCCCGTTTTTTGACTGACTGACTGTGATAGGCTTTCCATGTATGTCTTTTACTGATCTGCACTCATTTGCCCAATGTTTTCCCTTTTTGCATATAGGACATAATCCAGGCTGCTTAGGACTGCAGTCCGCGGGTCCTCGGGAATGGCATTGCCGTTGAAAGTGGCCAAGCTTTCTGCATTTATAGCATCGCTTGTCTCCTTTCTGGGCAGCCAGGACGGCGGCGGCCAGGCCTTTCATTCACCAGGCCGAGATGCCTTTCGCCTTCCAAGGAGTTATGGCAGTTCTGCATTCTTTAGTACACTGTTCAAAGACTAATTGTTCTACCAGCGGCATGCATGACTCTGGATCTCCAAAAATTCGTCCTGCTGCCTGCATCATGCGAGCCACAAAATCGGAGAATGGCTCGGTGGACCCTTGGACGATCTTGGTTAAATTTCCTGCAACCTGTCCTCTATTGGGCAAACGTTTCCAGGCCGCTATGGCTGCTGTATTAATTTGCTGATAAACCTCCCATGGATAGCCTGTCTGATTGGCAACCCACTGCCTTGACCTGTAAGCATCTCATAGGTCCAATAGCGCTTATTTGGATCAGCTGCATTCTGTTTAGCCTGAGAAGCACACATTTCTTGAAAGATAGACTTCCAATCTAAATATTGTCCCATTGAAAGGCTCGCCTTCACGTGTTATACCAGTCCTCAGGAGTCATCGCAGTGGCTGACATTCTTTCTATTAAACTTGTAGTATAAGCTGCGCTAACTCCGTAAGTTTGTACTGCTTCTACCACAGCTTTAAGAGACTTTAAGTCTAATGCTTGATATTGTCTGCACCATTTTCCTCCCACACTGGAAATGCTCTCGAGATCTTTTTCCTCTCTTTCTCTGATATATAGGAAGTGGATGTCGGTAGCCAAGTTGGCTTCCTCTCCGACCTGGCTGTTTCCGCCCTTCCCTCAAGGGGGGGGGGTGAAGGGCGGTACCCCGGAGCACATGGAGGATCTGGTCTATACCGCTCCGCCTCATATTTTGCGGCTTCCTCCTCTAATTCTGCCTGCTCTTCGGGGTCTAGATCTCCCAACATCGAGTCATCATCGTCAGAGGACGTCTCCCCTTCTGAGGATAACTCGGCCCTGGGTTCTCGAAATCGCGCCAAACTTGGATATATTTTTGGCGGTTTCTCCTCTTTTTCTTCTCCAACTGGCCTCAAACTCTGCCTTGTTTTACTAACCCTATCTTTTACCGTCTTCTTCTGAGATCTCTCTTTCCCTTCTAAACTCTTTTTCTTTTCTGCTTCTGATAGACTGTCTTGGTGGTCATCTAAAAGTCTCTGCCCTTCTTTAACTTCTTTCTCACATCTCTCGTCTGAAATGCAGGATTTAATCAGTTTGAATAATGGCCAAGTACCCGGCCGCAGCTTCCCTTTCTCTTTCTCATTTGCCAGATCCCTTCCTAATTTTGTCCAAGACCCCATAGTCAAGGACCCAGATGTAATAAACCAAGGAGCGATCCTATCTACCTCCTTCAAGAAACTTATGATAACCTTTTCTGGAACCTTTAAATGTCTCCCTCGAAGCAGCACCCGCACCGCTTCAGACATAGGCTTCAATTGTTGATTTCCCATACTTCCTTTATCTACAGGAGCGGGAGTGCTAGCTCAGTTATCTACCTGAGACTTACAGCTGGCTATCACAGAAAGGGTATGTGCAGATCTTGTCACGCTTCCCACAATTCAGACAAAAGCAGCAAAACAAGCCGAAAATGAAAGCGAGCAATATAATCAGAATGACCCACACAAAACTAATCGTACCTTGCAGAAAAGCGCCTAGGCTCCTAACGCTGCCGGTTCTGAAACCTCTCCAGACGAGCAGTCCGGGGTCCTTCGAGTCGTTCCTTCACCCGGGGTTCGGCCGTTCCCGGGTTTCCGGCACCACTTTGTCGCGCCCAGCTCCGCCGAATAAGCAGACGCGGCAACACAGGATTCTTCCGACAGCACTCTTTATTGTTCAGCTCTGTTCCAAGATGGAGAAGGACCACGAGCTCGGGAGCTCGTCACTTATATAGGGCTTGGTGAGGCGTGTGCGTCTCCTATTGGTGCTTTAGCAAAAACCAATCAGACGAAAGCAGCTTGCATCACTCTGTGGACAACTGCGCATGCGTCAACTCTCGAGAAGAACCAGGAAGTAGGAAACCGGCGCCATCTTCTAATGGCGGAACGGCTCCCGACATCTATCAAAGAATCTGGCACAAAGTCACTCAATCATTTTAACCAATAAATGAATAAGTAAATAAACAAACAAATAGAAATGAGAGCCAGACATAATGGCTCATGCCTTTAATCCCAGCACTTAGGAGGCAGGTGAATCCCTTTAAGTTTGACCTTGGCCTTTTCTAGGTAGTGAGTTCCAGGACAAGAATCTAAGCAAAAACAAAGCAACAGAAATTACAATGTAATCCACACTGTGGTGTTACCACTGTCTTCTGTTGGGACTGGAATTCTTATATGAATTCATCCTTCCAGAAATGTTCTCAATTATTTTCAGTCTACAAATAAACGTTACTTTTCCCTTTTTCTGTTTTTTATTTTTTGTTTTTTCCATTTTTTTACTATCCCAAATGATGACATTTATTGAAGATTTATATTCAGCATATTTTATGCTAAGTACTACATAACCTATTTTTTCAATTCTTATGAATATCCAGACTCTCGTAAGTATGTATTTTGTTTTATTGCTCTTTTCTGGGTTATTTTGTCTTTAAGATTTTATATATTTACTCTCTCTCTCTCTCTCTCTCTCTCTCTCTCTCTGTGTGTGTATGTGTGTGTGTGTGTGTGTGTGTATGTGTGTGTAAAGAAAGTGTCCAATCCCTAGAGTTAGAGTTAATGCTAAGAAAGAAAGAAAAAAAAATGCATAGAGTTGGACAGGTAGAAAGGTAGGGAGGAGCCTGGAAAAATGAGGAGGGGAAAATATGATTAAAGTGTAAATATTAAAAAAGGAATTTTGAATTAGTCTCTGTCATCTGAAAAAAAAAAAAACAGCAAGTTTTCTTAACTCCTGAGGTGTGTGTCCAAGCCCTATTTTCTGTTTTATGAAACAATCTCCCCTTAGCTGAGGCTAGGCTGCGACTATAGTCTAACAATCCTTCCAAATGGAGCCATTTCCTCCAGAGAGAAGAGAATAGGTTTCTGAAACTCCTGAAATAAACAAGCTTCATATGTCTTAGAAAGATGAAACACATAAGTTTCCTGAAGCTCCTTCCCCAAGGATACAGCAGCAATAAAGAACTAGTTGGGGGGAGGGGGCGAGGAATAAGACACTGAACAGACCAGCTGCTGGGAAGAGACTCTCAGACTTGTCCAGTGGCCTGCAAATTGTGAGGAAAACTCCAGAAACATAATCGTATGAGTCATCACCCATACTGGATCAAGCTTCTAGGAGATGCAGGTAACATTGTATCAACAGTACTCCAGGAGGCAACTCCTCACTCAGGCTCCTATAAGTAACCCCAGTCAACTGTACTTCAACAAGTAGACTTTGGTGTAATGGTGACTTCTGTCTGTTCCGGGCCTCTATAAAGGGTGAACACACAGGTGTGTATTGAGACTCTGCCAAAATATTATTCAATAGAAATCCACTATGTAGCCCAAAATGGGTCTCAAGCTCTTAACAGTCCTCCTGCCTCAGTGTCCCAATTGCTGGCACTACAGAAATTTGCCTCTGTGCCTGGATTTATTAAGTTTTCCACTTTGCAAATGAGAACACTAAGACCTCTTCAGGATCTCACAGTTAACAATTGATGAGATTCCATGCACTCTTGCTTTTAAAACCCCCAGCATCTTAGCTCCGACTTTGGTTTAATTAATTAACAATTGATGTTCTTTTAAAAGATGGAAAACAAAGGGGAAAGAATTGGTGTTTGGTACATAGCTGTGTAGCTGAGACAGAAAGTCACTGCTGTTGCATTTACTTCTTGTAAAGTCACAAAATCTTGGCAAAGTTTCCTCCATTTAACAAGTCACACACACACACACACACACACACACGTGCTTGCACACTCAAATACAAACATGCATACAAATATACATAAACACACTACACTCACATATATACATGCACACACACCACACACACACAAATACATACAAGAATAAAGTCTCAGTGTTATTAGCTAAGGGTATGTATACCCTTACAAATACAGGGAAAAAAGAGCCATCCAACATATCCTTGGCTTAGTAAGAATTATCTCTTTTTGTCTCTGTCTCCACAGTTGGTTATTGAACTATTCATTTGTGAAAGAGAATATAATGTAACTTGACTGTGGTTCTCTGCCCTGGATCACACAATTTGTACAAGATAATTGCTAGAATGTTAATTGAGGTTCTGTTGGTTTGGTGTTTGGTTTTTAGATGTTTGACATGGGATCTTGCTATGAAATCCACATGGTTCTCAAATGAATACTCTGTTACCTCAGCCTCCTAAGAGCCTGGATGACAAATGTATTCCACTGTGCTTCGCCCTAGAGAATTTAAAAAGTAATCTGTATCCAGATGAATACTAGATATGGGAGGAAAGGAGGGGAGGGTTACTTGCTTAACCAGACAAAACCAGTTTAAATGAATGAAATCACAGCACTTATTTCAAGGTGGATTTTTATGGCAACTGCCAGCTTATATTTCATATCTAAATCCTCAAAATCTCTCTGCATGCATGAGCTGTTTTCTGAAAAGTATCATTAACGTCTGCGTTTATTTTGCAACCTGGTATGATTAGGGGTCCATCTAGTGGCAAGTTTGGAATATAGCAGCCTGTGCAGTTCATCATCAACTGTCTTCTTAGGGATATTTACCATCTATGAGAGCTTTAAAAAATAATACTGTTTCTAATAAACATGAAAAAATATGTACCCATGACATAATGAGTTAAATTATGACCATAATGTTTCTTTTGTTTTCTCATTTAAAGTTTTAAATGTTTATTATAAAACTTTGTAAATCGAAATCTGATCTTCAAAGAATAAAGTAAAATGGGTCAAGTACCACAGCTGTACTATAACCACTTAGTACTTAGTGGTTCTAGCTGAACTTAGTAGGCTAAGCCGGATGATATTCATTAGTTCAAGGACATCCTGGGCTACACACTCAGAAACCTTTCAGAGACCAGTGTAAGAACTACAGGAAAAAGGACAAACACTTAAAGCAGAGTAAAAACAAATAACAACAATCACCTATAGTTCAATTTCCTGATGAACATAGATGCAAAAAATTCTCAATAAAATTCTTGCAACTTACATTGAAGAACATGTTTAGAAAATAAAACACCAGGATCAGGTTGGTTTCATGCCATTCATTAATAAAAAAGTCTCTTCCAATTACACAAATCAGTAAGTAAATCTAAAACCACCTAATTTTTTAATAAAGGTACTAAAAATTCATATTGGAAGGAAAGGCATCCTCTTTACCTAATCCGACAAGCAGAACGATGCAACTAATTCCCTGCACCTTGCCTTGCAAAAAAAATCAACACCAAATAGATCAAAGATCTCAATATTAGGCCTGAATTTCTGAACCATCAGAGGAAACAGTAAAGACTTCATAGCATAGGCAAAGGCAAGAAATTTCTCTATAAGTACTCAGGGGAATAACCAACAATTGACAAATGGGGCTTTGTTAAACTAAAGAGCAAAAGAAGATAGAGCCAACAGAATGTATAAATGTCACTCAGAAGAAGTGATGAAATGAGAGCCCTAGCCAAACTGTGTAAATACATGACTTGGGCTAAGCCCAGAACATTTCCTTCTCTGTTCTAACGGTCCCTAGCCCTAGGCCTGGAAGCTTCTAACCTCCATATAATCTGACTTAGCCCAGATTCAATCTGGCATCTATCAGCTTCTGACTGAATTGCTCTACCTGGTCTCATATTGACCTTGGCAATATCTTCTAATCTAGCTCCTTCTCATTCTCTGGCTCATTCTGTTGTGACCTGTGTCTAGCTCGTTCTCTCTGTAATCTGTCTCTGTAAAAATGCCCCAATAAAACTGCCATAAACATACAACATCCACCACCTTTTATTCTCTCCATGCTCTTAAGTAGCCTCTTTTCCACTGCTGTTCCCCTGTGAGTTGGGCATAACCTATCTCCGACTCATTTTGTCAAATCTTTCTCTGATTTATCACTTTGTCTGCCTTTTAATTAGACATCACTTTCAAACATGGCTGGTTTCTTCTACAAACTAACCTTACCTTCGCTGTTAGGAATTAAAGGTGTATATTAAGGGCATATCTGTTTTCCAGCCAGATCATAGTGTAGTTCAGGGCATGTCTGCATTCCATCTGGATCATATCGCTGGATACAGATCCCTTGCCAGAGCAGCCATGTTGCTGGATTAGAATTCCTCTACGAGAATGAAAGGAAATCCTTGCAAGCTGTACATCTTATTAACATCTCAACAATACAAAGAAATCATAAAGCTATTCAACAACACACTTAAATATGTTCAACACCAACATCTGTCTAGTTTTATTTTTTCTGTTTCTAAGAAAAATGGTGACCAATTTAGAGGAGGAAAGGTTGTATAGCAAGAATTTAGTTAGCTGCTCTCAGCTCCCAGTTGACACTCGAGCTCTGCACCTGCCCATGAGCTCTCTGGATTTGCAAATGAAGTACACACACACACACACACACACACACACACACACACATACACACCAGTTAATTTTGATATATCTTGACTACCTCAATGGCTGGACACTTCCAAACTTCCTCGTGGCTACCACACATTCCCCTCTAAATCTATATTTTATCTTTGCTGCTCTGTTACCTTCTAGACAGTCTTCTCCCCCTGCCCTACCTCACGTTGGGCTGCTTTCTCCTTCCAACTACATTGCTGGATAATTTCTCTTCTGCAGCTATTAAATCTGATCCCTCTGCCTCAAAGTCATGGCAAATTTCCTCTTTCTGTCTCTCCTATCTGCCCCAAGCCCAGGAACCTTACCTATGTCTGCCCTGCCCAGTCATTAGCTGCTAACTACATACAGAATTGGAGGAATTTGAGAAAAATCTGAGAAAGCTGACGAAAAATTCACCTTCACCAAAAGGGGATGAGGGCGATTCTTTGATATTATAAAAAAGCAACTCATGACAAGCAACCACATAAGTTGTTCTGCAGACTTTTTTGGTAGAAGATTTGCAGGCCAGGAGAGAGTAAAATATATGTTGAAAACCAAAATAAAGGGTCTGAGTGGTGTAGAGAATTTACCAATTAAGAATACTATGACTGCTAAAAAGTATTTTTTATAAATTGAGGTCCTTCTATAGGGTTGCCCTCCTCCTCACCCCAGCTTCTTCCAGCTTTTCTCTAATTCAACCAGAGGGGTCCCCAGCTTCTGTCCATTGGTTGGGTGCTAGTATCTACCCCTGACTCTTTCAGCTGCTTCTTAGGGCAGCCATGCTAGGCTCTTGTCTGCAAGTACACCACAACATCAGTAACAGTGTCAGGGCCCCGGGCTTCCCCTTGAGCTAGCTCCCAATTTGGGCCTGTCACTGCTATAGCACTGTTAATCAATGTCTGATATATAAAAGATGTAAACCAGAACTTTGGTGAAATAAAAGCTGGAAGGATGATAAATTAAAGTATAGACTTTGTATGAGGTTGAAACTAAACTGATACTTCTCAACTTAGACCCTGATAAAACCTACCTACTATGATAGGTCTAAAAAATCGAGTAAGTTGCCATGTGTATAAGCTTGGCAACTATCATAGTGGAGCAACACAACACTCTGTAGTGTTGTGAATTGTTCCTAGGCTCTGTGACTGCCTAGGAACTGTAGCTTCCTAAGGCAGCCCACCTACAAGCACCACATACCTTGGGAAAGGCCACAGTATAATTGTTCACCTAGTATCTCAGTAGAGCTGAAACTATAGCTGAAGTCCTTATAAGTGGAGGCCGTTTGTAGATTATTGCTAGACAGTTTATGTAACACTCCTGGAAACCACAAAGAAAGAAGTCTATAGCTAATACACAAAAGGTAATGAGAAAGAGGATTTAATTTAATTAAAGAATGCCATTTTACAAATAGGACCGAATCACTAAGGGAGGTCACAAAGAACAACACAAAGAAACTATAGAACAGCAGGGAAATCCCATGATAACATGGGAAGTCTCTGTCTATTACTATAAATCTGAGTGTATTGGTGCATATCTATAGTACCAGCCCTTTCAAGGTGGAGGCAGGAAGATCAAGAGCTCAAGGCCTCTCTAAGGTCCATGAGATCCTGTCTCAAAAACAAAATAAATTACCTTAAGTGAATTAAATTATCCAGTCAGAAGATAAAAAGTGACTGAATGAACTAAAAACAGAAGTTCTAAGTACATACTGCTTATGGAGATGTGGTGTACTTTTCAGGACACACAGGATGAAAGCAACAGAGGGAAAAAGACATCCCATGCAAATGTTAACTAAAAGAAATACATCCACTATGTATCAGACAAAGCAAGCTTTCAGTTAAAATCTAAACCAGAGACCTAAAAAGGCACTACATAATCATAATGTGCTGACTCGCTATGAGATAAACATTGTAAGTGTATGTATCCAACATGAGAACACATAAATATGTAAAGCAAATATTAACATAAGTTGAGGAAGGAATAGACAATACAAGGGCAGTGGAAGATTTCAGTACCCACTTCAACAATGAAGAGACTGTCCAGACAGAATATCAACAAGGAAGCAGCTGACTAAATGAACCTAAACCACACACAGAACATTCCACCAAGCAGTAGAAAAGGAATGTACGCCCTGCACAAACATCCGAGCCTCAGTGTTGCTTGCCCTCTGCTCCGTCCCACGGAATAAAAGGCAGCGACAACCGTGTTCTTCTTCAAGCAGCTTTATTCAGGTTCCTTGTTACAGCACGCTTGCTTCTTCCTCTCCTTCAATCCCCTTGAATGCCTCTGAATCCTCTCCTTCAATCCTCTCCTTCCATCCTCTCTTCAATCCCCCCTCCCCCCCCCCCACTGCCCCAGCCGCCTTATATGCATTGCCTCAATCCTATCAGCAGCTGCCACGCCGTCACTGTTAATTGGCTGCTCCTATGATGCAAGGTGGGCTAAATCGGGTAGCCACACCTGGAAGCTCGAACCTTTTCTCCACAGCCACAGTGCCTACTCAAGCTAGCTGGCTACATGCCAACCGCCATCCTGACGGCGGGGAGAACCACTTCCTACACTTCAGTCTCACAGAGCAGTCACAAGCTGCAACCACTGAACACAAAAGATGGGCTGCTTCTCATCGGTGATGACTTTTTCCTTTATACCTTTCTTGTATTATCCAGAGGAATGGAGAGCCTGTCTAAAAATAATAATTAATAATAATAATAATAAGCCGGGCGGTGGTGGCGCACGCCTTTAATCCCAGCACTTGGGAGGCAGAGGCAGGTGGATTTCTGAGTTCGAGGCCAGCCTGGTCTACAGAGTGAGTTCCAGGATAGCCAGGACTACACAGAGAAACCCTGTCTCGAAAAAAAAAAAACCAAAAAAAAAAAAATAATAATAATAATAATAATAATTAATAATAATAATAATAAAAGTAAATTCAGAGGTTTCTTATAAACTAAGGGAAAGAAACATCTTTTAAGTGAAGCTCATACATCTTACAGTATTGTCTTTTTCCTGTGTGTGCCTGTACATGTGTGTGTGCGTGCGTGCGTGCGTGCGTGCGTGCGTGCGTGCGTGTGTGTGTGTGTGTGTGTGTGTTATTCAAGAGCACAATCCTGAGCTGGGGATAAGGAGCATGGAAAAATGGTAGGTGTCTTTTTCCACCACTCTCCACATTATTCCTTTTGAGGCAAGGTCTCTCACTGAACATGTTGCTCCGGCTTTTTACCAAGGCTAGCAGCCAGCAAGCTCCAAGGACCATCCTGTATCCAGTCTTCTCAATGCTAGGTTTATAGACCCGCACTGCAAAACCTGGCTTTTCCATAGGTACAAAGATCCAAACTCCACTCCTTATACTTGTATAGCAAGTGTTCTTAACTTGATCCATCTCTCTAGGCCCTGCTTACCCTAAAACAAACTTTTGGAATAGTTTTTACATTCTACCCTCTAGGAATATATATACCTGAGGCATTAATTCATTACTAATTCATCTGGAAGAGAAAGGGGTACCTCAATTGAGGAATTTCCTCCTTCAGCTTAGCTGTAGGCAAGTCCATGGAACATTTTCTTGATTTGTGATTGATATGAGGGAGTCCAACCCACGATGGCTGGTGGGTTGTATAAATAAGGAAACCAAGCAAATGAGAGAACCAAACTGTAAGCATCCTTCTACATGACCTGTGCTTCAGGTTCTGCTTCTCCTCCTGCTCGAGTTCCTGCCCAGAAGACATCCCTCAATGATGGACTATGATGTGTAACTCTAAGCCAAACAGATGCTTTCCTGTCCAAGTGGCTTTTGGTCAGTATTAATCACAGCAACATACACAAACTAGTACAACTAGTTTCACTTCTGTGTTGGTGATTAAAATATCCGGACCAAATGCAACTTAATAGAGAAAGTATTTATTTTTAACTCACAGTTCCTAACTGCAATCAAGGGCAAGGCAACTTTTGACAGCTGGTCACATCATCCACAGTCAAGAACATGGAGAAATGAATACATGAGTGGTTATTATTCACTTCACTGTCTCCTCTCTTATACAGTCAGGACCGAGACCCAGAGAATGGGAGTACACACAATGGATGGTCTTTCTACAACAATTATCTTTTTTTTTTTTTTATTGGAAATTTTATTTACATTTCAGATGTTCTCTCCTTACCCCAATTCCCCCCCTCCCTCCCAAGAACTCACTATCCCTTCCCCCCTCCTCCTGCCTCCACGTTGGTGTACCCCTATCCACCCTCCCCCATACCTAACCTCCCCACTATCGAATATCCCCTCCCCCATGACGTCCAGCCTTCATGCAACAATTATCTTAATTAAGGAGTTTTCTTCAAGGGCTTTCTGTCTAGGCTATTACTTCAGGGACGGGGTTTATCACAAAAGCATTCTATGTCCCTCTTTCTCAACAGTGAATCTGCAGTCATCAATATCATGGCAAAAGTAGTTTATAGCCAGCGAGAGCATAGACATGGACTTATACATGGTTTTTGGTGACAACATGGACAACTGACATCCATATGATCTTCAACATCAGCATATGCTAAGGACCTCAACATGGTCACCAATGGCAGTACAGATCATGTTCATGAGCATGGTCCTCTGCCACTACACAGGACATGAACGCTATCATAGCCTTCAGTGGCACCACAGATCAAGGACATCAACATGGCCTCATGTGACAGCACAGGCCACTCACATCAATATGTTCCACTGATGGCAGTTTGGCCCACAGATATCAACAAGGCTTCAGGATGTAGCACAGATCATGGACATCTGCATGGCCTTTAGTGGCAACATAGGTTATACACATCAACACAGACCCTGGCTACAGTAAGATCATGGACCCAGACATGCCCCTTCACAGAGGCATAGACCCATACATAACCATGGCCTTGGGTAACAGCACAGATCACTCACATCAACATGACATCAGGTGGCACCACAGTCCATGGACATCCATATACCTTTACATAGTAACATAGGCCACAGACATCATCAACACAAGTCTAGGCTGCTGTAGGACCATAGATATCCACATGAACCTCAGGCTTTAACATATCTGGGGTAGTAGACCAAAGATACCAGAATGGCCTCTAGGAATAATAGGGACCATAGAGATCTTTTAAAATGAGCCATTCTTCATCTTGTACATCCTGTTGTTGCTCATAGCCTGCTCTCTGAGACATAGCAGCGAGGGTATGGATTCATCATTGCCTGTTTTACAATCTTTCCATTTTGTTTACATTTTAAAATCATCTTCCCAAAGAGATTTGTCTTTTTATTGCTTAGTTGTTTTGTAGCTATTGTTTGGAGCTGCAGATTACTTTTCCACTGCTGTGTCACACCTCAGAGCCTCTATAGGTATCGCAAACACTTACGGGTTTGTGGTGGGTCCTGAAACTGCTGCCATCCTTAGTCTTCACCTTTTTTGTTAATAGACAGAGTTAATATAATGAAGTCTGGTCCTGAACTCCTATTCCTCAGCTTCCTAGAGGTAAGATCATAGACTTGTGTCATAATGTCCTGTCTCTAAGTATACTATTCTTTTATTCTTTAGTGTCTTCACATGAACTCTATAGTAAGAAACTGTGGTGATGGGTTTTGAGTGGCATGATCCTAGATGAGCACCAAATTCTATCAAATGCCATTTTGTCTTCTAAGAATACCTTTTTAATCACCTTTTGTGTTTCTGTCCATTAGTGTCTGGCTTTTGAGCCTATGTCCACTAGTATCTGGCTTTAGCTTCCATCTACTCCCTTAACAGTCTCTGTTAAGATCTCCCTTCTTTCCTACTTTTCCTAAAAGTTCTGTCTGGAAGGAAATATTAATGTAATGCAGAGGGTAGGTATGGCTCTGCTTAAACAGTGTACCTGTTAGCAAAGGAGCCTACCAGTCTAGCTACTGAGAAGAGAGAAACTGAGGCACCTCAGGGCAGCAGACACCATCCAGACAATCAGATGATAATGGCAGTAGACCTTTTCCTCAACAGGAACTCAGTTGTTTCTAGTTTCCTCTGAGTTTAAGACCCAGACACGGGGTTCTTTCTTTCCCTTGCCTACACAAACACAATGATAGAAAGCAGTGTTTCATACTGATTTTCTCTAAAGAGCCTTGGTTATCTTCTCTGTTTTCTCAATAAGATATCCCAAAGTGTCTCAAAGAGTAGTGAAGACTAGCTGGGCAAGTCCTATAGGGCACACCTAGCTGCCTAGGGTTGCTTATGGTCCCCTAGATTGTCATTATTCCTCCACCTCTCGACCCACTTTCCACCTCACAATCCCCTAACACTATATCCTCAGGAGAATTTTTATTACCTGAGAGATTTGCACTGCCTCCTGAGTTCCATTGTCCAATCCACCACTATCCACCAGAGGTTAGGTTCCCCAACCAATACCTGCTACATCAGGAACATCCAGGGACAACCAAATGGCTAAAGGCCAGCATATCAACACAATCAACAAAATCCAGGACTATATGGTACCTTTGGAACACAGCTATCCTACTACACCAAGCTCTGGATATCCTAACACAACTGAAGAATGAGAAAATGACCTTAAATCCAATTTTATAAAGGTGGTAGAGGTCTTTAAAGAGGAATCAAATAAATCCCTTTTTAAAATATAGGAGAGCTAGAAGGGCTTGGACATATGTCTTATAGCATCTAAGAAACCACAGATGCCAACCTAGACTACTATATCCAGCAAAACTCTCAACCACCATAAATGGAGAAAATAAGATACTCCAGGTGAAAACCAAATTTAAATAATATCTAGCCACAAATCCAGTCCTACAGAAAATACTTGAAGGAAAACTCCAACCCAAGGTTAACTACACACACACCACCATCACCACCACCACCACCACCATCAAAATAACAGAAAACGTGATTGGTCATAACTATCTCACAACATCATTGGACTCAAATTCCAATGAAAAGACACAGGCTAATAATAGAATGGATGCAAAAACAGAACCTTCTCCAAAACTGACAGCATACTTGGTCACAACAGATAAAAGAAAATTGAAATAACTCCTTGTGTCTTATCAGCCCACCATAGATTAAATTGAGACTTCAACATTAACAGAAAAAAAGAAAGAAAGCCTACAAACTCATGGAAACTGAACAAATCTCTACTTAATGATCACAAGACTGGGCTGGAGAGATGGCTCTGGCTCAGTGGTTAAGAACACTGACTGTTTTTCCAGCAGTCCTGAATTCAATTCCTGGCAACCACATGGTGTCTCATAACTATCTGTAATGGGATCCAATGCCCTTTTCTGGTGTGTCTGAAGACAGCTACAGTGTACTCATATACATAAAAATAAATAAGTCTTAAAAAAAGAAAAATAAATTAAAGACTTTCTAGAATTCAATGAAAACAAAGGCACAGCATACACAAACTTATGAGACATAATGAAGTTAGTGCTAAGGTAAAGGTCATAGGACTAAGTGCCTCTGTAAAGAAATTAGAGGGCTCTCATACCAGCAATTTAAAATTACATTTGAAATCTCTACCCTCTAGAAAGTACCAGAGACCTTGGAGGTGAGAGACTCTCAGGATTCAGTAGGGACAACCTTAGCCAAAATGCCCAATATTGGGGAGAGGGAACTCAAAGAGTTCACCTCCAGTAAATAGGGCCTCAAGTGAAAGGACTATGTTACTAACCCACAGTCAAATTTCTGACCCAGAATTGTTCCTGTCTAAAAGAACTGCAGGGACAAAAATGTAGAAAAGACTGAAGGAAAGGTGGTCCAATAACCAGTCCAACTTGGGATCCATCTCACAAGGGGACACCAAGGCCTGACACTATTACTGATGCTATGATATGCTTACAGATGGGTAGGGCATGGCTGATCTCTGAAATGCCCTGCCAGCAGCTGACTGAGACAGAAGCTCAGATGGTTTAATATATGAAAATTCATTAACACGTTCATGATAAAATTAAAAAAAAAAAAAAAAAAAAACTAAAGGGGCTGGAGAGATGGCTCAGAGGTAAGAGCACTGGGTTGCTCTTCCAAAGGTCCTGAGTTCAATTCCCAGTGACCACATAGTGGCTCACAACCATCTGTAGTGGGATCTGATGCCCTCTTCTGGTGTGTCTGAAGACAGCTACAGTACAATCATATGCATAAAATAAGTAATTCTTTTAAAAAATTGAAATAAAAAATCACATGATCATTTCATTAGATGCTGAAACAACCATTTGACAAATTCCAATATCCCTTCATGTTAAATGTCTTGGAGAGATCAGGAATACAAGGCACATACCTAAACATAACAAAAGCAATATACAGCAAGCCAATAGCCAACATCAAGTTAAATATAGAGAAACTTGAAGCAATCCCACTAAAATTAGGGACAAAACAAGACTGCTCATTCCCTCCTGACTATTCAATACAGTACTTGAAGTTCTAGCCAGAGCAATAACACAATTAAAGAAATCAAGTGGATACAAATTGTAAAGGAAAAAGTCAGAGTATAGCTTTTTGCAGCTGATATGTTACTATACATGACTGACCTAAAAATTATACCAGAGAGCATGTACAACTGATAAACACCTTCACTAAAGTAGCTGGATACAAAATTAACTCAAAAAAATCAGTAGCCCTCCTATATAAACAAAAAAAAAATGAACTAAGAAGGAAATTAGGAAAACAACACTCTACAATGGCCACAAATAATATAAAATATTTTGGTGTAACTCTAACTAAGCAAGTGAAAGACTTGTATGACAAGATATTCAAGTCTCTGAAGAAATAAATTAAGTAAGATATCAGAAGATGGAAAGATCTCCCACACTTATGGATGTATAGGATTAACATAGTTTAAATGGCCATCTTATCAAAAGCAATCTACAGATTCAATGCAATTCCCATGAAAATCCCAACACAGTTCTAGACAGATCATGAAAGAGAATTCTCAACTTTACATGAAAAAGCAAAGTGCCTAGAATAGCCAAAACAATTCCGAACAATAAAAGAGCTTCTGGAAGTATCAGTATACCTGATCTCAAGCTGTATTACAGAACAATAGTAAAACATGAAGTGGAAATCAATGGAATAAAAAACATAAATTGAGAAAATTCTAGAAATAAAAAATCTAAGTAAGTGAACAGAAACTACAGATGCAAGCATCACCAACAGAAGAAAAGAGATGAAAGAGAAAATGCCAGGCATTGAAAGTATGATATAAGAAATTGATCAAAAAAATGTTAAGTCTAAAAAATCCTGACACAAAACATCTAGGAAATCTGGGATACTATGAAAAGAATAAATCTAAAAATAATAGGAATAGAAGGAGAATCATCCCAGCTCAAAAACCCAGAAAATATTTTCAACAAAATCTTAGAAGAAAATTCTCCTAATCCAAAGGAGATATCTGTACAGGCACAAGAAGTATACAAAACTCCAAATAGATTGGAAAAGAAAGTCCTCTCACCACATAATAATCAAAATACTAAGCATATAGAAAAAAAGAAAGAATATTAGAAGCTGAAAAGTAAAAAGATCAAGTAATATATGTTGCAGCAAACTTCCAACCCCAATCAGTCCATGCAAAAAACACACAACTCAGTTATAATATTTATAAGCTGTATGTCTAGATTGGGAAGATTTACCACTACAATAACCTAGTCCCCAGCTATGAGATCCCTTGCTACTTGCAGGTTTTCCATGTCATATAGTTCTGCTCCATCTTCCTTCCACCTCTTCTTCCTTTACTCTTCCTCTACTCTCAAAAACTCCCAGTCCCACCTTTCCCTTCCACTGCCCAATCACAAGCTCCACATTTATTTGACCAGTTATAATGAAGAGAAGGGTCACATGAAATCACTTGAGTATGTAATCCACTCCTCATGGGGCAACCCCTCTTGAGGAAGCAGAATTAACATCAGAATACAAACAGCAACCAGGGCAACCCACAACATTTCCCCCTTCTTGTCCAATTAAAAGGGTCTCTTCTCTCAGACATAAATTGAGCACAATCATTACAATTATACAAATTTAAAGTATAAGATACACTTAGCACCCAGTCCATCATATTTGTCGATTTAGATAAAGCACTCTACCATCTATCCTAACTTGAAGAGCTTACAATTCTTTACCTGAATTATGTTCTGGTTTTTAGCTTGTATTACCATCTGAAAATCATCAGCTTAAATCTCTATCATTTCTCAAGGCTAAACAACCTGAGTTGACTATGAGACTATAACTAGTCTTCAATCTCATCAGAATCTGAGAACGACTTAAACATTATCTGAAAATACAGGAAACAGAAAAAATAGCTTCCAAAACTTAACCAATTTTTAGAGAAGGCTGTTAAAATTATATATAACTTTTCAATGGAGACTCCAAAAGTCAGAAGAACCTGGACAGATATCTTGCAGACTCTAAGAGGCCACAGATAACAGCCCAGACTCCTATACCCAACAAAACGTTCAATCACCATAGATAGATAAAACAAGATATTCCATAATAAAGCAAAGTAAAACTCTGTCTATAAACTTGCTCTACTAAAGGTACTAGTATGAAAACTCAAACCCAAGGTGGATAACTACATTTGTGAAAACATAGGAAATAAAGAATATCACACCAGCAAAACCAAAAGAAGGGAAATTCATATACACATCACCACCAAAAACAACAATAACAGCAGCAACAATAATGACAAAATAACAATAATTAATAATTATTAGCTATTGATCTCTCAATATCAATAGACTGAATTCCTCAATAAAAAGTTGTAGAGTAACAGGATGGATGGCAAAAACAGGATACATTCTACATCTGCATACAGGAAACACACCTCTGGGGCTTTCCCTGAATCAGTTTTCTGTCTGCGGATAGCAGACCCCTAACTAAGCTGCCTTGTCTGACCTCAGTAGAAGAGAATGAGACTAGTCGTGCAGAGACTTGATGTGCTAGAGTAGGGTGATACCCAGCACCCCCAACCCTCCTCAGAGAATAATGAGAGAGGGAATGGGGAAGGGCTATATATTGGAATGTAAATTGAGTAAATAAATAAATTAATTTTGAAAAGAAACATACCTCAACATCAAAGATATGCATTACCTCAGAGTAAAGGATTTCCCAAGTAAATGGACCTAAGAAGCAAGTGGATATAGACATTCTAATATCTAAAAAAATGCACCTCAAACCAAACTTAATCATACAAAATGGGAAAGGGCATTTTATACTCATCAAAGAAAACTCTACCAAGATTCTGCTTCAATTTTTAACATCTATGCCCCGAACACAAGGGTACCCATGTTTGTAAAAGAAACATTGCTAAAGCTTAAATCACACATTGACCCTCACACATTATAGTAGGGGACTTTAATACCCCACTCTCATCAATGGACAAGTCATCCAGAAAAAAACTAAACAGAGAAACCTTAGAACTAACAGACATTATAAACCAAATAGATACAACAGATATTTACAGAACATTTCTCCCAAACACAAATGCATATACCTTCTTCTCAGCACTTCATAGCATTTTCTCCACTACTATATTCAAATAACAAACAGTCTGAGATAGAAAATAGGGAAGCAACATGTTTTACAGTAGACACAAACAATATAAAATACCTTGGAGTAAACTCCAACCAAGTAAGTGAAAGATGTGTATGATAAATCTTCAGGGATTTGAAGAAAGAAATTAAAGAAGATTAAAAAATGGAAAGATCTCCCTCCCATACACATGTTTCAATAGAATTGACATAGTAAAATCCCCAACAAAATTCTGATCTTGGAAGGAAAATAATCAACTTCTATAAAAGGAAAAAAGGAGAAGGAGAAGGAGGAGGAGGAGGAAGAGGAGGAGGAGGAGGAGGAGGAGGAGGAGGAGGAGGAGGAGGAGGAGGAGAAGGAGAAGGAGAAGGAGAAGGAGAAGGAGAAGGAGAAGGAAGGAGAAGGAGAAGGAGAAGGAGAAGGAGAAGGAGAAGGAGAAGGAGAAGAAACAAAAACAGGATAGCTAAAACAATCCTGACAACAATAAAACTTCTAAAGTTATTACCATCTGTGATTTCAAGCTGTACTACAAAGCTATAGTAATAAAAAGAAACCATGATATTGACATAAAAACAGACACATTGATCAATGGAATCTAATCAAAGATCCGGTCATAAGTCTATACATCTATGGACACCTGATTTTTTTTATAAAGAAGCCAGAAAGGCACAATGGAAGAAAGAGTATCTTCCATGAGTGGTGCTAGTCATACTAGATTTCTGCACGTAGATGAATACAAATAGATCCATATTTATTAACCTGCACAAAAACTCAAGTCCAAGAGGATGAAAGACCCTAACCTAAAACCAGACCTGATAGAAAAGATAGTGGAGAACAGCCTTGAGTATATTAGCATAGGAGACAACATCCTGAACTGATAGCAGCATTAAGATCAACAATTAATGAATGGAACCTCATAAAACTGAAAAGCTTCTGTAGGAGGAGTTAAGGTGGGCGGAGTAAGGAGAGGAAGAGGAAAAGGAGGGGAGGAGCTGGAAGGATCAAAGAGGTAGGAGGATGAAGAGCCATGCAGGTATGGAGAGCAGTCCCGGGTAACAACTTATATTTAGGTTAGCTAATTGGGAAACACCTCTAATTGTATGGATATACTGCTATTGAGTATTACTAAACATATAAAGCCTTTGATTAAACTTTAAGCATTAGAGTTTCATTCATACTGGGTACCACGTGGATAGAGAGATGGTCAGGGCTCAGCCCAAGCATGTGGAGACAGCGTGGAAGATTGGCAGAGCCATTTCCCATGCTGGTGTCTCATGGGTGGCAGGGCCAGTGTCTCTGGTCACCTGAGCAAACAGCATAAACTGAGCAGCGGCAATATGCCACTGCCGCTCATGGATGCAGGCCTAGCCTAGTCGGGAATGTGGCAGCTGATTAAGAAAAGCCAGATTGAATGCCACCAATTTAAGTATCTCTCACAACAAGCTTCTATAATGCAAAGTTTACAGGACATGGTCAAAAGGACAAATAATAGCCTGCAAAGTGGGAAAATGTTTTCATCAACTCAACATCTGATAGAAGGCTAATATCCAAAATATATAAAAAAAAATTCAAGAAACTAGACATCAAGAAGCCAAGCAAGGACTGGAGAGATGTCTCAGTGGTTAAGAGCACTGACTGATCTTCCAGAGGTCCTGAGTTCAATTCCCAGCAACCATATGGGGGCTTGCAACTTTATCTGTAATGGGATTTGATGCCTTCTTCTGGTATGTCTGAAGATAGCTGCAATGTACTCAAATACATAAAATAAATAAATAATTCCTTTAAAAAGAAAAAAGAAACCAAGCAATTAAATTTTAAGATAACTCCCTCCACCTGGCCCTTCTTGCTGGGGCAGACTCATAGCTGGTCTGCTCCCTGGAAGACACCATATTCAGACCCATCCCAGAGGATCTGTTGCACTTAGACCAGTTGGTAAGAACCCTCCCCCACAACCCAAAGACCCAGAGCTGCTGCTAAGAGACCAGCTGAGCACTAGGGACCCATCACCCACCAAAAGCCCACCCGCTCAAATACCACTCCCCTTCTGCACCCTCTGCCGGGCCCTTCTCAATGGGGCAGACCCACCCCAGAGGATCTGCTTCACTCAGAGCAGCTGAGGATCCACTGCACTCAGAGCAGCTGATTCCTAGCTGGTCTGCTCCCATGAAGACACCACACCCTGATCCATTCTGAGCTAGTGCACTGAGCAGACCTAGGGCACTACCTCTGCAATCAATTTCACAATATCCAGAGAAAGCTGGACTCCCAGGAGATCTAACAACCCCAGGATCATAGAGGAAGCTGGGTTCCCAGGAGCTCTAACACCAGCAGGATCATAGAATTACAGGATCCCAGAGGCAGCATGACTCCCAGGAGCTCTTCCACCCAGGATCACTAGATCACAGAGACAAGTGGACTCTGAGGAGCTCTGATACAACCAAGATAACAGGAGAGACAGGCTCCAGACAGAGATAGTGAGTGTTGGTAGCACTAGAGATAACCAGATGGCGAAAGACAAGCATAAGAATGTAAGCAACAAAAACCAAGGTTACTTGGCATCATCAGAACCCAATTCTCCCACCATAGCAAGTCCAGGATACCCCATCTCCCTGGAGAGGCAAGATTCAGATTTAAAATCACTTCTCATGATGACGATTAAGGACTTTAAGAAGGACATAAATAATTCCCTTAATGAAATACAGTAGAACACAGGTAAACAGGTAGAATCCCTTAAAAAGGAAACACAAAAATCCCTTGAAGAGTTACAGGAAAACACAACAAAATGGGTGAAGGAATTGAACAAAACCATCCAAGATCTAAAAATGTAAGTAGAAACAAAAAAGAAATTACAAAGGGAGGCAGACAACACTGGAGATAGAAAACCTAGAAAAGAGATTAAGGGGTAATAGATGCAAGCATCACCAACAGAATACAAGAGATAGAAGAGAGAATCTCAAGTGCAGAAGATGCCATAGAAGACATTGACACAGCTGTCAAAGAAAATGCAAACTGCAAAAAGCTCCTAACCAAAACATCCAGGAAATCCAGGACACAGGATAATAGCTATAGAAGAGAGCGAAGATTCCAAACTTAAAGGGCCAGTAAATATCTTCAAAAAAATTATAGAAGAAAACTTCCCTAACCTAAAGTAAGAGATGCCTATGAATATACAAGAAGCCTACAGAACTCCAAATAGACTAGACCAGAAAAGAAATTCCTCCCATCACATAATAGTCAAAACACCAAATCCACATAAGAAAGAAAGAATATTAAGAGCAATAAGGGGAAAAGGTTAAGTAGCTTATAAAGGCAGACTTATCAGAATTATACTTCTCACCAGAGACTATGAAAGCCAGAAGATCCTGGACAAATGTCATACAGACCCTAAGAAAACATAAATGTCAGCCCAGGCTACTATACCCAGCAAAACTCTCAATTACCATGGATGGAGAAACCAAAATATTCCATGACAAAACCAAATTTACACAATATCTTTCCACAAATCCAACCCTACAAAAGATAATAAATGGAAAACTCAAACAAAAGGAGGGGAACTATATCCTAGATAAGGCAAGAAAGTAATCTTCCAACAAACAAAAAAAGATAGCTACATAAACATAATTCCACCTCTAATAACAAAAATAACAGAAAGCAACAATCATTTTTCCTTACTATCTCTTAACATCAATGGACATAATTCCCCCAATAAAAAGACGTAGACTAACTGACTGGATATGTAAGCGGGACCCAGAATTTTGTTGCATATGGGAAATACACCTCAGTGACAAAGACAGACACTACATCATAGTAAAAGGCTGGAAAACAATTTTCCATGCCTTGGTCCCAAGAAACAAGTTGGAGTACCCATTATAATATCAAACAAAATCGACTTTCTACCAAAAGTTATCAAAAAAGATAAAGAAAGACACTTCATACTTGTCAAAGGAAAAATCTACCAAGATGAACTCTCAACTCTGAAAATCTATGTAAATGCAAATGCAAGGGCACCCACGATTCATAAAAGAAACTTTACTAAAGCTCAAAGCACACATTACACCTGACACAATAATAGTGGGGGATTTCAACAACCCACTCTCATCAATGGACAGATTATGGAAGCAGAGACACAGTGAAACTAAGAGAAGTTATGAACCAAATAGATTTAACAGATATCTATAGAACACTTTATCCTAAAACAAAAGAATATACCTTTTTCTCGGCACCTCATGGTACCTTCTCCAAAACTGACCATATAATTGGCCATAAAACAGGCCTCCACAGATACAAAAAGATTGAAATAATCCTATCAGATCACAATGGACTGAGGCTGGTCTTTAATCACAGAAAAAGATTAGAAAGCCCACATACACATGGAAACTGAAAAATGCTCTACTCAATGATAACTTGGTCAAGAAAGAAATTAAAGACTTTTTAGAATTTAATGAAAATGAAGACACATCATACCAAAACTTAAGGGACACAATGAAGGCAGTGCTAAGAGGAAAACTTAGAGCTCTAAGTGCCTACAAAAAGAAACTGGAGAGAGCATATACTAGCAGCTTGACAGCACACCTGAAAGCTCTAGAACAAAAAGAAGCAAATACACCCAAGAGGAGTAAACAGTAGGAAATTATCAAATTCAGGGCTAAAATCAACCAAGTAGAAACAAAAAGAACTATACAAAGAATCAACAAAACCAAAAGCTGGTTCTTTGAGAAAATCAACAAGATAGAGAAACCCTTAGCCAGACTAACCAGAGGGCACACAGACAGTATTCAAATTAATAAAATTAGAACTGAAAAGGGAGAGATAACAACAGAAACTGAGGAAATTAAAAAAAATCATCATATCCTACTACAAAAGTCTATACTCAACAAAACTGGAAAATCTGGATGAAATGGACAATTTTCTAAACAGATACCAGGTACCAAAGTTAAATCAAGATCAGATAAACCACCTAAGCAATCCCATAACCCCTAAAGAAATAGCAGCAGTCACTAAAAGTCTCCCCCCAAAAGAAAAAGCTCAGGACCAGATAAGTTTTAGTACAGAATTCTATCAGACCTTCTAAGAAGACCAATTCTCTTCAAACTATTCCACAAAATAGAAACAGAAAGAACACTACACAATTTGTTCAATGAAGCCACAATTATGCTCATACCTAAACTACACAAAGACCCAACAAAGAAAGAGAACTTCAGACCAATCTCCCTTATGAATATTGATGCATAAATACTCAATAAAATTCTTGCAAACCAAATCCAAGAACACATCACAACAATCATCCATCATGATCAAGTAGGCTTTATCCCAGGAATGAAGGGATAGTTCAATATACGGAAATCCATCAACATAATCCACTATATAAACAAACTCAAAGGAAAAAAAAACACACATGATCATCTCACTAGATGCTGAGAAAGCATTTGACAAAATTCAACACCCCTTCATGGTAAAAGTCTTGGAAAGACCAGGAATTCAAGGCCCACACCTAAACATAGTAAAAGCAATATACAGCAAACCAGTAGGCAACATCAAACTAAATGGAGAGAAACTTGAAGCAATCCCGCTAAAATTAGGGACTAGGCAAAGTTGCCCACTCTCTCCCTACCTATTCAATATAGTCCACAAAGTCTTAGCCAGAGCAATTAGACAACAAAAGGAGTCAAAGGGATACAAATTGGAAAGGAAGAATTTAAAATATCACTATTTGCAGATGATGTGATAGCATACTTAAGTGACCCCAAAACTTTCACCAGAGAACTTCTAAATCTAATAGTAAAAAAAATAAAATAAAATAAAAAAAACTTCAGCTAAGTGGCTGGTTATAAAATTAATTCAAACAAATCAGTAGCCTTCCTCTACTCAAAGGATAAACGGGCTAAGAAAGAAATTAGGGAAATGACACCCTTCACAATAGTCACAAATAATATAAAAATACCTTGGCGTGAATCTAACCAAGCAAGTGAAAAATCTGTATGACAAGAATTTCAAGTCTTTGAAGAAGATCTCTGAAGGTGGAAAAATCTCCCATGCTCATGGATTGGCAGGATTAATATAGTAAAAATGGCCATCTTGCTGAAAGCAATCTACAGATTGAATGTAATCCCCATCAAAATCCCAACTCAATTCTTCAAAGGGTTAGAAAGAGAAATTCTCAAATTCATTTGGAATAACAAAAAATACATAGGATAGCAAAACATATTCTCAACAATAAAAAAACTTCTGGGGGAATCACCTTCCCTGACCTCATGCTCAACTACAGAGCAATAGTGTTGAAAAGGACATGGCATTGGTACAAAGATAGGCAAGAAGATCAATGGAATAGAATTGAAGACCCAGAAATGAACCCACACACCTATGGTCACTTGATCTTTGACAAAGGTGTTAAAACCATCCAGTGGAAAAAGGGCAGCATTTCAACAAATGGTGCTGGTTCAATTGGAGGTCAACATGTAGAAGAATGCAAATCGATCCATTCTTGTCTCCTTTTACACAAAGCTCAAGTCCAAGTGGATCATGGACCTCCACATAAAACCAGATACACTGAAACTAATAGAAGAGAAGTGGGGAAGAACCTCGAATACTTAGGCACAGGGGAAAAGTCCTGAAGAGAACACCAATGGCTTATGCTCTAAGTTCAAGAATTGCCAAATGGGACTTAATAAAATTGCAAAGTTTCTATAAGGCAAAGGACACTGTAAATAGGACAAAACAGCAACCAACAGATTGAGGAAAGATCTGTACAAATCCTACATCTGATAGTGGGCTAATATCCAAAATATACAAAGAACTCAAGAAATTAAGACTCCAGACAACCAAATAACCCTATTTAAAATGGGTACAGAACTAAACAAAGAATTCTCAACTGAGGAAATTCAAATGGTTGAAAAGCACCTAAAGAAATGTTCAACATCTTTAGTCACAAAGGAAATGCAAATCAAAACAACCCTGAGATTCCACCTCACACCAGTCAGAATGGCTAAGATCAAAAACTCAGGTGATAGTAGGTGCTGGCGAGGATGTGGAGAAAGAGGAACACTCCTCCATTGTTGGTGGGATTATAAGCTGGTACAACTACTCTGGAAATCAGTCTGGCAGTTCCTCAGAAAATTAGACATAGTGTTACCTGAGGACCCACCTATACCACTCCTGGACATATACCCAGAAGATGCTCTAACATATAACAAGGACACATGCTCCACTATGTTTATGGCAGCCTTGTTTATAATAGCCAGAAGCTAGAAAGATCCCAGATGTCCTTCAACAGAGGAATGGATACAGAAAATGTGGTACATTTACACAATGGAGTACTAGTCAGCTATTAAAAACAATGAATTCGAGAAATTCTTAGGCAAATGGATAGAACTAGAAAATATTATCCTGAGTGAGGTAACCCAATCACAAAAGTATGCACTCACTGATAAGTGGATATTAGCCCAAAAGCTCACAACACCTAAGATACAATTCACAGACTACATGAAGCTCAAGTAGAAGGAAGACCAAAGTGTGGGTGCTTGGGTCCCTTTTAGAAGGAGTAACAAAATACTAAGGGAGCAAGTATGGAGACAACATTTTGAGCAAACACTGGAGGAGAGGCCGTCTGGAAACTGCCCTTCCTGGGGCTTCATCCCATGTGTAGTCACTAAATGCAGGCACTGTTGTAAATGCTAGGAAGTGCCTGCTGACCAGAGCCTGATATACCTGTAGCCTAAGAGGCTCTTCCAGAGGCGGATGCTCAAATCTAACCATTGAACTGATCATAGGGTCCCCAATGGAGTAGTTAGAGAGAAGACTGAAAGAGCTGAAGGGGCCTTCGGGCCCCATTGGAAGATCGACAATACCAACCAACCAGAGCTCCTAGGGTCTAAACCTCCAGCCTGGGAATGTGCTTAGAGGGACCCATGTCTTCGGTTGTATATGTAGAGGAGAATGGCCTTGTCAGGCAATGATGGGAGAGGAGGTCCTTGGTCCCTTGAAGGCTAGATGCCCCAGTGTAGGGAAATTCGAGGTTGGGGAAGGGGGAGAGGGTTGATGGCTGGGGACACACCCTCATAGAATTAACAGAAAGGGGAACAGGGTAAGGGGTTTGAGGAGGAGAATGCAGAAGGGGGATAAATTCTGAAATGTAAATAAATAAAACATCCAATTAAAAAAATAATAAATAAAAAGACAAAATTTAAGATGGGGATACAGATCCAAACAGAGTTCTCAGTAAAGGAATCTCAAATGGCTGAGAAACACTTAAGGAAATGTTCAACATTCTTATCCATTAGGAAAATGCAAAGCAAAACTACTTCAAGATTTCATGTTATATCAATCAGAATGGCTAAGATCAATAACACAAGTGGCAGCTCATATTGTTGAGGATGTAGAGCAAGGAGAGCAGTTCTCCATTGCTGGTTCCAGTAGAAACTTGCACATCCACTATGGAAATCAATAGAGTAGTTTCTCAGAAAACTAGGAATCAATCTACTTCAAGACCCATCTTGAGGATATATGCCCAAAGGACAATCCTACCACAAGAACACAAGGCTCAACTACGTTCATAGTGGCTTTACTCATAATAGCCAGAAATGGAAACAACCTAGATGTCCCTCAGCTGAAGAATAAATAAAGAACATGTAGGAAATGTTTTTTGTTTTTTTTTTTTTTTTTACACAATCACGTATTATTCCACAGGGGTTTGGTTTGGTTTGGTTTGGTTTGGTTTGGTTTGGTTTGGTTTGGTTTGGTTTTGTTTTGTTTTTTTTATGGCATCTTGAAATTTGCAGGCAAATGAATGGAATGGAAAAAAATCATCTTGAGTGAGGTAACCCAGAAAGACAAACATGGTATGTACTGGGTTATAAGTAGATACTATCTGTTAAATGAAGGATAACCATGTTACAATCCACAGACCAAGTGAGGCTAAGTAATAAGGAAGACACCTGGATCTCCCTGAGAAGGAGAAATAGAATAGATTTTTGCAGGTGGACTGGGGACAGGTGGAGATGGGAATGGGAGGGTTCAGGTGCAGTGGAAGAGGAATGGGAAGAGAGTGTGGGGAGGCAACTGAGACAACTGGAATTGGAGGGCATTTGGGGGCAGTGTGGAAACCTAACTCTATGGAATCTCCCTGGAGTGATCCTAGCAAGGACTCCTAGTAATGGAGAATACAGAGCCTGAACTGTCCATCTTATGTAACCAGACAAGGCTTTCAGTGGTGTGATTCAGACACCAAACCAGGAGCAAAAACTTCAATCTTTCTTGCCTGCAAGATGTGTAGGCGCAATGGGGTTCAGAACTTGTGGGAGTGGACAACCAATAATTGGTGTAATTTGAGGCTCAAGCCACAAGGGGGAGACCACGCCCAATGCTGCCTGGATGGCTAGAAATGGGAAGCTGAAGATTCCAGGGACCTAGGGTGGAACAAAAAACGTCTGGATTTGGGGAGGGGGGGCTTGGCGGGGTTGGAATCAATGACATACTTAATGCTGTTCTGCTATACTCAAGGAGGCTGCATCAAGCAGCTGTTGACAACAGATGTAGACCCACAGCCAAAAGTAAGGCAAAGAAAGAGCCCATGTTGAAGGTCTCCACTCAGTCTGTCCCCATTGAGAGCTTGAGAACCTTCCCGTGAAAAAGAGGAGGAGGAGAAATGTGGGAGGGGTAGAGGATTCCAGAAGAACAAAGGCCGCAGAATCAACTAAGTAGATCTTATAAGACTCAGAAACTGAAGTAACAATCACTGAGCCTGTAGGGTTGGTCCTCTGCATATATGTTATTACTGGCTTGCTGGGATTTTCCCCGGGGGGTAGGGAAGCTCCTAACAATGGGTGCTGTGGTATCTATCCCTCTTGCTTGCATTTGAGACCCTTTTCCTCCTATTAGGTTATCTCCTCTAGCCTTTATGTAAGGGTTTGTTCCTGGTCTCACTGTATCTTGTGCTGAGTTCAGCTGATGTCCCTAGGAGGCCTGTTCTTTTCTGGGGGGAAACTGGGGTGGAAGGGGTGGGTCAGGGGTTGATGGGGGAAGGGCTGGAAAATGCAGAGGAAGGGGAAGTTGTGGTTGGGATGTATGAGAGAAAAATTAATAAAAACTTAAACTTTAAAAAAAAAAAAAAAAGGAAGAAAGAGCAGAAAACTAAGATTGCATCTGTCCCTCCAAAATGTAAGACTTACTTGAGAGAGCATATCTCCACTGAGAGAGCAACCAGGTAAAACGTCTGATAAAGCCTGAGATTAGGTCTTTAGACTCTCCTAACCCATAATTAAGGAAAATAGGGAAGACTTCGGAGCCAAAGGCACTCATTATGACTGCTTAGAGAAGGAATGCAAAACGATCCAACAGGTTAGCCCTGCCTCCACACCCACTACAAAAAAACAAACATCCACCTCCACAAAATACACACATACTCACACAGAGAGAGACACATAGACATGCACACACATACACACACACACAAACACACATACATACACATATTCACAGTCTCACACACACACACTCATAGTAAGTCAAGGAAAACAAAGCCTACATAGGGGGAAATGATTTCACTTAGAATCACAAATGGGAAAGTACACAGAAAGCATAAACATTAAATGGGGTGAAGGTCAGTCATTATAACTGTCTTTGAAAATTCAAGCAAAACCAAGTGACAGTATTTAAATTAATGAATAAGTTCATCAGGTAAAAGTTGACTAAAGTTGTAAGTACCATACAAGTGCTCGCTGTTTAAACAGCAGTGATCAGTAAAAAATGGAAGTTTTTCTTTTAAAGAAAAAAAAACCTTTTTACAAAACCTCAATGTCAGATCTTTAAAAGAAAATCGGAGCATTTTTGAGAGTTAATGAGGGGACAACAAAAAGCAGTAATTCATGTTTAAGGCTGAGATTATTCCAAACTATCAATTCTCTCTAGATTGTTCTATCAAGTCATGAATCCTAACAGAATTTTTCCATGAGACTTAAGCATTCTAAAATTAATCTGCCCTCCTCTCTGAATCTCCACCATTTTGATAAAAGAAAGAAAAGTGCTTGAAAGTGAAAAGGGTACTCAGGATACCCACAATGGATTAAAAATGCATAATAATTGAGTACATGCTGGCAATTCAAGTGCTCTTCAACATACGACTCGACAGAGCACTTTTCTGAGTTGATCGCCTAGCTAAAGAACTAGGAAAATGCTAAAAGAACTCCTTAATGCCTCAAAAGAGGAAGATGAACCACTACAGCCCACAGGCTCAGAAGCAGACAGGACTTAGTGGAACTTAGAGGAAGTAACATGTACAGAGCTCCTCTGAAGTTGAGGAGTGTTTCCGGAAGTAGGAGGCAGAAACAGGAAATTCTCAAGGAGGCTTGAGTAAATGGGGACTGGTCCTTGGAGTGTGAACCTGGGCAGCACATCCATAAAAAGAGAGCAACAGAAAATGCTTCTAAAGGGAAAAGAACAAGTCCAAGGAAATCCACCATAAAAGGGCAGAACCACACTAGATACAGTGTTATAAGGTAGATTTCTAACTGATCAAGTAGTTATTGTTTATGAGATAGTATTGAGAAAATAGTCAATTCTTTGTGTGAATTGTATTTGTTTTCCAACCATGTTAGAGGGAAGAAAATTTGATTAGACATAAGAAGATCTTAGACTGTCTTCCTAGATTTATTATTTGTCCAGTCTTGAAATTCAAATTACTTAGAACTTGATTTTTATATGTGAAATCAAAGAGGAACGGGGCTTCTGGATGAAAGTGTATTAAGTAATGATCTCACTCAAGCCCCAGCTTTGTATTCAGTTTTACAAAACAAAACAAAACTACTTGGGTTCACTCTCCCAGCGCTGGAAGAGGGGACTCATAAAGACTGGAATGTACTTCTCATGGCTTCATTCCACTTTTGATTTCTCAGCCTCAGTTTCATTACCCAAGGAATCCACAGGGTGGCAATAATACTGAATAAAAATACATGGAGAGTTAAGATTCTCAGAAACTGTATTCTTCGGAAGCTAATGTTTACAGCTCTCCCTGCCCTGTTTTCATGATGTCACCAGGCTGCTGGAGCTGGGAGAACAAAGGCCACACACAAAGCCTGAGAGTGGGAGCAATGACTCCCAGAGGAGGTCCAGCTATGATCCAGGCCCTTTGCCACACAAAGCAGGCTTTACCAATCCATACTGATTTGAAAGAAAGACAAGTGGGACAGATGGGAGGGGGAAGATAAGCTACTAAAATACCAAGTTACTGAAAGTAAGCAATGGAGGTAGAATTCCAGCCTTAGCTGAATGCCTAGTTGACACCTCAGGACAAGAACTAACCCCAAGTGCCCTTTCTTCCTCATCATACTCACTGGTACAAAGAAATGATGCTTTTACTGTTTTCTTTATAAGAGAAAGGAAGGATATCAAGCTGACTCCTTTTTAACACAGGCTAATATAAATTCTAGTCACTACGAAACAACACTAGGTAGCTGTAGCAATGCTCACATTGTGTTTTATATCAAGGTCACTCACATCTGTCTCTTATACCTTAAACAGCCCACATGGAGCTGGGAGTTTGGCTCAACAACAGAACACTTACTTAATAGGTATTGGTCTCTGGGTTTAACCCTTGGCACCATGAAATAAATAAAGCCTCCCCCCAACACACACACACACACACACACATACACACACACACACACACTGGCTCCTATCTAAATGAGAAACAACAGAATTTCATCCAAATTGAGTCAAAAGAGGGAAGATGGCATTTAGAGTAACTATGAGGTGTTTCAAAGTATGCAAAGATAAAAGGCTTCTTTGATACAGAGGATTGAAATAAAATATCAGAAAAGCACCTGAAATTATTATAATTTTTTCATACAAGCTGTAATGGCTCATTTTAACTGTTACCTGAACACAGCCTAAAGTCAGCTGGGTGGGGAAGTGAAGGGTAGTCGAGATCAGGTGGGCCTGTGGCCAGACCTTACGGAATTGTCATGGTTATGATAATATATGTGGGAAGACCAAGTCTAAAAGTTAGTTGCACCATTCTCTAGGCTTGGTTCCTAAACTGTCGAGAAGCAGAGAAAGGGAACCAAGCAGGAAGTATGGGTGCACTTGTTTTCTCTGCTTTTGATTGTGGATGTACCTAGCTATTTCAAAACTTGCACCACTAGGAATTCCTTGAATTGATGGACTATATCCTCTTTCTCTCCTCCACTTCTTTTGATCAAATGTTATATCACAGCAACAGACATGAAACTAGAACATAGACCGCATAATCCAACAATATTACACATAACCAGAAATGACAGCTCATGCTAGTCCCAGCACTCCAAAGACTGAAACAGGAGGATATCAGTGAGTTCAAGATCAGCCAACACTGTAAAGTGAAACCCAATCCCACCAAAACACCTGAAATGCGAAATGTTCTAAAGTCAAAGTTTTTTGAGTACCAGCATGACACCACGAGTGGAATATTCCACACCTGACCTCATGGGATGAGTCACCCTCAAAACATAGATGCAATAAAAATATAGTATATAATTACCTCCAGGCAATATGTGTAATGTGTGTGTGAAACAGAAATATATTTCATGTTTAGACTTGGATCTCTTCCCTACTGAGCCTCTTTTTATGTATGTGTAAATATTCTATAAGCAAAATTTTAACACATGAAATACTTCTAGTCTCAAGAATTTAGAATAAGGAATTCTTTACCTGTATTTTGTTCCTCTGTGATCCCCCTCTCCATGCCTTTTGTGCCATGTGCAAAGTGATGCTTCTTTCTGGGGACTGACTCTCTTCCCTCTCACACCTCTTTACCTCTAGTGACTCGAAGAAACAGACCCATGTCTTTGATTCCTTTATTTATAATCTCTAAGAAAGAAAATCTCACCTGGCTTGACTACGACTGTAGTATAATTAAACATGAGTGAGAGTAGTAATTATCAATGAAGAAGATTCTGAGACACAAACACCCTACAAAAATGTTAGGTTAGATAAGGCACGGGGGGTGACTTTTAAAAATGGTTTAGGTGATCTGAGAGATGGCTCAGTCCGTGATAGTGCTTTGTATGCAAGTTGGAGGACATGAAATAATTTCCAGCACCCACATTAAAAAGCCAAGTGTGCCAGCGAACCCCTGGAATCTCTGTGCAGGTACGGAAGAGATGGGAGGATCCTGGAGCCTGTGGGGGAGCCAGTTTAGCTGAAGCAGTGAATTCCAGATTCAGTGAAAAACTCTATCTACAAATGAATTTCATCAATTGCAAAGAGCAGTTGATAAAGACATGCAACATAGACCTCTGACCTCTATACAGATGCATACACGTGTGTATGTACACATATAGAAACAAACATGAACCCATATACATAAACTAATTACCTACATTATTACAAACGAACTAAAGATGTAACCCAGTGGTAGAGAACTTATCGAATAGGTGAGGCACTCTGTGTGACTTCCCTGCTACCAGAGAAATGAATGAATGAATAAATAAATAAATTTCCCAGGTAATTGGTATGGAATTCTAAGTTATTTACCGTATTTATGCACACCCCTGTTTTCTACCATGGTAACACTATAAAACTTACAAAAATATCAGGTAGGCTACAGATTTTTGACAGCTTCTAACAGTATTTAGAATTGTGTAAAAATTAGAAAATTCAGAATTCATATTTATAGTATCTGTAACTCACCTGCTCATTTTACCATCATTTTTTTAAAAAAAAAAAAATGTGATTGGTAATAGGGCCAGAAGAAAAATATACAGGAGAATCACAAAAGATTATTTTAAAGTCTCTTACTAATGGCTGGAGGGATGGCTCAGTGGTCAAGACAACTGGCTGCTCTTCCAGAGGATCCAAGTTCAATTCCAAGTACCAACATGGAGACTCACAACCTTATATAACTCCAGTCCAAGAGTATCTGATGCTCTCTTCTAGTCTCCTCAGGCAAAGTATGAACATGGCACACAGACACATGCAGGCAAAATACCAATACACATGAAATAAAATGGGAAGAAAGAAATATAATAGTAATGAACAAGTTTGAAAAAAAAATGCCAGGATTACCCAAACATGACACAGACACATAATGAGTACCTGCCCCTGGGAAAACAACACAGACTTGCTCAAGGTAGACTTGCCACAAACCTTCAATTGCTGGGGTTTTTTAAGTTCAAACTCAGGAAAGCCCATTAAAGTGAGATATGTTTAGATAAGACAAAGCAAAAATGTGTGCTCAGATTGTAACTTGTTCATGAAAAAGTACAGTATAATGACACCATTACAGTGTGTTGTTGGGCCGTTCAGAGTTGTCTGAGATCTGCTGTTTACTGTGAATAGAATCAAAAGACTTCTCTGAGGCTGTCCGGTTGCATATCAGTTTTCATAATGTCTATTGAAACTGATGCTATGGGAACTAGGGCAACGGCTGAGCAGTTAAGGACATTTCTGCTCTTCCTAAAGGACCCAGGTTCAATTCCCAGCAACCACATGGGTTCCATAACCCTATGTAACTTCAGTCCTGGGGGAGCTGATGCTCTCTTCTTGTCAGCATGGGTACTGGGCACACACTCATGGTGTACACACTCCTATAGGCAGAACATCATAAACATTTTTTAAAAAAACAGGAAAGTATTTTATGTTATTTGTGACTATTGTGAAGGGTGTCATTTCCCTAATTTCGTTTTCAATCGGTTTATCTTTCACATAGAAGAAGGCTACTGATTTGTTTGAATTGATTTTATAACCAGCCACATTGTTGAACTATTTTTTTTTATCAGGTTTAGGAGTTCTCTGGTGGATGTTTTGGGGTCACTTAAGTATACTATCATAGCATCTGCAAATAGTTATATTTTTACTTCTTCCTTTCCTGTTTTATCCCTTTGACTTCTTTTTGTTGTCTAATTGCTCTGGCTAGGACATTCAGTACTATATTGAATAGATAGGGAGAGAGTGGGCAGCCTTGTCTAGTCCCTGATTTGAGTGGGATTGCTTCAAGTTTCTCTCCATTTAGTTTGATGTTGCTACTGGTTTGCTGTATATTGCTTTTACTATGTTTAGGTGTGGGCCTTGAATTCCTGATCTTTCCAAGACTTTTACCCTAAAGGGATGGTGAATTTTGTCAAATGCTTTCTCAGCATCTAGTGAGATGATCATGTGGTTTTTTTCTTTGAGTTTGTTTATATAGTGGATTACACTGATGGATTTCTGTATATTGAACTATCCCTGTATTCCTGGGATAAAGCCCACTTGATCATGATGGGTGATTGTTTTGATATGTTCTTGGATTCAGTTTGCTAGAATTTTATTGAGTATTTTTGCATCGATATTCATAGGGGAGATTGGTCTGAAGTTCTCTTCACAATAGTCACAAAAAAATATAAAATACCTTGGTGTGAATCTAACCAAGCAAGTGAAAGATCAGTATGACAAGAACTTCAAACCTCTGAAGAAAGAAATCTCAGAAAATCTCAGAAGATTAAAATATCTCCCATGCTCATGGATTGGCAGGATTAATATAGTAAAAATGGCCAAAAGCAATCTACAGATTCAATGCAATCACCATTAAAATCCCAACTCAATTCTTCAAAGGGTTAGAAAGGGAAATTCTCAAATTCATTTGGAATAAAAAAAAAACCAGGATAGCAAAAACTATTGTCAACAATAAAAGAACTTCTGGAGGAATCACCATCCCTGACCTCAAGCTTGACTACAGAGCAATAGTGATGAAAAGGGCATGGTATTGGTACAGAGACAGGCAAGAAGATCAATGGAGTAGAATTGAAGACTCAGAAATGAACCCACACACCTATGGTCACTTGATCTTTGACAAAGGTGTTAAAACCATCCAGTGGCAAAAGGGTAGCATTTTCAACAAATGGTGCTGGTTCAACTGGAGGTCAACATGTAGAAGAATGCAAATTGATCCATTCCTGTCTCCTTTTACAAAGCTCAAGTCCAAGTGGATCAAGGACCTCCACATAAAACCAGATACACTGAAACTAATAGAAGAGAAGGTGGGGAAGAATACAGAATACTTAGGCACAGGGGAAAAGTTCCTGAACAGCACACCAATGGCTTATGCTCTAAGATCAAAAATTGCCAAATGGGACTTCATAAAATTGTAAAGTTTCTATAAGGCAAAGGACACTGTAAATAGGACAAAACGGCAACCAACATATTGGGGAAAGATCTGTACAAATCCTACATCTGATAAAGGGCTAATATCCAATATATACAAAGAACTCAAGAAATTAGACTCCAGACAACCAAATAACCCTATTAAAAAATGGGGTATAGAGCTAAACAAAGAATTCTCAACTCAGGAAACTCGAATGGCCAAGAAGTACCTAAAGAAATGTTCAGCATCCTTAGTCATCAGGTAGATACAAATCAAAACAACCCTGAGATTCCACCTCACACCAGTCTGAATGGCTAATATCAAAAACTCAGGTGCTAGTAGATGCTGACAATGATGTGGAGAAAGAGGAACACTCCTCCATTGTTGGTGGGATTGCAAGATGGTGCAACCACTTTGGAAATCAGTCTGGCGATTCCTCAGAAAATTGGACATAGCATTTCTGAGGACTCAGCTATACCACTCCTGGGCATATACCCAGAAGATGCTCTAACACATAACAAGGACATATGCTCCACTATATGTTCATAGCAGCTTTATTTATAATAGCCAGAAACTGGAAAGAACCCAGATGCCCTTCAACAGAGGAATGGATACAAAAAAATGTGGCACATTTACACAATGGAATATTACTCAGCTACTAAAAACAATGAATTCGATAAATTCTTAGGTTAATGGATGGTACTAGAAAATATCATCCTGAGCGAGGTAACCCAATCACAAAAGAACATACATGGTATTCACTCACTGATTATTGGATATTAGCCCAGAAGCTTGAAATACCCAAGATTCAACGCACAGACCACATGAAGCTCAAGAAGAAGGAAGACCAAGTGTGGGTGCCTAGGTCCTTCTTAGAAGGAGTAACAAAATACTCAAGGAGCAAATATGGAGACAAAGTGTGGGACAGAAACTGAAGGAGGGGCTGTCTGGAGACCATTCCACCTGGGTATCCATCCCATGTGCAGTCACCAAAGGTAGATACTGTTATGGATGTCAGGAAGTGCATGCTGACAGGAGCCTGATATAGCTGTCTCCTTAGAGGTGTGCCAGAGCTTGAGATATTCAGAGGTGAATGCTCACAGCTAACCATTGATCTGATCATGGGGTTCCCAATGCAGGGGTTAGAGAGAAGGCTGAAGGAGCTGAAAGGATTTGCGGCCCCATGAGGAAAGCAATAATACCAACCAACCAGAGCTCCCAGGGTCTAAACCACCAGCCTGGGAGCACCTAGGGAAGGACCCATGGCTCCAGCTGTATATGTAAGGGAGGATGGCCCTGTAGGGCATAGGTGGGAGAGGAGATCCTTAATCCCATGAAGGCTGGACGCCTTGTGGGGAGGAATTCGAGGGTGGGGAGGTGGAAGTTGGGGGTAGGTGGGTGCACATCCTCATAGAAGCAGGAGGAGGGGGGGTGAGATTGGGGGTTCCTGGGAAGGGGGGGAATGGGATAAGGGGATAACATCTGAAATGTAAATAAAATATCCAGTAAAAGAAAAAACAGGAAGAAGGTAATGTTGTGCATAGTATCACTTAACACATATCAAAAATGTCCAGCATGTAGCTGGTATTCTATAACAGTAGCCACCATCATCACAATCCTGAGAAGTGCAAGGAAGTCAGTTCATTTTATCCTCAGTTGAGCGCACAGGTATCGTCGTCGTCATCATAAGCACCATCACAGTCATCGTGACCCCACGTTACAAACAAGAAAACTGAATTATAAGGTTGTAATTGCTCAGATGAAAGCACAATGTCAATAGCCACAATTGGAAGCTGTTTGGCGTTCTGCAAACCTGAACTTTCTTACCTGACCTTGTCCACTTCAAGGGCACCTGCTGGAACATGGACCCTGGGATTCTCACTGCAGGATGCCCTCACTGGCCAATCGGATGTGCCTTGCCCTGACTACTCCTCCCTCTGAGTAGCACCCACCTCATTGGTTTTTCAGGTGCTGGGGATCTAATCCACAGCCTGGGCATGAGGGATATGTGCTCTACCGCTAAGCATGACTCCAGCCCTTTAGTCTTATTTAATCATTATTGAGCTTCATTTGAAAGCATGCCGCCTTGAACTCACTCAGCCAGGCACTCATTGAGCTCAAGAGTCTCCCATCTCAACCTTCTAAACAGCCTTGAGATTACTGGTCTGAGCCACCAAACCCAACAAGTCCACTATTTTTGTATCTAAGTTTATTGGGATCTTGTTGGTGGATCTTATGAAAAAATGAGCTGGGGGGATTTATTTTGGTCAATGTTATCTATTTCCTTCATTATTCCAATGGTCTTCAGTCTCTCAGTTAGTCTGTCCTGGAGCAGGACTGGGAAAGATCTGACACTAAACTTGTATAGCATAGACTTTCCTCTTCCCTAACTATTCAAGAAAAGACCTCAGGCCTAAAAGATGGTCTGATTTGTATTATATTCTCAGTGACATAAAATGGCTATGTTTGATAGCATTGCCATCCGGTTCTATTCTAGTTTCATGAGTAGACCCTTGCCCAGTGGTTCTTACTATCTCTTTAGTCAGTGTGGTGTCTATCTACATGTCACCCAAACCTTATGTACTTCATTATTCTGTCTCAGCTTTGGATTTATCCTTACTTCCACATCCCCAAAATACATTGTTATTTTGTTTGTGTGGGTCGGTGGGCAGGGTGGTGGGGACATTATAGGTTTTGTTGCTGTTGTTTTGTATCCAGACTGTCCTGGAACTCATTACAGTTCTTCCTCAGACTCTCAAGTGCTAAGACTGCAGGCACATGTTACCACCAACACTCAGCTGTTTCGATTTTTTTTTTTTCTTATGATCATTCTCATATTGAGTGCCCACTTTTTTACTATTTTCCTGCACTGACTTGTGATTCTTCCTACACAAACATTTTTGGTGTCTTCTTTGAACCAGGCACTCTGTTAGTATTAATAAGCCTGTATGGTTTCACGAAAAGCCATGAGCCACATTTCCAGAGGTTCATAATCCAATAGTATTAGGATCTCTAAAAGCCAGAGAGGTTTCATGGATGAAGGAAAGTTTGAATACCATTATTAAGGAATAATGAAAGTTCTTCAGTATGCTAAAGAAAGTGTATCCAGACAAGTGAAATAGACATTTATTATGGAGACCTGGCAGCACAGGAAAAAAGATCACCAGAGAAACAACACAGGTACCTGTGACTACCTGTCTGAGCTGTGAATGCTGATAGTGCCCTATAACCCTTTATGTAGCCAAGCTAGACAGCTACAGTTCATTGTGTTTTTATTCATTCTGAACTCACATGAACCTCACCACACCTCATGCCCTTTTTATGCTTCTTTGAAGGCCTGTGCTAAAGACCAGCACCATCCAAGGCAAGTGTTTTACCACTGAGTTAAACCCTGGGCATTCTCAGATTCCTTCTTAGGAAAACTCTGGCAACTTTTACCAAGAAGTAAGTTTGCACGGAATATGAAACTAATTGAATAAAACTACCTGCATCAGCTATCACTTTTCTGATGCTGTGATAAAATACTAATGGAGGAGAGGTTTATTTGGGCCCATAGATTCGAAGAGCACAGCCTACCATGAAAGGAAAGACATGGCGGTGCTCACAGCATCAGGAGGGTGAGGTTACTTGCTCACATCTGGGCAGATGAGGAAAGAGAGAATGAGCAATGCCTGTGGTTAGCTGGCCTTCTGCTTCTTCTCCTTTTAAATTCACTCCAGGGCCCCAGCCCATGGAACGGTGCTGCCCACATCCTGGGTGGGTCTTCCCGCCTCCATTTAACCTCTCTGGAAATGCCCTCAGAGCCTCAGTGCTGTGTTTCCTGGATGATAAGACATTCAGTAAAGTTGGCAATGAAGATTAATCATGACACTGAGCAACTGAACCGAAACAATAGGCAAGTATCCGAAGTAACCTGCCTGGACTCCCTAAGAACCATCATTTATAAGTGTTTCAAAATTTTATTTCCAGCCAGCAAGAAGATACAGCAGGTTAAAGATGCTTGTTACAAGTCCTAAGATTTGAGGTCAATCCCCAGACCCCTCTCAGTAGAAGGAGAGAACAGATTCCTGCAAGTTATCCCCTGATCTTCATATGACATGCCTCCCACGGTACACATGCAAGGACATGTGCACACACATGCACATTCACTAAATTAATTAACTAACTAATAATTGTAAATGGTCTAAAACATGTTTTATTTCGCTCTTCATTTGATTCTGCTCAGTGATAGTATGCATGGCTGTTCTGTTCATCAATAAATAACCATAATTTGTATCCATTTTGTCACAGAGTTCACACATATGACATAAAGGCCTTGACAACTCAGTTCCATGTTTTATAATCTAGTACTACAGTGTTATAGGAGGCAAAGCTACACCACTGTCTCGGTTCAGGATGTATGTGTATTGGTCGCTATTCTGTTGCCATGATAAAGACTACGAGCAGAAACAACATGGGGGAAAAAAGGCTTCACTCTTTCTTACACTTCCAGGTCACAGACTGTGGGAAAAAACAGCATGGCGCCTGCCCCGAGCCCTCTTGGCGGAGACTCATGGTGGGGGGGAGGGGAACCCCGGAGTCTTTCCACGCCAGCGGGTCTCACATACACAAGAAGGTCCAAGGTTTCAGAGGCTGGAAGCTTTGGCTACGGCAGGTCCCAATGATACAAGAAGTCCAATGTTCGAAGAAGTTTATTGTTCATGGTGTGATGGTATGGTAGTTGGATCTGGATGTGTGGGCCACCCTTGCCTCCCCACCCCCCACCCCCACTCCTACCCCTGGTTAGCCAGGGGAGAGCTGGCTTAAACAGGGGAGGGGGAAGAGGGGCTAGGAAAAGCAATAACTTAATTAGCTATGCCCCATCCCTTCGGTAACTCATGAATATGGAAATCTCTGTTAGTCATGCCCTCTACCTGGATGGTGATCCAAACTTCTCTGGGAGGAGCTACTCCAAGCCAAACACGTTTGCGAGGTGCAGGCTAATGGGGATGTAGGCCATATGTGGGGGTCTGGAATCCGGGGGTGTGGGGAGATACATGCTGTCCCACACCAGGCAACGGTACACCTGTTGGGTCTCCAGCTATCTCAAACCCAGTGCTCTACTGGGGAGACCAAATTTGCGGCCCCACAACAGACCATCGATGACGTCAACTACATAGCTCCTTCCATCACTGTAGAGGCTCCCCAGGGACAGAAAGCTTCCAGACCAGTTCCAGGTTGATTTCTTCATATCCTCTAATCACCATGTGTGTTGTCTTCATCAATACTGTCTAACCTGACCTGAGCTGACAGTCTAGCCTAGAGTCTAGCCAGTTCATCCGATTGTTATTCTCCTGCCTCAGCCCCCTGAGTACCAGGATTACAAGCTTACACCCTAACACCAAGGCTCCTCTAGCATTTTTTTCCTTCTCCCATCACACAGGTCTAACGCTATATTGCACCTAGGGGCCAGATCACTTTAGCTCCCTTAATCTAACTATTTTCCATTTTAAAAAAAAAAAAAAAAATTATTGGCACTTTTAAAGGATACTTTCTACCCTTTTTAAAATACATTGTTTCTCTTTAGTCCTCTCCTGAGATGTCCTCACTACTGAATAGAAGTTTTGCACTAGTCCATAGAGTGTCAGCTTGGTGGTGTGTTCTTTCCTAAGCCAGTTCTTGTCACTAACCCGGAAAGCGTGGGCTTCAACCTCAAGCTGACCCTTCCACATTCACAATAAGCTCTCCACATTTTGTTCCTAAACAAGAGCCCTCGTTTCTCTCCATTTGTTTATTTTCTGTCTGTGTGACTCACTGACTCATTTTTTTTCCCCTTTACCTCATTACTGCATTTTAATTAAGTAAAACAAACTTTCAATGGTGGTTATCTCTAGTGAGCGGAATGGTGGGGGAGGCTTGAAAGGGATTGTAACTGGGCACCCATCACACCCAGCCTTTTTTTTTTTTTTTTTTTTTTTTTTAACTTCTTTTTCTTCTTTTTCAATCAGAGACAAAAATAAAGTTGTGAAAGAAAAAAATTCCTGGGCTCCAGAGTTTGAAAGGCAGGAAGCAGTACCAGGGCCTTGAGCTGAGCTCCTTCCACAGGCTGTTTCCCATTGAACCCATGAATGTGAGAAAGGCTACCTCAGAGTTCCACGCATGACTCACAGCCTCTAATCTTCTTTCCATCAGCAGGCTGGGTGCACAAATTAGTTAGGATTAGTTCTGGAGTGTAGACTTCAGACAGGGTTGAAGCGAAATTATTTGTTGCAAAACATCTCCACCTAGCATAGAACTTGGCAAGCTGGAAAGAAAGTTTTGAGCAATACTAATATGGATTCGGTCCTCGTTCCGAGCTGAAATATTTATGCATGATGCAGAACTCTATTTACTTTATTCGCTATAAATAAAATGAGATCAAATCAAAGCCTGGCATGGAGGCACACTCCTGTAATCCTACTAGAAGGAAAAGGCAGGAGGATCACCTCCAGCTCCAGGACAGGCCTTGGATGTACAGTGAGTTCAAAGCTCATCCAGGATACATACTAAGTTTCAGACCAGCCTAGGCTAGTGAGTGAGACCTTGTCTCAAATTAAACCAAACAATTAAACACACAAATTGTTTATATCCTGAGCCATGTCAAAGACAGGAAGTGTCTGAGAAGAATCAAGGTCTGAGGCAGGGAAAGCATAGCCTCGGCAGTTATTCAAATCTCCATGTCAGCTCACAAGCGGGCATTCCTGCTTGTCTCTAGGAGGAAGTGAGACATTCTTGGAAATCGTTCTTCCTAAATCGTCCTAGGTCTACCCCTCATCATGCCTGCCCAGGACAACTTAAAATGGAGCAACTGGGAAAGGCTTAAATAAGGATTCTACAGATTAATGAGAAACAACAAACTGCTCCTCTGAGCCCAGGTTTCAGCCAAGCCACTAGATGTGTAGAAGCAATTCTTTCTTTGCCCTGGCCTCTGGGCTCTGATGGCATCCACCCATTTGGATGAGGTGGGGGGAGAGTTAGGAGGTGCCACTCCTCTCTTAGCTCCCTTCTTGTCAGCTCCCTAGTGGGAGTGAAGACTGCCTTCTCCTGTCCATTTTCAGGTTTACTTAATGTTTTCCAAATGATTTTCCCCAGGCCCTGCATGGCCCTACTCAAAAGACATTACCCAGGAGAAGCTAAAACTTCTTCTTTAAGTCTTTCTAAAACTCTCTGAGCAGACCTCCCAGGGCTTGTCCTATTGGAATGGTAGGTACTTAAAGCTAGTCATAAGACCATTGAGTTTTGAATCATTCACTTTTGAATCAAGCAAAGAGATGCCAACATGCCTTCATTGAGATGGGCAGCCATGCAGGTGCCCTTCCAGCTTTAAAAGCCCAAACACATCCTAGCTTATGCATCATAAGAACACTTTGTGTGGTTACTCATGGAACATCAATTATCCTCAAAGTATGATAAAAGAAAGGTGAGCATACACACATGTATTCTCCAAAGATGCCATCCAAGTACATCCCTGCCCATGATAAGAAAAGGCGGACCCTGAGCAGTTGGCTGTTGTCCTGGCTGGTTTTGTATGTCAGCTAGAATGATCACGGGGAAAGGAGCCTCCATTGAAGAAATGCCTCCATGAGATCCAGTTGTAAGGCATTTTCTTAACTAGTGATTAATGGAGGAGGGCTCAGCCCATTGAGGTTGGTGCCATTGTGGTCGTGGGTTTTGTAAGAAAGCAGGCTGAGCAAGTCAGGGGAAGCAAGCCAATGAGCAGCATCCTTCCATGGTTTCTGCATCAGCTCCTGCCGCCAGAAGCCTGCCGTGTTTCAGTTTCTGTCCTGAATTCCTTCAATAATAAACAGCAAAATGGAAGGATAAGCTAAATAAACTCTTTCCTCCTCACATTGCTTTTTTTTTGTCCTGGTGTTTCATCACAGCAAGAGAATCCCTAAGACAACTGTGGCAGGTTCTAATCTAAGACCCTTGCTGGACTGTCTCATTGAATCAGCACAGCATCCTTAGACAGAGGAAATTGTCACTGTCTCTACTTTGCAATGAAGAAACAGAATCTTTCATAATGCTTCACAATCTGTAAGATTGAAAGCCCAGGAAATACAGCTTTACATTTCTGTTCTTAATCATGGATGCTGGTCAGAGAACCAGTTGTTTCTAGTCCCTTCCAAGTTCAGGCTCTCTGCTGGTGCCTCGAATCACAAGACTGCTGGCAAGTTGATATCTATGCTAAGCAAGGGTACCAGAAAACACATCTCACTGAAGCTAGGTAAGATGGTTATGCAACCCATGAAATAGAGCATTCAGAGAATCCTCCATCACATTAATTTCATGTGTATTCACTGATGGGCCTAGACAATCCTCAAAATAAGACTCGTTGGCCTGCTTGCTACAGTGTGCCGTAGAAGGACTTTCTCTTTTCTCTTCTATTTTTAACATGTTTCACGCTTTTTGTCTGTTTGGTGGGATGCCGTAGTCCACTTGTGGAGGTCTCATCTTTCCATCATGTGGTTCCTAGGGATTAAACTCGGTTATGGTGTTGGCAGCAAGCTCTTTTATCTACTGACCCACCTCTCCAGCCCACCCACCAGCTTTTCTAGCTGGGGGAAATTTGAACTGGAAAGGGATAGGGCTTCTTAAGATAAAGCTTCAGGGAAGAAGGTTAATCAGCTTTGCTACTGCCCCACCTCCACCTGTGCTTCTGAAGCCCTCCTTAAGCTGGAGGCCACCAGTCCTTTTGTGGCATCCTGCTAACCTTTCATTGAATACAGTCTGTTTCTGATTGCTCTCAGGGAGGACACGTGAGAGGTTTAACTAAGAGATTCTCTCATTTTAAGTCCTGAAAACCAGCTGAATAATTTCAGCTCGTCAGAGAAAACACATTGCCCAAGACCACAATATCCACCTGGCCTAACCTCTTCACCCAATTGGACCACATTCTTTTTAGTATCCTGCCATCTCACTATCCCAAGATAGGAATGTCTCTACCCTCCTGAAGGCTAGAAATTCCAGTCTGTTAAAAAAAAAAAAAAAAAATTCAGCTTCTGGCAGGTAACCGTGTTCATAATATTCTGAATGTCCTTTACTTAGCTCTGTCATGTGTCCCATTGGTCAGTCCGGCTTTAGAAAAGTTACAACCACCTGATACTCAAAATTCTGACCACACTGACAACAACATCTTCAAGCTGTTATTTAAGTTTTAATTCATTCTGGAGTTTTGTCTTCTGTTTTGGTTGCTTGTTTTAATTCATTTATTCATTAATGACAGTCTTACATGAGAATGTTCTCCAAGCCACTTTGGAATGCAACAACCTTGTGGTTGCCTATATTTTATTTTCTCCTTCTCCTGTTTCTCTTCCTCTTCCTCCTCCTTCTCCTTCTAGTATGAAGGGTTATATCTAAAGTCTAGTTCATGATCCACTAAGACTTTTTCTGGTTTACCTTTTCAGACAAAGTCTCTTCTTTCTTTCTTTTTTTTTGTTTTTGTTTTTGTTTTTGATTTTGATTTTGTTTTTCGAGACAGGGTTTCTCTGTGTAGCCCTGGTTGTCCTGGAACTCACTCTGTAGACCAGGCTGGCCTCGAACTTAGAAATCCACCTGCCTCTGCCTCCCAAGTATGTGCCACCACTGCCCAGCTCAGACAAAGTCTCATTAAGTTACCCTAGCTGGCCTAAAACTGACTCTATACCCCAGGCTGGCCTTGAACTTGTAATTCTCCATCCTCAAACTCCCAAGTAGAACCTTGTGAACAGACACACAAACTGGACACCTGAGTCCCAATGAAACTGAGTCAGTCACCTGGTTTGCCTGAATTTCTGGGACCAAGGTGTTGCCTGATTGTGGTAATTTGTATTAAAATTTCACATTGGCTTGGCTTCAGTGTTAAAATCTGTAACTATCAATGCCTCTGATGTGAACACCAATGGTATTTTTGTAGTTTTTGTAATCTTGAGAATACAAAAGGTACGAATAACATTACATACATATTCTGGTATGGAAAAGAACCATATAGTAGTATCTTGACACAGTCAGACAGACGTCTCTCTGTGGGAGAGAAGGGAAGGACGACAGGAGAGGAGGCTTCAAAGAAGAAAGGCAGGAATAGAGGGAGAAAGAAACCTGATAGCATGATAGAATGATAGAAGGTAATTACTTGTACAGAATTCTTTAAAGAGACATAATCAGGACAAGGAATGGTGCTGAATCCTCAGGGTTGACAATAGTAGAGTAGCTACTAAAGATCCCAGGTTTCAAAAGGAAGATGGCAGAGTTACCAGATCCCAGTTTAAGGGAAATTACTATAAGGGCAGCCACCAGACAAGAACTGCTGCCTTCTGTAAAATGACCCATGACTCACTACCCTGGGGGAGGGATCTTTGGACAGTAAATATCCCAACTCAGGTTGTTCCCTTCCTTTTGTTTCTTAGTAATGCTTACTAGAGGCTGGACCCAACCACAAGCCAGAGGCCATTTACAGAAGGTGTCCAAAGCAGTTAGCTTCCTAAGACTCAGAGAAAGAAGGAAGAAAGGCAGCAAGAATGGACTTAAGGCACATACTATCAATGCCTCTGATGTGAACCCCAGTGGTATTTTTGTAGTTCTTGTAATCTTGAGAACATACACACACACACCAGCCTGCATCATTTTTCTTTCCTTCTGTGGGTTAGGCAAGCACTCACTCTGACACTAAACCACATTCCTCATTGTTTCATTTTTTTTCAATGTTTTTATTTTGAGACAGGGTTGCACTAAGTTGCCAGGGATAGCCTAAACACACTCTGTAGTCCAGGCAAGCCTTCAACTATCTTCCTTTTAATTTTTTCCAATTTAATTTTGACAGTTTCACACATACATGCAATGGATTGAGATCATACCCATCTTTGCCACACGCTCTTATCCTCTCACTCCTGTTAATCCCCTTTTCTTCCCAAGTAGCCCCCTCCTACTTTCGTATCTTACTTTGTGTGTGCAGGTTTTGTACAGGTGGCCATCCTCCAGCTCTTCAGTCTTTCTGCCCCCCTTTTGATGACATTCCTGAGCCTTGAGAAGGAGATGTCCCCATTCAAGACCAAACACTCAACAGTCACTGAGTCTCAGCACTTTGTCCAGTTATGAGTCTCTATAGTAACCAAAACCATTCAGCCAAGGCCAAGAGAAGCACCAGTCTAAGGGCATACATGGATCTAGAAGGCACTTAGACTGTGTGTCCATTCAGCATAGCATCAATATTAAGGTCTCCCTCTGGGGCCTGTGAGCTCTGCAGTCACAGGATTTCCCCCAAATTTACAACAAAATGGAAATCCCTTCTCATGATGATAATTAATCATGCTCTGATTACACCAGTAGGAACATTTTGTCTGGCAGGCATGAAGGTCTTAGCAGTCTGCAGCATTTGCAACTGGGTGAGACCAATGATGCCTTTTGTCCCCTCCCCCACCCGCAACAGTCTGTATGTCACCTGCTGGTATCAGGATGATCAGTGCTGAGGAAGCTTCCAGCTCAGTTCCAGCTTGATTTACGTAAGTGCTCTGTCCCAACCATGTGGTGTCTTTAATCATAGGGTCTTACTATCTAGTTCTCCAGGGTGGCCAAGAGCAATGACAATAGCCTCCATTGTTTTGGGATCCTCTTGAGGCTCCTAGCCAGTATCTCGTAGGGAAATATCCCACACCTGGCACTGGAACTTCTGATAAAGACCTGTGGATTCTGAGGACAGCATTCTTCATTGATATAGGGTAGCTTTAGTCAGACTTTAAAATAATTACATCTTTTATTTAGCTTCCAAAATAATAGGTTTCTCTATAGAGTTTCCCTGTATTCTAAGCTACGCTTATTTTCCCCCATCCCCACTACCTCATCAACCACCTAGTCCCATTTGAACCTTTCCAACCCTAATAATCCTTTTCTCTACTGTACCATCCCTTTTGTACTACTCCTCCTGCCAAGACATTCTTCTACACACACACAGTTTCTTCTATCACCTTTCTTGCTTCCTAGCTTTTATAGACACTCACTCCAACACAGAAATTTATATTGGAAGCTAGGATCTGCACATAAGAAAAAAACATGATGGCATTTGTCTTTCTGGGTTGTGGTAACCCCCACTCGGTATAATACTTTCCATCTCTTTTCTCAACATGGCAAACTTTCCTTTTTTCTTCACTGATGATAATTCCATTTGGTATATATACCCCATCTTCATTATGGAGTCATTATGTGATGCACATCTAGGCTGATTGCATTCCTTAGCTACTGTGAATAGAGCTGCAGTGTGGAAGTGTCTGTTGCAGGATATTTGATCACACTGTGAACCCCGAGGTTGTCTTAGGGTGTTGCTCAGCCCTTAGCACACACCTAATCCCTCTGGCTGGAATACAGACATATCCTTAGTGCACATCTTTAATCTCAAACAATGAAGTAAAGTCAGTTTACCTTCAATGAAGGATGCACCCAGGTTTAAAGTTGATGTCTAATTGAGTGGCAGCTGAAGTGACCAATCAGAGAAAGATTTAACAGGATAGGCTATGACCAACTCTCATGAGAAGAGAGGGGAAAGGTGTAGGCAGCCGTGTTTACAGTTTACAAAGTCGTATGACCAGCACCTGACAATGTAAGCAGCTGGCTTCCATAGTGGCCAGCTCAGAAACTGGTAAACAAGTCCTTTGAGCATGCGTCGGCCTCGTGCCCCTTCGGAGCGGGCTTAGCTAATAAGGTATTGGCAGCTTAACCTATCCTGGGAGGACACATCACCCAGCCCGCCTAGGGCAGTTATATAAGCAGCTCCTTTCTGCTGCTTGGGGTCCAGGCCCTTCCATTCCTTCCTGGTCCAGGCCCTTCCCTTCCCTTCCTGGTCCAGGCCCCCCCGTCCAGTTCCCCATTTCCTATGTCAAGAGCCGTTCCTGGATTAAAGCCAACTGAGAAGGATCCTACCGTGTCGCGTTTTACTTGCGGGCCAAGGCGGACGCGACATATGGTGGCCCGTCCGGGGAAACTGAGGACTTCACCTTCGTTGGATTCAGAACTCAGCAGCTAGGAACGGCGGTACAGGTATATTTATTGCCACAGAAAGTGCCCAGTGAGTAGGGCCGTCACAAGGTCCGCGGTAAAGCGCGTCACAGAAGGTGCCCAGTGAGTAGGGCCGTCACAAGGTCCGCGTAAAGCGGCGTCACAGAAGGTGCCCAGTGAGTAGGGCCGTCACAAGGTCCGCGGTGAAGCGGAGTCACAGAAAGTGCCCAGTGATAGGGCCTCACAAGGTCCGCGGTAAAGGGGCGTCACAGAAGGTGCCCAGTGAGTAGGGCCGTCACAAGGTCCGCGGTAAAGCGGCGTCACAGAAGGTGCCCAGTGAGTAGGGGCCGTCACAAGGTCCGCGGTGAAGCGGAGTCACAGAAATGTGCCCAGTGAGTAAGGGCCGTCACAAGGTCCGCGGTAAAGCGGCGTCACAGAAGGTGCCCAGTGAGTAGGGCCGTCACAAGGTCCGCGGTGAAGCGGCATCACAGAAAGTGCCCGGTGGATAGGGCCGTCACAAGGTTCCGTGGTAGCCCGTGGTCATAGGTCCATGGTAAAGTGGGCAATTGAAAGGGCCCAAAACGGGGGGGGAAAAAAGGGAAAAGTTTCTTAGAAAAGCAATTGGGAGGGGCAGGAGAAATGTATTTTTATTGGGAAACAGGCGGGGTCCCCCCCAAAAAGGTTGCAAATTTAGAACAAAAAAAAATAGGAAGACGAACGAACTGGGAAAAGTCAGTGGGATCAAAATTTTTTAAAACAGTTTGGATTTTTCCCCCAAAAGCAGAGAAATTCAAAAGGGGGGGGAAAAAGGGGCCAATATTGAATCGTCAGTTTGGAAAAGTTTTTAGTCAAAAAAGGTGATTTAACCCCTCAGAAAAAAATTTCAGAAAGATAGGAAGGATTTTTTTATTTCACCCTTTTAATTCGGGAGGCTAAAAAAAATTTTGGAAAAAATTTTTGATTGTATGGAGATAAAAATTTCCCCGGACTAGGTCTAGCTTAGCAGAGGCAACAAGCTCCCAAGATGACAATTACATCAGGGGAATAAAAGTTATTTTTACAAGTGTCTCTGTAGTAGAATGTGGAGTCATTTGGGTATATGCCTAGATATAGCTCAGTCATGTGGTAGATCTATTTTTAGCTTTTTGAGAAACCTCCATTCTGGCTTCCACAGTGACTACACCAGTTTTCAGCCACACCGACAGTTTCCTTTCCCATGTCCTCATCATCACTTGTTATTTGTTTTTTGTTGGTTTGTTTTTGTGATAATCATTCTTACTGGGCTGAGATGGAATCTCAAAGTAGTCCTAATTTATATTTCCCCATGGCTAAAAACGTTGAGCACTTTTAAAGATGGTTATTAGCCATTTGTACTTCTCTGTTTACTTCTGTACCTGCCTCCTGCCTTTTAAATTGAGTTCTTTGGTTTCCTGAGGTTTTTTGAGTTCTTTGCATATTCTCACCATTAATCATCTATCAGATATCCAGGTGGTAACGATTTCTTTCCTCGTTCTGTAGTCTGCCTCTTCCTTCAATTGATAGTGTCCTTTGTTGTGCAGAAACTTTTTAATTTGATGAGGTCCAACCTGTCAATTGTTAGTCTTATACAGGGGCAACAGAAATCGCGTTTAGAAAGTCCTGACCTTTGCCAAAACTTCATTCAGTGCTAGCTACCTTTTACCTTAGAAGTTTCAGGTTTTCATGTTACGGCTTTGATATATTTACCATTGAGTTTTGTTCAGGATGAGAGACAAGGCTCTAGTTTCATTCTTCTACATGTAGACATCCAGTTTCCCCAGGACCATTTGTTGAAACTCATATCTTTAGTATAGCTTGAAGTTAGGCATGGTAAATTAACAGCCTCCCTCCACCCTACTAACCCCAACCCCTAACTCTGCAGCACATTAAGGGTTGCACTGGAAATCTGGAAATTTTTGTGCTTTCAAATGAATTTTAAGGTTGTTTTGTTTCATTCTTTTCTGTGAGAAATAGCACTGGTGTTTTAATTAGGATTGTACTGAATCTGCCGTTTGCTTTGATCATTCTGTCCCAGATTATAAAGTATCAAGAATTACAGATTTGAACTTTCAAGCCCAGCTAAATTATTCTCTTCTCTCCTTTTTTTCCTTCTTTCCCTTTTTCTTGCTTCCTTGCTTCCCTCCCTCTCTTCCTCCCTCTTTTCCCTCCTCCAATCCTTTTTCTTTTTTGAGACAGGGCCTCAGACAGCCTTGGTTGTCCTCAAATTCACTATGCTGCTGAGGGCTACCTTGAACTCTTAATCTTTCAGATTCTCCAGTTCCACTTCTCAGGTACTCAGATATATAGGCATGAAGCACCATCATATGGAGCTTGCCTTATTGTTGTTAACTTCAAATTGGCCTTATCGGGAAAGCTATCTCATCAATCTAAGAAGGTCAGTGATTAGCACAGCTCTGCCTATCATCCGAGACCATATCCAGCCGAAAGAACACACCCTTCAGTCTGTGACCCCCTGTTCCCATGTACACTGTCTACTTTGCACCAGTGCCCAAGCTTAGTGGTTCTATAGTTCTGCACTACAGTGATTAAACAACATTTTTCCAAGGTCAGCATGCAATTCAAATCCACCAGCATAAAAATCCCTCCACCTCACAGTCATTCCAAGGGGCACAAAAGGAGTAGACAAGAGTCCCAGTTACCCCTAGTAGCTGAATATTCCTTTCCTATCTGCAAGAACCTCCTTGCCTTGGAGCCTGACTTCATGTCTCTTCTCAAAGTCACCTCTTTCCTCCACTCCAAACTCTGAAGCGTAGTTTTCCTTAGTGGGTTTGCATTTTCACAAAGTCAACGTCTTCTTAAGACAGATTCTGTGTTCAGCCTGCCAGCTACTAACTGCCAAAATCACAGCTTTCCTTTTGGAAAAAGAAAAAAAATATATAAAACCACAGAAACAGACCCAGTTAGAATTCTCTTGGATTTTTCTACTGCAACATAAATAAGAGGCAATTTAATTTACATAAATCAAATTTAGAAACGTAGATAAACTTGGAACTGCTTAGCAGAAGCTAGCATTGAGGATGAGTCTAGCATATGAAAAAATACAAAATCAGCTTATAGGAGATGGAATAGCTGAGCTTGGCACAGTGGCACATACCTTTAATTCAAGAGGCAGGCTGATCTCTGTGAGTTCTGGTCAGTCTGTCCTACATACAGAACTCCAGGCTAGTCAAGGCTACATAGTGAGATACTGTCTCAGGAAGCAAAGACAAAAACAAACAAACAAACAGATAACAAAGCACCCACAGCCTTGCCATTTATCTCATTAAATAGATCCCCCCTCCTCCTCTTAGCTCCATGTATCTGAGCCTGGGAGACCGGAAGAAGGTGGGAAGATGAAGGTAGCCACAGGTTGAAGTCATTTCCCAACGTCTAACTTGTATCACCTGTCATTCTAAGCAAGCGTTCTCCTGAATGAACACTGAATCACTGGGCTTTCTGGAGCTGATGGAATCATATCATCTACTTGGAGAAAATAAAACAACAACAACCATCCTAGCTTTAACCATCCTGAGTTTGCGTCTCAGGTCTATGATTTCCTAACAAATGACAAAGTCATGCAAACAGTCTGAATTTGGGCTTTGGAAATCTGGTGGAAGGATTAGAAATAATAAACATCAATACCCGTTGTAGTACCCTGGAAGACACCAGAAAAATAATAGTATGTCCTACTAACATGGAAGTCCTAATAAACTGTGGAAACAGCAAACCTGCAAATTTGATAGATCCAAACTGAGCTGAAGTAGGCATGGTAACTCACATAAGTACAGGGGAGGTTGAGGCAGAGGGCCACTGTATGTTTGAGGTCACCTTGGGTCATATAGTGAGTTTCAGGCCAGCCTGTGTCCACAGAGTAAAACCCTGCCAAACACAAACAAACAAACCAACAAACCCTGGACAGGATCAGTTGAAGAAATCAAGTCTCTAGGAGGTATTCAAGTCTGTTCTTTCTTACTTTCTTGGGGGGAAGGAGAGGGATGAGCTGGGACAAAGGACATCAAGAATCCCAATCCAGCATTTTCTTGACAGTCTTCTGCTGCACATAGCATCATGGCCTATTTCTGTAGGCTCATGTGGCTTGCTAAATAATCTTGGCCATCACAGAGACCAGGAGAGTGCCAAATAATCTTGAGAGACAAGAACACATTGAGATCATCAGACACTATGATGAAGGCGTGCCCAGCTACACCTGCTGAGCACTGTTCGTGAAAGTTATTTCCTAAGCCACAGAGAGTTGACTGATGAAAAGAGTGTAGGTAATGCTCTAGAGTTAACTTCACCTGATGAATCTGGGTAACAGAACAGCCATGAAACCTACCCCTGTCTCACAGACGGTCAAGATTGTATCCAACCATCAACTAAAGCCTTGTCCTTGAAGATTGTGGGAATACTCACAATCAACTCCTTAAGGTTATTATATTGAGTTTCTTCCCTTTCATACTTAATAAATAAAATTTTAGGTTAGAGCTGGCAAGATGGTCAGTGGGTAAAGGTATTCACTACAAAGCCTAATGAATACCATAATCAATGTGGTCAAAGGAGAAAACAAACTCTCACAGGTTGTCCTCTGACCACCCACCATACCATGGCAGAAACGTGCCTGCTTCAGCAAGTATGCATAAGTATGCACATATACATACATACACACAGAGAGAATAAATGAAATGTCTGAAAAGTGTTTAATTCTACTTATTGTTTGTGTGTGCACATGTCTATAATGTGTGTGTGTGATTGATGGTATGCACATGTATATGTGTGGTTGTTAGAGGGTAAGCTTCAGGAATTGGTTCTTCGTTTCCACCATGGGTCCTATGAAGTTTTCTCAAGCTTGGTGACAAGAGCTCTTCACACATGTTGATATACTAGGCTAACTTTCTTGGTATAATTTGGGATTTTGTTTGTTTGTTTGCTTGGTCTTTTGTTATTTTGTCTTTTTTTTTTTTTTTTCAGAGCCGAGGACCGATCCCCAGGGCCTTGCACTTGCTAGGCGATCACTGTACCACTAAGCTAAATTCCCAACCCCAGTATGATTTGTGTTATTGCCTTTATCATATTATGATTAACTAGCTAATTAGCATTCATACATATCAGTACAGTAGCATTATTCTGTTTTCTTAGGGCTTTCTTGCTTATTGATGCCCTTTAAATATGCTGTTCCTTACTTTAGTGTTAGGGAAGTCATTCACTAATGATTGATGGGAGTTATGTTATGTGAATCTTTTCTAGTTTCAGTGAAGAGGGTGTGATTGGGTCTCACTGTGAAATCTACAATAGCCTCAAACTCTTGATCCTCTAGGCGTGTTTCTCAAGTTCTAGGATTATGGATGTCTGCTCACGTGTGGCTTAGGATAGGAATTCTGAATGGGATTCAGGCTCATGACGTCAAAACAGTTGAGAACGGGAGTCAGGACCTGATACGCAGCCATGGCTTAACTACTGCCCATCTTCTGATTTACAGGTATGTGGGGTTTCTGGTTTTCTAGAATAGCAAAAGATAATAGCAGTCACTCAAAACATCATCCCCAAGGCAAAGTAATGCAATGACTTGATTCTTACGGTTTTGTTTTTTATGAACTAATTTAATTGAACTGAAGTCTCCATGTTTGATATTTCTGATTTCTGTTTTTAATTTGCCACTCTTGAACAAGTTTCAAATTAATTTTCCTGTTTTGTTTGCAGGTGTATGTGTGGAATGCATATGGACACACGTGGAGGTCGGAAGATAAAGGGGAACTCACGGGAGTTGGTGCTTTCCTTCTACCACATGGATCCTAGGGACTGAACATAGTCACCAGGCTTGCTAGCAACTTCTCTTACCAACTGAGACATCTTGCCAGATCTTAAAAAAAAAAAAATTAATGACTTTTAGGTGAGTGAGTGGTGTGTGTGTGTGTGTGTGTTGTGTGTGTGTATCTTACATTTGTGGCTCCAAATACAATGTGGTACTGACCTACCTGGTATGGCTAGGCCTGGCTAGGTTTCACAGTGCTAGAAGATGTTTTGTAGGCTTTTAGGAAGAAAATGCATCGAGGGTTTTACCCCCCATTCCCCACCTCACTGTGAACTCTACTAGCTACAGTCACAATCTGCCTGGCAAAATATACCTATTGGTACAATAGTAGCTAATGGCATGAATATTATAGGGGTAAGAAATAGCTTTCTGACTAGATTTAAAACCTGCTTTACAGGAGGGAATGCAAGTCTGGTACTATAAACTTGCCCCCAAGCCCACAGCTGAGAAGACCACGTGCCCAAGGGAAGAAATTGTCACTGTTATTGTGCTCAATGGACAGAGCATCAAACTCCTTTCTAAAGACTTATCTTTATACCTTTAGATTAGCGCAGGTCTTACCCATCATTAAAGAAGTTTCTTATCGCAGCAGATGCAAGTTGACAGAGACTCACAATGAGGCAACATGCAGACAATTAGTGATTATTGAATGTTGGAAGCCAGATGGAGCTCGATATCATCTCCCTTCTAGGTTTAGAGACTAAGAAGAAAGAGGTGACAATGGAGATTGCAGGAAGCAGAAGTCAAGGAAGAATGCATGAAATAGTGCCTCCTGGACACGACAGGACCATTACTTTTATGAACTCACAGCAGCATCTGTGGCTGTCTGCTCAACATCAAGCCAGTATGTCAACATTCCAGCAGGGATGGGGAAAGGACTCACTCAGGAGGCCTCACCCTTAGCTGATAGCTATTGGTAGTTGATGGCTGCCAGGGAGGAGGAGAGGGCGAGTCAGTTTTCTTCATGGGTGTGGCTCCTCTTAGGTTGGAGGTGCTCCAGTGGATGGCTCTACACACCCACGTGCAAACAAGCAGCTCTAGTTGGGCTCCGAGGAATATAAAGAAAAAGGAGGAGGAGGAGGAGAAAGAAGAAAAGGAGAAAGACAAAATGAAGGAGAAGAAGGAAGAGGAGGAGGAAGAGAACAGAGTTGAGAGGGAGAGGTGGGGTGGGGGCATCTATGTCAGACGAGCAAGGGGGGAAGAATGCAATGTAAATACGTTGGTTATATGCATGAAATTCTCGAAAAAATTTAAATTTTAAAAGGATGTGCTGGGGAGATGGCTTGACCAGTTAAGGACCTGATGTGAAAGCTAGACAGGACAGCGATGTGATGCAAGTTTGTTACCTCAGAGCCAGGAGTGGAGGCAAATTTATCCTGAGGTCTGGCTAGGTTTCTGTTCTAAGATATAAATTGGAGAATGATTAAGGAAGACACTTATGACATCACTGATGGTCCTCCACATTTACTTGCAGGGGAAAAAGCATCTGTATTCACACACACACACACACACACACACAGACCCCAAAAAGAGAAGAGTTACAATTCAAGGTCTAGACACGGCTCAGTGTAAGAGTGGTTACTTGTATCCACCAAGTCCTGGGTTCACTCTTCAGCACCATACAAGAACCGGAAGAGAGGGGATGGGGTCTGATTGGTGACTCATATCTTCAGTTTCAGCACTTGGGAAACTGAGGATTGCAGAATGTTGATGATTAGTCTTGGAGACACAGTGAGTTCTAGGCTAGCCTGAGCTACAGCATGAAATTTTCAAGGAGGAGAAGGAGGAAAGAGGGAAAAAGAGGTGGAGGAAAGGAGGAAGAAAAGAAAAAAAAAATCCAAATTAAACAGTCGTGTGTAAGAGCAATCACAACAGACCACTGCAGTAAGTAGATAAACAAGCTAAAGAGAATCCGGGCAGAGGAACACTCATTAGAGATTCTTTTTCTCTTGTCTTTTTTTTTTTTAAAGACAGGGTCTCATGTAGCCCTGGCTGGCCTTAAACTGGCTATATAATTTAGCATCACCCTGAACTTACCAGCTGTTGGTCTCCAAGCCTATATACTGGGTTTACACCACCAGACCTGGCCTCAAAAGGAAAGTGTTTAGTCTTTCCAACCCTCCTAAATTTATTTTTATTTTTTCTCAAATCAAAAATAGGAGTTAATAAGTATATTTTGTGTTAAGACAAAGAGAAGCATTCAGAATAAAATAACAACCAAGAACCACGATCTGGGTTTCTCAGAAAAGTCCCAGAAGAAAAAAAAAGAAACTATGTGCTATTAGTCTACTGTAGGTAAGAGTGTATTTCTCAGCAATATCATGTGTACCAAAAATTTAAGACATTACATCTTCTAGACAAAAGTTATGTTAGGTATACCATAAAGTTTTCATGAAATTTAATTTCCAAAGTAATAGGAATACGAGGGTATAAAGTATAAATTCATGAAGTAATGAAGACAATTAAACAATAAGCGAAGCAGATGTAAGTAATTTTTTTTTAAGAGGAAGCAAGGAAGGGATAAATATGTATGAACAGGCAGAAGAGAGCTTTTTACGGAAAGAGATATATTTTATTCCTAGTTTCAGAGTGTTCCAAGATGCTCCAAGGAAAATTGCATGCAGCTGTTTAGTTTCCCCTCCAGAGGTTCTAATTGGAAAGATCTGCCATTCTTCAGTAGCCAGCATCCTCAGGACTCTGCAGATAGCAGAGGGTTTGCAGGTTCTCTGCAACTGGGAGAAAGGGCACCGGGTTGAGAGGGAGACTCAGATTCTTTCCCTAAACGCTTAGTGGAAGATACCTGTACCTGCTCAGTCATTTTTCCAGCCCTCCTGTATTTATTTTTATTCATTCTTAAAGCAGAATTCAGAGTTAAAAAAAATATTTTATAGGCTTAATCACAAGGGTTAAGGCAAAGAGAAGAATTCAGAATGAAGTAACATATCCAACTGTAGGTACAGGGTCTCAAGGAAGATTTTCCTCTTTTATCTTGTGACTTACAAAATTTAAAGCAGGGTGTGGTGGCTCAGGCTGTTATTCCAGCCCTCTGGAGACTGAGGCAGGAGAATCACTGTGAGTCTAAGTTTGAGGCTAGTCTGAATACATAGTGAGCTCTATTCCAGCTTAGAGTATAGAATAAAATCCGTCCCCTCCAAATATAACAAAACATGGGATTTAGATGCACACTGTGGTGATTTGAATAAGAATGGCCTCTATAGGCTTATATATTTAAATGCTTAGTCTCCACGGAGAGAAACTGAAAGGATCAGGATGTGTGGTCTTGTTGGAGAAAGTGTGTTACTGGGGGTGAGGGGTGGGGGGACTTTGAGGTTTCAAAAGCCATGGCAGACCCTATCTCTTTCTCTCTCTGCCTGTGGATTGGGATGCAGTTCTCAGATACCGCTCTAGCGTCTGCCCGAATGCTGATAATGGACTAAACCTCTGATACTGTAAGCAAGATCCCAATTAAATGCTTTCTTTTATAACAGTTGCTATGGTCATATTGTCTCTTCACAGCAATTTAATAGTGATTAAGACACACATACATGCACACATATATACATAATATATATGTATGTATTGTATACACATGTATGTTACATATTTAATATACATATGTATATTTATATACATAATGCACATATGTATTATATATGTGTAATATATAATCCACATATGTGTAATATATAATCCACATATGTGTTATGTATGTGATATATATATGTCTGTGTGTCTCACATTTGTGGCTCCAAATACATTACAGTTGGGGCAATGCTGATCTAAATTATAATCTCCCCAAATACACTGGCTATTCTTTTAGGTCATGTCATTAGCACCTAATGGGACCAATCAATAGCTATGCTGAAAGCAATGTTAGCCAATGTGAATGGAATGGGATAATCAGGCTCCTACCTCCTCCCAACAGTGCTAGGAATTCTCTGCGATCTTTGCTTTCTATTTATACCTTAAGATTCTAACCTGCTTCCCTTCTGTGTGGTTTTAGCATGTCAAGTTTACATGACCAGTTCCCTGTTTTAGGTACTTGAATGTATTGTGGCTTTTTAAAAAAACATATAGAATCACCATAGTCAATTAGGACCGATTTCTTCTTTGGGGTGATTTGCTGGATAGTCAGTCTTCTATTAACTCAGCCTCATCCTGAGCCTCTTCAGAGCCAGAAACTACACTTCCCAGCATCCTTTCTCTATTACATACTTCCAGCTGGGAATCTGCCAGCAAGAGATTTAGAAATCAAAAGAGGAGGAAGCCATGGTCCCCCAAAGCCAGTTAAAGGAAGATGCCTGGGCAAAGTACAGGTTTCAAGATACTTTCAGAAGAACTTCTGGATAAGCTGCCAACAGGAGAGAGCTGGTTGCAGGTGTGGTGCTGGAAAGGTAATAAACTTCAGAGCTCTTGCCTTTCAAGGACTTTTAGTGAGATTCTAAAATGGCCTTAGCAAATTCGGTCTCAGAACTTGTATAAGCTACTTTCCTAGGGCTATAATAAAACACTATGGCTTATGGTTCCAAAGGGACAAGAGTCCATCGTGGCAGGCTATCGTGGCACCAGGTGGCAGGTGGTGTCAGGGCATCATGGCACCAGGCACCAGTCGGTGGCAGGAACAGCTGAGAGAGCTCACGTCTCAAATGGCAAGCACAGATACAGAGAGCACACTGGGAATAGCCAGAGGCTCTTCAACCTCAAAGCTCACCTCCAGTGACACACTTCCTCTAACAAAGTCACACCTAAGGCTCTCCAAACAGCACCACCAAGTACTCAAAAATCATAACCTGTGGGGGGCAGTTTCACCACAGAATTACAGTTACAATAAAACTATTTATTCGTCTTTGAGGAGAGGGTGCTCGCTCAAGTGTTGAGGGAAGTCAGAGGGTAATCGCGAGGGTGGTGAAGGTTGTTCTCTCCTTCCATGTCTGCCTCAGGGACTGAATTTAAGTCACCACTGTGATGGCAAATACCTTTACCACCTGAGCCATTATGTGCTAGCCCTTCATTTATTTTTTTTTATTGGAAATTTTATTTACATTTCAGATGTTCTCCCCTTACCCCATTTCCCCCCTCCTCCCAGGAACTCCCTATCCCTTCCCCCTCCTCCTGCTTCTATGATGGTGTACCCCCACCTACCCATCCCTGAACCGAACCTCCCCACCCTCGAATACCCCCCCACAACGTCCAGCCTTCATGGGACCAAGGGTCTCTTCTCCCACTTATATATAGCTCCCTTGCATATATAGCTGGAGCCATGGGTTCCACCATAAGCGCTCCCAGGCTGGTGATTTAGACCCTAGGGGCTCTGGTTGAGAAGCACCTAAAGAAATGTTCAGCATCCTTAGTCATCAGGGAAACGCAAATCAAAACAACCTTGAGATTCCACCTCACACCAGTCAGAATGGCTAAGATCAAAAACTCAGGTGATAGTAGATGCTGGTGAGGATGTGGAGAAAGAGGAACACTCCTCCATTGTTGGTGGGATTGCAAGATGGTGCAACCACTATGGAAAACAGTCTGGCGGTTCCTCAGAAAATTGGACATATCACTACCTGAGGACCCAGCTATAGCACTCCTGGGCATATACCCAGAAGATGCTCTAACATATAACAAGGACATATGCTCCACTATGTTCATAGCAGCTTTATTTATAATAGCCAGAAACTGGAAAGAACTCAGATGCCCTTCAACAGAAGAATGGATACAAAAAATGTGGTACATTTACACAATGGAATATTACTCAGCTATTAAAAACAATGAATTTGATAAATTCTTATGTAAATAGATGGAGCTAGAAAATATCATCCTGAGTGAAGTAACCCAATCACAAAAGAACACACATGGTATTCACTCACTGATTATTGGATTTTAGCTCAGAAGCTTGAAATACCCAAGATTCAACTCACAGACCACATAAAGCTCATGAAGAATGAAGACCAGTGGGGGGGGGATTCAGTCCTTCTTAGAAGGAGTAACAAAATACTCAAGGGAGCAAATATGGATACAAAGTGCAGGACAGAAACTGAAGGAGGGGTGGTCTGCAGACCATTCCACCTGGGTATCCATCCTATGTGCAGTCACCAAAGGTAGACGTTGACATGGATGTCAGGAAGTACATGCTGACTGGAGCCTGATATAGCTGTCCCCTTAGAGGTCTGCAAGAGTCTGACATATTCAGAGGCAGATGCTCACAGCTAACCATTAAACTGATCACGGGGTTCCCAATAGAGGAGTTTGAGTGAAGACTGAAGGAGCTGAAAGGATTCGGGACACCATGAGGAGAACAACAATACCAAACAACCTTTATTTATTTTTAAGGAAGCTCTCTAAATTGTTTTGGCTTTAAGTATCATCAAACTTGGATATACCAGTGAAGGACTACTAAGAGCTTCGGAGAAACACCATATACTCCAGAGGACGAGCATTTTTGGGAATGCTGCTCTGACTCTCTCCCTCTGCCTTTGCAACCCTCATGGATGTTTTGCCTTTCTTCTTACTAGGAAAGTAGCATTTGTTCTCAGAACCAAGACAAAGTAGCCCTTTGTTCTCGGACCAAGATAAGATAGCCGCTGTCAGCAATTAGATTTTGTATCCACTTTATCTCAAGTTTAAGAAATAACAATTACGTACTTCTAAAAGAAATAATAAATGATAGGTATAATAACTCATCCTATAGTCTCCAAACCTGTGCGCATGAAACAGTAGGCCTGTCCTGAGTTCCAGATCAACCTGTGCTTCACTAGGAGACCCTGTCTCAAAAATCAATATTAAAAAGGGTTGGAAAAAAAAGATAAGGAAAAACACTTGAACGTCACACAATGATCTCAGAGAAGTCTCAAGCAACATCTGTTCTTCAACATGCAGTGTTTTGCACTGTACGTCGGAGCGCTTCACAGTTGTGTGCGTTCATGAGTAAATGAGAAGGTGGACGACTGGGTGTCTGTGCACTTGTATCCAAGGTGGTTCCAAGTTAGCATTATTAAGAACATGACATAGATCGTGTTTGCACTTACCCCATTCTTTCTAGATTTATCTAGCTCAGGATTAAGAACTCTCAGCTGCCTGTTTTTTGTTTTTTGTTGTTTGTTTTTTGTTTTTTTATTGTTGTTGTTGTTGTTGTTGAAAACGATGAGTAGAGGGTTAATTATTACAGCACAAATTCTAAGAAGCCCCAGTAAGAACCTTTACAATTTCTTTAAAGTCCTCCAGAGATTAGGCGTTACTCTCCAACAGCAAATATATTTTTCTTTTCTTGAGGTGCGGCACATCTGCCCCTAAAGTCAAGAAGTGGAGGGGGAAGTTGAAGGAGGGAGTTAAGGTGGGTAATGATCATGACATACATATGTGTATTATACTCACGTTTGACCTTGACAAGGAATAAATAAAAGGTATTCTAAAAATAAAAGAGAAGTAGAGACAGGAGTTCAAGGTCAGCCTCAGCTACATCGCAAGTTCAAAGTCAGCTGGGGCTGCAAGAGACCTTGTCTCAAAAAGCCAACTGCTTTTGAAGCCTTTATGTTGGATCACTTCAACGAGTTCAACTCCCCTCAATTTTTTTTTTTCCTTGTAACACAATTCTGACTAGTAAGAGGCAATGATCACCATCCTGTTTGGAGAAGAAAAGCAATGGCCAACCGTCACCAGCATAAAGTACAACCTACAATTTAATTATAAAAACATAAACATGGGGCTTTCCCAAGCAACACCTATATTTTACATTTAAGAACAAATTCTTAAATGTTATTCATATTTCATATTCATATTTTCATTTGATTTCAATATGGAGCATGCAGTGATACTATTTAAAAACTGAGAACTTATAATTAAACTTTTTAAAAAATTTAAAAGATTACTTATTTATTTTGGTCTATATTTTTTTTGGCGGGGAGGGGGATGAAGTTATGTTTCTCAGGCTGCCATGAATTTCTGATCCTTCTTCCGCTCTCTCAAGTACTGGATTACAAGGCTATGATACCTCAACTCTGTTCAGAATTTACATTTATTAACTATTCAACATTTTAATTATGTTTAGTGGTGTGTGTGTGTGTGGTGTGTGTGTTTGGTAAGTATGGATGACATGTTTGCTACGGCACAGGTGTGGAAGTCGGAGGACTGCTTTCTGCAGTTCATTCTTCCCTCCACCTGGTGGGTTCTGGGAAGTGAACTCAGGTCATCAGGTAGGGCAACAAGTACCTTCTTTACCTGCTAAGCCATCTCACCTGCCAAACAATATATATATTTTAATTGCATTTGTCATGGATGTACTATATTGATAACGATTGCATTGATAAGTACATGGCTTTGGAATCATTGAGTCGTTGTTTTCATTTTGCAAACATTTACTGTGTGCAAGTTGTAGGCTTGGGATTGTGCTAACCAGTGGAAATGCAAAAATTTGCCTGTGCTTGAGAGCTACCATCTTCATGGCAGATGGTAACCTGATCAACAATTTCAGTGGTGTGAAAGGAGGGAAAATACGTGGCGGAAGAGGGAATTTAAAAAGAAAACTTTCATTGGACCAGACACTTGAAATAACGTAGCTTCTTGTCACCTTTGGGAAACTTTCATAAAGGACTCTGTGACAATGAGTAGCTGACCCATATTAATTTGATTACTAAAGAGAGGCACTATTTTGAGCTCTAGGAGCAAAATGGCTCTATATTCTAGATAATGTTTGGTACAGGTCTCAGTTCTTTGGTCAAGCGCTAAACTTCACTCTGTAAAGGGTAATGGGGATTTCTCTCCTAGGAGTGTTTATGGGTAATCTGCGTCTTTTACGTCTTATCCTAGAGGCCAGGAGGACTCTTGTTTTCTTTTCCTTAAAAATGTTCTTAAGCTGGGCAGAGCAGCACACAACTTTAATCTAATCGCAGCACCAGTGGGAGAGGAGGGCAGAGAGGTAAGAGGATCTCAGAGGTTAGGCTGGCCTGCAGAGGCGATTCAAAGACAGCCAGGGCTAACACAAGAAACCTGTCTCAAACATACATCTTTTTGTTTGTTTGTTTGTTTTTGGTTTTACATTTATGGGGGTGGTGGGGGCCGCACGCTGTTGCCACGGCACATGTATGGAGGTCAGGACAACTTGAGAGAGTTTACTATCTTCTTCCATCCGGTCCGTCCAGGGATCGGGGATGAAACTCAGGTGGTCAGGCTTGGAGACAAGCCTGTACCTGCTGAGCCATCTTGCAGGCCCTACTCTCAGTTGCTCAAGCTTTCCCCAGTTTAGAGCTAATTATAGCCAACTGGAGCAAAAGGTATGATGTGGATTTAGTCCACTCTTTCAACGTAGGTTATTAGATACATATTAACAGCTGTTGCCTCTAACTGGTGTAAACCTTGCATTTGCAATAATTCTGGAAGATCTAGATTTTCATTTTCTGACTTGTAGTTGCTAAATGAGCCTTTTGGTTTTATAGGAGTAATTGTTTTGTTGGGGGATGGGAGTGGTATTCGCGGGCGGGCGCGTACATCGCTCTTTGGAGAGAATCTCTTGCAGCCTTCAAACTTCTTCTGCCCATGATGACCTTGAACTGATCCGTGCAAGCACTGGATCCCCGAAGCTGCATCTTCAACCCCTTGCCTGTTTTTGTATCACTACTTGGAAGGAAGGGTAGCTGAAGCACAGTCTCAGTAGCCCAAGCTAGGTTACTCTCAGTGACATTCCAGCCTCAGCCTCTTAAGTGCTAGTATTACCGGAGCGGGCCAACCACAGCTCCCAGGTTATTCTAGTTCCTAATCGCAGCACCCAGAATATTTTCTGGTGTCTGCTGGATGCGCCAATGTAAAAGAGGGTTTATTTTTGCTTTTGTTTAAAAGCGCTGTGTGCCTGTCCACTCCACCTCTCAAGACGCAGGCTCAGGTGAAAGATGTCTTGGGGAGGGCATGTCTCCTCTGCTTCACCGTGACCTCGCCCCGGTGCCCGCCTCCGCGTCCCCACCAGCTCCTGGAGCCCTGCCTTGTAACTCGGGCGCCTTTAAATGCTAATGAGCAGCCGCGGTGGCTTTCCCCACCCCTCTCTCCCCCCGCCCCTCTGCCCGCCTGCCCGCCCGCCGCCCGCGAGCACTTGCGCGGGGCCATCTTCGGGGCCGGGAGACCCAGCGAGACCGCGAGCGCGCGCGTCCCCCGCCCTCGAGCCGCCGCCCGCCGCCGCGCCGCGCGCGATCCGCACCGGCCTCCCCGAGAGCGAGCCGGCCGCCGCGACCGCCACCGCGCTAACCGCCGCCAACCGCCACCGAGGTGCCCGGAGAGAGCGGAGAGGCGGCATGAGCGAGGCGGGCGAGGCCACCACCGGCGGCACCACGCTCCCGCAGGCCGCGGCCGACGCGCCCGCCGCGGCGCCCCCGGACCCCGCGCCTAAGAGCCCGGCGGCCAGCGGCGCGCCCCAGGCCCCGGCGCCCGCCGCGCTGCTCGCGGGGAGCCCGGCGGAGACGCAGCCCCCGGGCCCGCCCCGGCCTCATCAGCTCCCGCGGGCAGCGAGGACGCGGAGAAGAAAGTTCTCGGTGAGTCCCCGGCTGCAGCCCGGGAGAGACGGCTGGCGAGGATGGACGTGGATGCAGGGCGGGCTGGGACACGTGGGCCAGGTCTGGGGAGTCTTTGCTGTGGGTCCGGAAAGCAGCACGTTTCCTCGGCGGGGAGGATGGGACTCTGGGGAGGCACGGGAGAGGGGTGACTTGGGAAGATTTTATTGTGTGCTGTATTTTTTTTTCTCCTGGGCCTGGGAGGGTCAGGTGTCTGTCCCCGACGCCCTTCCCTCGTGGGCTTGGGACAGCGGCCATGCTCCTGCGAGCCACATGCCGGCACAGGGATGTTGCAACGCCCCGGGAAACTTGGGGCGGGCACCTTCCTCCCCTTGCTGTGCCCACAGATGCAAAGGGCCTTCCAGTACCCACCAATTGCTGCCCATTACCCTCTCCCGCACCGTGGGAACACACGTGGTGTGACGGCTGGGAAAAACTTAGTCGGAAATGGAGTAGGACTAGTGTCCAAAACATGGTTACCTTATGACTTGTAACTGGAAGGGAAACGGGACGATGGAGACTAGAGATTTGGGGGGGCGGGGGGCAGAGGGTTTGCCACGGTGGCTGTAGTATCTTGTCGCCTATTTGGGTGTCCTCATCTTCCTTAAGGCACACCCGGTGTGAGGCCTTCCCCAGGCTTGCCTAGCAGGTGGGTGGTGGATAAGCTCCCCGGAGGGTGTGTGCGTGCGCAAGTGGTTCTCTATCCGAAACAGGAAAGTTAACAGATGGTGTAGGATGCTTCAGAAATGTTCACTGTTTCTGGGTGGGGCCGATTGGGCTCGCCTGCTCTCCGAGCTTCCTCCCCATTTAGCAAGAAAGCTGAAGGAATATTGTGGAAGAAATAGAACACCATTCGGTGTTCCCCACCCCAGACAATCCTCCAGTTCTTGTTTTCCTAAGGCTTTAAAAACTCAGTTCCTGCCAATTTTTTTTCCCCACCCGCACTAAAAAGTTCCTTAAAGGTCTTGTGGGTGTTAACATTGTAGCACTTTATACCAGATGCTCCTTGGACCATTTCCACACAAAATGAAAGATAGAACCCTGTGTTGCTAGCCGAAGCAGGTTCTTAATGATACCTTACTAAGGGCAGATGGAATCCTACAGGTTTTTACTTGATCCTTGCACTTTTGAGATAAGAAAAGTAGATAATATCTTTGGAGATGGGGGGAGGGAGGGGAAGGCGATAAACGAAGGTTAATTCCCCCAGTCTCCAGCAGTTTAGTTCTGTTTCTGCCAGATGCCTAGTGATGAGTCTGGTGTCTTTCATCCTACCACCCCAAAGCCCAGACTCTCAAAATGAAGGGCAAGCCTCCACCTGACACTTTCAGCGCTGTTTGTCTTTGTCCGATGTGGTCTGCCATCTCCTGTGCCAAGCAGACACATGGATACCCAAAGAGTTCTGGACTCAGTACTGACTGAAATGGATATCTTGGATGCTCTCATTCTGGTCTCTGCAAAGGGGCCTTAACTTTGGTTTATACCATGTAGTTCTTTAGGGAAAACAAGTTTATCCAAGTAAAAAGAACTGGATAGGCTTATTCTACCAACTAACTCCTTTTTGTTTACTTGAATATAGTATTAAAATTATGAATGAATTTGTTTGGCTATATGAAATTATTGGAAATATTTGTACAATTAGTATTTTAAAAAAACACTTTGAGAAGTAAAGAACCACCTTCAATGGTCAAGACAGACTTGAGATCTTTCCCACCCCCACCCCCTTCTGCTGTTACCTTTGTCTTTCCCTCTCTTCTTTGTATGTCTCTTTTGGTTTTTGGGCTTTTATTTTTTTGAGATTGGTCTCATGAAGTAGCCCAGGCTGGCCTTGGCCACACTCACTTTGTACCAGAGGATAACTTGTAACTACTTGTCATCCTGCCTCCAGCTCCCAAGGGGCAGGATTACAGGTGTGCACCACCACACTGGGCTTAGTGTTTCTATCAGTTTCTTTCAGAAACCACCCCACCCCACCCCCAGTGTGTGTATCTGTATATATTCAGAGCTTTTGGAAGAAACACCAAATCCTCTCATGTGGAATCCTGACGTAGAGGCCATACTGTTTATGCAAGCCTGACATCAGAAACATCAGTTATTTTTTTGTATTTGCTCTGCAGCTCACATTAGATTGGCTTTAAGCTAAAGGCTGAGGAGCACATGGAAGAAAGCAAGAGGCTTGTGCATGCCCATCTTTGTGTCACACAGAACCATGGCATCTCCTCCTCACTGAGAGACAGTGGATCTGGCTTGTCCACTTCCGAGATTTTCCCTTCTAAGTGTAGTCCTGCCAGGTTTTCTATTTCACTGAGTGTTGGTGACTGTCTCGTGCATTTCCTTAGTTTAGACCTATCCATTTCCTGGAGATACTAAAATGGACATTCACCATTGATCCCAGCAGTCATATTTGGAATCTACAAAATTTAGATTCTTTTTCTTAATGAGTTTTCAAGTGAGGCACTGAAGAGAAATTATTTTGTCCATGACGGAGGTTAGAGACTCGTAGTCAATCAATTCTAGAGAATGCCAGAGTTTCTTTCTAGGCTGCTGAAGACAGCAGGTAAACCCCTTGGTATGAAAAGGGTCTGTTGTGTCATGTACAGAACTGCAGTGAGACAGCATCAGTTCTGTTACTACTCTGGACTTCTGACCAGCCCTCATTTGGCCACCAGTTTCTTTATATCTTTGGAGGTTGATGACTAAGAAGGAGCTACTGTGTTGCTTATTAAGTTTGCCTAATATTTTAAAGGACAAGAATTAATAAGGTGACCCAGCTTATTTGTTCTTTCTTTGTAGTTCTTCCTTTGCATATTGGCAGTGTCTGGGTGAATGACAGGAATGTGTTATGTGTTTCTTGTCTTTTTTTCCTAATTGTTGGTTTGCATTTCTTCTGAGGCTTACACCTGTTGCCTCTTGAATGAATGTGAAGTGTTCTACCAACTGAGAGCCAAGTCCCCAGTCCTGGGAACTTTTTGGAGCCTTTTTATTTTTAACAATAGTCTTTAGCCCGGGCTGCCTTCAGACCCCCGATCTTCCTGCTTTCTCCTCCAAAGTGCTGGATTTCTAGGCACACACAGCTGCCTCTCCCTTGGAATTGAATCTTTATCAGAGTGTTTTTCTCAACCACCTTTCTCAGTTTTAATGACTACAGAATTGTCCAGGCACATGGCTATCCCTTGAGTCCTTGTAAAAAGTCTGCACAGAAGAAAAGTTAAGGCTTAAAATAATCATCCCTTTATCACAATCCCACTTTTTTTGGGGAGGGGGGAATTAAACCATTAATGGTTTACTCAAGGGTGTTTAGGCTTTGTGTAATGATATCAGGGCCTTAGTGATAGGAGATTTAGCTCTTTGTAGGTCAGGTGCTAACATATCTGCTTAATCCCACCTTTTAGCCACCAAAGTCCTTGGCACTGTCAAATGGTTCAACGTCAGAAATGGATATGGATTTATAAACCGGTATGTGTCTGCATGTCTTGTACCTACTTTGGAGCAACAGCAGTTACAAATCCATTTTTCCACTTTCTGTTTAATGGGTTGTATACATTTTAAGATTCCTAAGCATGGTAAATAGTTTCATTTCTAAGCTGTTGGTCATTAAATATTAATATGCATTTCCAGAACATTCATATACTCTAGTATTTAGAACAGAGATTAAAACTACAGTCAGAAATGCAAAGAACGTTAGATAGTCCACATCCATACTCTCACAGATGGAGAGAAGAGAACCTGGTTAAACAACTTAACTTAAGGTCACAAACTAGAGAGTAACTGAGCTGGGCTGTAAGCCCTGCCTTCGTCTGCTCCAAGTCCTGTGAGGAAACTAGTGTTTAAACCACGGTGACTTGAATTGAGGTAACCACAGGCCACTTGGAGATACAGAGATGTATTTTACAGGGTGTTGATGTTTTTCTGTTTTCTTGCTTTTTAAAACCAATTCCTCCAGTTCCTTATCTGTCTGGGTTGGGTGGAGGTTGGGGTGGGGTGGTGGGAAGGATGTTTTAAGTTTCAGTGTAAGGAGAGCCTAGTTCACAGCTGTGCCCTGTCCTTTTGACTGTCTTGCTTTTGCTGGGAGGAAAATTTAGGGCTCCGATTACATAGCATGTGATTGAGAAAGACATGAGAGCAAATGGGTGTTCCTGTGTGTGTGGAATCCAATGCTTGGACCGCCACAGTGCACTGTGGAACAGGGAAGGGGCGTCTGGGAGAGAGGAGGGCTGTGGGAATTGATGCTTGGCATCTGTTTTGAAAGGACAAACTGTTTAAAAGGTGGTTTTTCCTTTTAGGTCTTGATCTTTGTTCACAATGCATTTGTTCTTTGAAGCTTCCCTGAATGCTCAGACCCTTTAATTGTGAGTTTTTCTTTCTCTCTCTCTCTCTCTTTTTTTTTTCCCTGCCTCCCAACAGAAATGACACCAAAGAAGATGTGTTTGTACACCAGGTAAGAGGGATTCCAGCAGTATACATCGACTGTGTGTGTCCTGAAACTGTTGTAGTGTACTCATTCTAGAATAAGAGCTCGGCTCAACATTATTCAGAGTGGCAGAGAAGCCTTCCTGTCCCACTATATAAACTGTTTTCACACATTTGGGTTGTTTTCAAGTTTGAATGAAATCATTTTCAGTTAAATTACTTTCTAGTTTTTAAAGCCTGTGAGTCGTTAGCAAAAAAAAAAGAGAAAAAAAAAAAATCTGCTTCCATGTCAGCACTGGTGGTTCTCCTTGGTGCTTGGCCAGAACCAGCCTGGCTTTTTGCCTGAGCTGGTGTTGGAAAACTCCTTTGATTTGTAAATAGCACCCAGAAGAGGATTAGATGTATGTAGGCCTCAGACATGAGAAAGCTTCCATTTCTTAGACTATTTTCCCTCCTATTGGTTGAGACATATCTAGCACATGTCCAAGTCCAAGGACAGTTTCCTTCTGTTTGACAAAAAAAAAAAGAGAGAGAGCAAATGGGTATCGTGGACCTCTGCTTCTTGTATCTCCGTCCTCAGATGTTCTTTATTACTGTCCTAGATTGTTTGCTTTATAAAGTAGGTTAAGAGAAGTCACACCTGTTTTTGCTGTTCCTTTTGTACGTTCCGTCTGAAAGAGGCCTGCCACTTTCAGAATCTTGATGAGAATCGTGGCATTGGCACATGGACCTGCACAGCTGTGACACTGTACGTGTTCCCTTGGGTTTGGGTTTCTGTGTGTTGGGCTGCAGTTTGGCAGTTGGAGATAGCCACATCTAAGAACCTCTCTAGCTGTATTTTCCATCCTTTCCAGGTCTGCTCTGTGGGATACATCTCTGTTGTATCTAGATAATTGGAGTGGATTTGTTGAGATCTGATGACTTTTTAAGAGTCCTAGCAGACTGAAAAGGAAGTGTTGCACTTGTAACATGTGGAGGTTAATGACCCTTGGGAGAAGCGCCCTGTTCAGTGACTGCTGGGCTTTCCATGCTAGTGGCTGGCCTCCTCGCCTGTGAGCTAATGACCCGATTCCAGCCCCATGAGGCTGTGTAGTGAGTCACTTCAGTGTGTTGAGGCCTGCCCAGTTTAACAGGAAAAAGGGAATGAGCCAGCAGGGAGGGGCTGTTTTTTGGAATAGCTAAATCATGCTGTGCGCACATACATCCTGTCCTGAGCTGCCTCCTTGTGGAGTGGGTGAGGTCTCTGCCCTATTGGCTCACTTTTCCCCCCTCTTCTCTCCCTCCTACTCAGAGTAGAGGAAGGCTGGATTACACATGTCTAATCGCTTTATAAAATAAGGTTGACCTAGTTCCATAAAAGCTCCCGGCCCTTTAACTGTTTAGAGATGCCAGCCAGGGAAATGGAAATTTGTTGAGGCTTCTTCTCTCCTGTATTTGAAAAAGAGAAAGAGCCTTTTCTTAAGCAGATGCTAGAGGTGCAGAAGCCTTCTGTAGAGTGGCTCTTCTGTTCTCTGTGAGGGTTGGCGTGTGAAGTGGAAAATGTGAACATTCAGTCGCATAAGGATATAGATCTTCTACTTGCTTTTAGCTTTGTGACTTGAGGTAAGACACCACCTTGTGTTTCCTCTTCCATGAAGTGGAATGCCCCAGAGACCAAAGAAAATTACACTTGTGTGCCATCAATCCTGAAATGATCTGGTTTATTATATTATCAGTAATTATGGGCATAAACGTTTATCTCATTGATATTTCTTTTTTATTTATCACTAATGTGTTTGTTTACTTTTAAGTGTTTACTTTGTCTGCACTGGTCTTGAACTTCTGGTTGCCCAGGTTGGCCTCAAGATCATAGTAATTTTTATGCCTCTCATCATCAAGTGCTGATAATTCCAAACATGAGCCACTAAGCCATCTTTTTGTACTTTTGAGAAAGAATCTAGTATTAAACTACTGATCCTCCTCCTTCCACCTCTCAAATGCTGGCATTACAGGCATATATCACTATACCCAGCCACACTAACAGCCCTTTTTATTTATGTATATGTGTGTTATATGTAAAAGTGCACGGTACTGGTGGATACCAGAAGAGGACATTAATTAGATCCTCTGCAGTCAACAGGCAGGTATCTATATAATGTTGGTATGGGAGCCCAACTCTAGTCCTTCCTTACAAGAGTGTGTGTGCTCACAGATACTGAGCCATCACTCCAGCATGCTACCCCCATGTAAAAAAGCTTCTGTAACCAAACCGTGCCCATGTTTATATAAGATCTCATGCCCTCATGGAAGGAGCCCGAGACAGAACCTCAGGAGCCTCTTGGCTTGATGTAACAGTCTGATTCAATGTCTTGATTGAGTGACAGGGTGGAGCACGTGTTTGTAGTGACTGCATCTCTCTACTACCTAGTGGGATACATTTTGAAGCATCCCATGGATCAGGAAAAAAATGTACACTGTGGTATAAGAGTGTGTAGAGATGCAGGTTAATGGAAGAATGGGCGAATCTACTTCTTTAAAGCAAAATGCGTAGATAGTATTCTGGCTAACATGAAACTGATGAACACAGTTCAGTATTGGAATACACTTCCAGTGGTGTTTTCTGTTTTCCTGACAGACTGCCATCAAGAAGAATAATCCACGAAAGTATCTGCGCAGTGTGGGGGATGGAGAAACTGTAGAGTTTGATGTGGTCGAAGGAGAAAAGGTGAGAAGCTGGTGATGTAAGAGCGAGCCTGCACAGTGTTATTGGGTAATCTGTGGCCTTTCAGCCTCTGAAATAATATTTACATTGTTTGTGATAGGAGGAATTGGAAGCAGACATATTTTTACGGGATGCCATTATAAATATTCACTATATTCTATATTTTAGGTTCTTGATTAATAAAGGAACTCTACTAAAGCCTGATTTCTCCCGAGTCTTAAGACACATTCTCCTTTGGACCTCACTCTATTGGTCCAGACATGTAACCCAGTTAGTAGACTGCTTGCTTAGCATGCATGAAACCCATGATTCAGTCCCTAGCACCACATAAACTAGGCATGGTGGTATGTGATCCCTAGAAAGGCTGAAGAAAGAGGAATGTTGAAAGTTTGAGGCCAGGCTATGCTACAGAGTAACATTCTGTCTCAAAAGTATGCCCCTCCCTCCTCAATGACAAAAATGTTTGACTGCAGCCAATTAAGCCGACCAGCTTTCTCTCCTGGTGGAACCTGGTGTGCAATAGCTGCATACAGCAGCCTCCTGGGTAGTGTATGCTGCCTATTTCTTATATAGGTTGCTCTAAGGGACCTAGGAGACAAAACTTTCCAGAAGGTGTTCATGTCTCTGATCTCACACTATCCAGAATTTAGGCTCCAGACAAGTATTCTGGATGACTTTCGGAGGACGAGGGCTTGATCGCTAGGATTCACATTGCCCAGGTCATGATGTACTTCTGCACCTAGCTGCGTAGTAAAGAATGCGTGATTGAAGTCCCAGACAGGCTTACATTGCCTGGTCCCTAGATTATCCTATAGCTCAAAGAAGTAGGGCTTTTTTAATCCAAGTTTGTTGCAGGTGAATTTGGTGATATGGATATAGCTCTTGTTTAAAACACTTGCTGCCTAGCATGCTTGAGTTCTTAGCTTCATTCTGTAGCACTTAGGGGTGAAAAGAAAAAAAAAAAACCTCAAGTTAACATCAAGAATATAACAGACTTAAAAGAGGACTATATGGAGACTATCCTTAAGTCAAGGCCCTTTTCTTCCTTGTTTCTGCCAAGTTAAATAGTAGTTCAGAGCTACTTAGAGCAGCTGGAGCTGGCCAGTCAGGATTCCAGTGGTACCTCGGGGTACCACAGGTTTTAGCAGGTGCTATGGTTTCATAGTATTTTGTCTCTCTTCCATTGAAGTGTCCAGTATTCATTCATTCATGCTTGATATATGCTCTGCTCCTAACTTGGCTGATCAGACTAGGGGGTAGAGTGTCTTGAGCCACAGGTATGTAGTTCTAGAGGTCAGGCACCCTAATTAAGATTGTAAAAGCACTATTTTTGAGATCACAGTAGGGCTTCTTAACTGTGTAGCTGACTGTTACTGCAGGGGGTTACTTGGTTTCTTTTAAATTTGGAGACTTTTGTTTTCTGCCTCAGGGTGCTGAAGCAGCAAATGTGACTGGCCCAGATGGAGTTCCTGTGGAAGGGAGTCGCTATGCTGCCGATCGGCGCCGGTACAGACGCGGCTACTATGGCAGACGCCGTGGACCTCCCCGTAATGTATGTCGTCTGTGTCCCTAATCAGTGACTGCAAATGTTCCTGTACTTAAAACTGAGTGAACTTAAGGAACTGATAAATACCATATTTGAAAGTGCCATATTCTAGACATCTGGCATATGATCATTTTTTTTAAAGGAAACTTTTAGTGCCCAGAATTTATTCATAGCCACAGGTCCCATTGGAAACTTGCCAGTAAGAAGTTGTATCATTTAAGGCAGAGTTGGCTGCAAGTAACAGACGTTCACTTACCTTGTGACCAGATTTAACGAAGGTGCCAAGTTGTCCAAAGGCTTTCTCTTCCTTTGGCCAGATCCTCATTATGTGGTATTTAATGGCACCAGGATTGGGGTTCCCATCACAGCTGTGCAACCTGTTTCCTGCCGTGAGGCTGAGACAGCTGGCCTCTAAGAAAGTCTGCATTTGTCTGGCAAGAAAGAGTGGGACTATCTTAGGAATCACGGTGCATGCTGGCATCGAATGTATTGAGTGACATACCGCAGTTAAGTTGGTGTAGAAAAGTCTTTTGTTCTTAGTTCAAAGTAAAGTGGTGAGAAATGACAGATCTTTAGGTATTTGGATTAGTGTCTGTCCCGGTGAAGCATCTTTAGGTGAAGTGAATCTGGCTGGAACATTCTTAGGTTGAGTTTAAAGGAATATTCTCAGAGTAAATATAATGAACCTATTTGTGGTCATAAAGACCTTGTAGATTTTCATTAAGAAGGTGTAATATAATGCTCTATATTTTTAATGTAGAACCTGGTGCTGGCACCACAGACTCAACAGTCAGGGATCTCTGAGCACAGTAAGGAAGTTCCCCATGTCACACAAAGAAAAACTCAGAAGAATCTCAAAAGGACAAAATGTCTTCAGATTAGCTAGTTGTGGTGGCTCATGTCTTTAATCATGGCATCTGGAAGAGTGAAGCAGGCAGATCTCTTGAGTTGCAGGACATCCAGAGTTACAAAGAAAAAAATACACAGATAAAAACGACTTGGTGCTATTTTGATACATATGCATTTTCTATATACTTCTGCTTTCAAACTGCTATCCACTCCTGTCCTGTGTTGACTGTATTGCATTCCTTATAGTTCATGTTTATTTTTTCCTTCTACTTACTATGTTTTATTAACAATTCATGAGGGCTGGGGAAAAGGCTCAGTCAGTACAGTACCTGCCATACAAGCATGAAGACCTGATTCCAGCACACACTGGGTGCTGTTGCAGATATCCCAAGTGCTGAGACAAAGATAAGTAGATGCCTGTAGCTCATCAGCTATCCTAGCTGAGTCCATGAGCTCCAGGTTCGGTGAGAGACCCTGTCTTCAACAATAGCCAATGGAGATTGACCGAGAAAGATACCCAGTGTCTCCTTCTAGCCTCCACATGTATGTACACACAGACAGGTACACATATGTATTCCTATCTTTGAGGGGTAGGGATGGGCAGTTTGCTTTAACTAGTTCATTCACATTCTAGATCTCTAGCTATGATCAGTTTAATGTCTGGGTCAATTTAGAAGTAAAAGTGGTAGAAAATCTTCAGTAAAATTTTTCTTGAACATTTTTTCCTCCATGAGCTGGAAAAGAAATGAAGTTGATCTATGTGCCAGTCTTCCATTGCCCTGACTTAAGTATGGTCAGCAAGGGTGGTGCCATTGTGATTGTTTCATAGAGGTCTATATGAAAGATTTAGGTGTATGAACTTAGAGATAATGCCTTCAGAAATTTATGTGGTGAATATTTCTTATGCAAAATATATCTTTACATAACTGTGAATCATTTATTCATACAGGTTTTATAAAGAGTAGAATGAGCTAGGCCTGGTGGCGCAGGTCTGTAATCCCAGCTACTCGGGAGGCTGAGGCAGGAGGATCGCAAGTGCAAGCCCTGTTTGGGCTACAGAGTGAGTTCAAGGCCAGCTTGAGTAACTTAGGAGACCCTGCCTCCAAATGAAAAGTAAAAGGGCTGGGCTATGGCTCAGTGGCAGAGCGCCTGCCAAAGACGGATGGGCCCTTGAGTTTAAGTCCAGTCCCTCAGAACAGTGTGTTATTGGTGTGTGAAGTTAAACCAAACCAGTTGTGTGGGGAGTTGAGTAGTTGGGTGTGTGGGTTTGGTGTGGAGGCTCTGAAGCTTAAGTAACCCATCCTCTGAGAGACTGGTCGCTAGCTTACCTAGTGTTCAATGCAGTTAAAAGAAATTGCAGGTGTTTCTTGCAAGACTTTGTCATTTCATATTCTTTAAAGTGAGATTTGAGTTAATAAAATCTTTAGGGATGTTTGTTTAGTTTTTAAAGTAAAAAAAATGGAAAAGTTAGTTCTATATTTTAGAATTGGTTAGTATTAGGATTTCCTGCTATTAAAATACAATTAAACCTTATTTCGACACATAGAAAGGAAGTATGCACTAGATCTTAGCCCTCGCGCTGTTTGATTTTTTTTTTTTTTTTGAACCCACCTTTAGGCTTAGATGGTGTTAAGGATCTCAGAGTTATTAATGGTATGATACTGCTATTATATTAGAAATTAAAATTAACTTTAAATACTTAATTTAAAATAACTCATTAATACTGATAACATTTCAATTGAAAGTCCTGTGCACATTGGGAGAGAAGACGGGCGTTGTCCTATACCATTGCGTGCCTGTGATGCATGGTTTAATAGAAGATAGTCTGATTCTTCTATCTGCTTTGTGCTTGGTCTTTTGAGAGTGCCTGCCATTCTATCCTAGAAGATCCACCAGATGCTGGTGAGAGGAGCATCTTAGTGGAATTGTGGTAGTGCTTTGCCTTTGTAGCCCGGAAAGGCTTCAGAGAGCCAGCTGCCCTAGGAAGCTTACTGCCTAGGTCAAATCTACTGATACGTCATAAAGTGGTTTTTGTTTGTTTGTTTTGTTTTGTTTTCTTGACAGTTCTTGACTTTCCCCACTGGGTAAATTTGGGAGACACATTAAAAGGAGCTAAACAGTGTAACACTGCTGTTCTATCTAATTCAGTATCTTTAGATTTGGTAATAGATTGATTTGCTCTTGCTTTCCTGCTGCTCGGTATGATATCTGTATAGATCTACTTTAATCCCCATGTAGTTCATCCCAGTCAATCATTTGATTGTCTGGGCTATGTGCGTTGTGTCTGCACAATGTTGTTCACAATGAAGGGTCACTGCTCTGGGATGTGGGGTTTTTTCCTGGTGATAGCTCATCCTAAGTGGTATTCTTTGGTTCTTGCCTCGCTGGAACTTCTTCTGAAACTATGTTTCTTTGCTTCGCTAGTACGCTGGGGAGGAGGAGGAGGAAGGGAGCGGCAGCAGTGAAGGATTTGAGGCCCCTGCCGCAGATGGGCAGTTCTCTGGGGCCAGGAATCAGCTGCGCCGCCCCCAGTATCGCCCTCCATACCGGCAGCGGCGTTTCCCGCCTTACCACGTGGGACAGACCTTTGACCGCCGCTCTCGGGTCTTTCCCCATCCCAACAGAATGCAGGTAAAATGCACCTGAGACTCCTCAGCAGTCCTCACCCTTCGTCCTTCTCTGCCTCCTCCTTCTCCTCCTCCTTCAACTCCAGCTATCGGAAGTAACACACTGCTTACTGCTTGCAGCTTCCTGTGCTACCAAAGCTGTGGCAAGGCTCACTCTGCCTGTTTAGAGCACTTGTAAGAACATCTTTAGAAGTACATCATGAGCCGTGCATATCATGGGACAATGGGTAGGGTGTCTAGTTTGTAGATGTGTAAGGAAAACAAGATAGGTCTGATGATGCTGAGGCAGGAGTAGCCTCCGCTACATACTGAGACACCTGATCTTTTTAAGAACTTGTACTCTTACCTCAAAAAGTGCCTAGATTTTAATCCTGTTTCTTTCACTTTCTGAGAACAATCAGGCTTTGGAGAGATGAAGTTTGCCTGTTAAATGGAAGCATGAAATGCCTTTACTAGACTGTTGTATTAAACATTGAGTGTGGGGCACAGTGTACAGTGGAAGATGGAAAATATCAAATTAGATGAGAGTGCTGTTTTTCTGGTACACTAACAGAATGAGATTGTTGAGTGTAGGAAAGAGGTAGAGCTTTTGAGAATCTGTTAATAAGCTTTACACCAATGTTCTAATTTCCAGGGAGCTTGGGAGGCTGAGAGGGGGTTCTTATGTCACTAGCCACAGCTCTTTCCTCTCAGTGTCCTTGGGTTCCACCCCTCCCCCCCCAATGTTTTGACTGAACATTATGTTCAATCTCTTTGCTACACTCCTCCCATTCCCATCATGCATGACTGTTGTTTCTACACGGCTTCTTGTTTTTCCCTTCTAACCCTTCAACAGCTGCCCCTGACAAATGTGCTAAAAATAACAAGGAGTATCAGATGTGTGGAGACACTGGGTACGCGAGGCAGAGTAGGCATCTTGAGGGCAGCATCTGAGGCTTCTAGGAAACAAAAGCAAGAGCACTCAGCTGGGTTGCAGCTCTTCAGCTGTAGCTTCTGACCTATTCCTACTTTTTGGCATATAAGGCACACTTCCTGAAACCATTGTGGTGGTTTTTTTTTTTTTTTTTAACATGTCTTTTAAAAGAGTATAGTTCAAAGTAAAGACAGGAGCAAAATGATTTCTTGGTGTCATAGAAAGAGTATCATGTGACTTAATGCTGATTTTTTTTTTTTTTTTTTTTTTTAAACTAGCAGTGTACTTATTCTTTTATTCTTGGCAAGATAAACTACATGTGGTTGTTTGGAACACATGCCAACCATAGCTGTTCCATCTTGGAAACAGAACCCAGGTTAGATGTCTGCAGCAACTTTTCCATTACAATCTTTCATGCACACCACTACACTATTGATACACAGTTACTAAGTCTCCTTACACCAGATCAACAGCTCAAATTGGAAGCTTCTGCTTGTAACTAAGCATCTTCAAGGACATTGTTGTAAACTATTTTTTAAGAAAGTGAAAGTTGATCTCTACGGTAGCTGCTACAAAGTATTAAGTTCAGATAGGAAAGTTCTGACTCCTGCAGAGTGAAATTTTATGGACCAGTGTGGGACAGCATGGGAAATGATGCCATGTAGCATGCAGGCCAGTAGGAAGGACTGGAGGACATGTATATATATGTGTGCGTATATATATGTAAAATCAGCAGCCCATGGTGCCCATTCTCAAGTATGATGGTTATGTATTAGAATACAGCCGTAAGCTTCAGTGGGTAACTGAGAGAAGGAAGCAGCACTGTGGCCCCTATCAGGGGGCAGATGTTTGAAATCAGTCCTAATTTTGTCTTGACCTATGGGCTAAGCAATGTTGCTTCCATTTTTTTGTTGTTGTTTTTCTTACAGATAAAGAGATTTGAGTGTTTTTAACAATTAGCAACTTTGATGACTTTGTCAATGGTTCTCAAAGCACTTGCCATGCAAGCATTAGATCTGAGCTCACATCCCAGGAACCGTGTGAAGCTATGCATTAGCAGTGTGCATATGTAGTGCCAGCTCCCTCCTTCAACAGGATTGGAGACAGACACAGGAGAAACTACAAAGCTTGCCGGGCAGTTAGTCTGACCTCTACAGAAGCCAACAACAAAGGACCCTATTTTAAACATGGTGGGATGCAAGCACCCATACCTCTGGCTGCCCTTTATCTTCTACAGGTGTACTGTTGTATTTGTACACCCATACTACCACAGTGACACATTATATAGCCAGACAAGTTGTTCCACACCTTTAATCCTAGCTTCTGAGTTTGAGGCCAGCCAGCATTGTCCTCAAAGTAAGGTCCAGACTCCAGACAGCCAAGGCTATGTATACACACACACACACCACACACACACACACACACATCCTGCCTTGGAAAACCAAAAAAAAGCCGGGCAGTGGTGGCGCATGCGTTTAATCTCAGCACTTGGGAGGCAGAGGCAGGTGGATTTCTGAGTTCGAGGCCAGCTTGGTCCACAGAGTGAGTTCCAGGACAGCCAGGGTTACACAGAGAAACCCTGTCTCGAAAAACAAAAAAACCCATAAAAACAAAAAACAAAACAAAAAAAAAGAAAGGAAAAGAAAAACTAAAGAAGAAAAAAGATAGAAAGAAAGAAGGAAACCAAACAAATACATTCCCACACAGAGATAATGCATTAGTGACTTCTGCCTATCTTTTATTTGGTGGTGGTGTGGTCAGGATGTTAAGCATAGACTTAGTTTGGTTGGGATGGTGAGTGGGGGGGAGTGAGGGAATAGGGTGAGATGTTGGCGAAGACAGGTCATTGCTGCTAAAGCTCAGTAAGGCCTGTTGTCTTGCTGTAAGGATGACGACGCCAGGATGGGAGTCAGATGCAAGAATAAGCATCATGAGGTTATCTGTTCTTGATAACCAGTGTAGGAGGAGGGGCAATCAGAAATGAAGGAGATGGTCGGGTTTGATAACTTAGAGGACAGTGTCAGTGAGGGAACGTTTAAATGTCGCAGGGAGTGGGAAGAGGGACTGCATGTACTTAATGTTCCTAGTGGTCGAGAGTGATGGCATGAGGTTTTTGTAGCCAGTGAATCTGTAAAGGACTCAAAGAAATGACTGATTTTTTTTTTTATGGTGCTGAGTTGCCTCTGGCCTCCCTTGTGCCCCTAACTACTATTTCAGGCCAAGGGACCTTGCAAAGCAGTGACCGGAGACCAACCATCCTCCAAAGTATCAGCAGTGCTGTGATAACCACCTCACAGGCTAGGACAATAGATTCTTCTGCTACTTAGTGGCATTCTTATCAGAGGTACACGAATTAAAGTTAATGTATCCTAAATTTAGGTGCTCAGATCAGAAAGCCAAGAATGACGAAACATCCTAGCTTAAAAGAAAGATAGATAAACTTAATACAGGATTCTAAGTTAGCTTGCTTCGTGTGTTGAAACAAAGTATGGATGTGAACATGATGCCCTCCCTCATTCAGTGTAAAAAAAATGAATCCTAAGGAGGCTACTGGGCATACTGGTGAATTCTGGAAATGCTCATTCTTTTTCTTGAAGAGGTGAAGCAAGGAGGTGGGTTTTTGTTGTTTTTGTTTATTGTTTGTTTTTTGAAACAGGGTCTCATTGTGTAGCCTAGATTGATCTTGTACTCATGGTACTCTCCTGCCTCAGTCCTCTGAGTGCTGGAGTTAGAGACTTGGGACACCATGCCCGACAGGGAATGGGTTGTTGTTTTGTGAGTGACTATATGTGTGTTTGTGTCAGAGGTCCATGGCAGGTATCTTCCTCTTAGCTATTGTTGTTTTGTTTTTTGTTGTTATTATTTCTGTTTTGTGTGTATGTTGCAGTGGGGGGAGGATCTTTTGCCTGAATGTATGTATGTATACATGCTTCCTCGTTCCTTTGGAAATCAGAACAGGACATTAGATCCGTTAGAACTCTTGTGGGCCACTATGTGGGTGCTGGAAATTGAACTCAGGTGCTGTGGAAGAGAACCAGGGCTCTTAACTTCTGGGCCATCTCCCGGCCCCTCTACCTTATTTTTGAGACAGGATCTCTGATTGAAACTGATGAGTCAGTGAGCTCCAGGGATCAGCCCATCTCTGCCTCCCAGTGTAGGGATGGCGGATGCGAGTCTGGCTTTTTACATGAAGGGCTAGGGATCCAAATTCAGGTCCTCCAACTTCTAAGGCAAGCAGTTTGCTGACTGAGGCTCTCTTCATCATGTGGGTCCCGGGTTTCAAATCCAGGTCACCAGTCTTAGAGGCCTCCATCCACCCTAGGAATTTTAAAGCTGGGTGTGGTAGCTACACATGTGTGTAATTCTAACACTTGTTAGACTGAACAGAAGGACCACTCATTTGAGGCTAGCCAAGGCTCTGTTGTAATACTTTGTCTTAGCTCCCCTCCTTCCAAAAACATTATAGTTTTAAATGTTACACTTGTCATAAGCAGATGAAAAAGCTTCAAGGAAGAGCTATAGGTAAAGGTATGCTTTTAGGATTAGGCAGGACTGGGTTGAAGCCAGTCCTTAACTCCTGCCAAGCAGACACCTCCCTCCCTCAACTGCCTTTAGCTATGGGTGACATGAACATGACTTTGAAACCTGTGTACCCTAGTGGGTCAGTGCATCTGAGTTTGAAGCAGTTGAACATGCTCCATAGCTCAGAAATACAACATTTTCCTTTTATTATAAATAAGTTATTTTGTCGACTTTTGGTGCTGGGAACTAGTTCTTCTCACATACTAGGTGAGAGCAAGGCGGGCCGAGCCCTTAAAATAGTCTCTTGAGTATTGAAAGGGTCAGATTTTAATGTGCATAAAGCTAGGTGCCCTGCGCTAAGGAAGGGCAAAGGCTGTTGTAGGAATGAGTTTTCACTTCTTTCCTGTCATTCATAAAAATAGCCAGTGAGTAGCAGGCTCAGTTACTGGAGCTTCAGCCTGCTAACAAAGCAGTCAAGAGACTCAGATTTGCTTTTTAAAGCCGGTCTTCTACACGGGACTGTGTGCTTTGACCCTTCTTGCCCTGTGTCCTGGCTCATTTCCAGCTGTCATTGCCCTCTAGGCTGGTGAGATTGGAGAGATGAAGGATGGAGTCCCCGAGGGAGCGCAGCTCCAGGTCCATCGGAATCCAACCTACCGCCCGCGGTTCCGCAGGTATGAGGTTGTCTTAGCGTTCGAGGGACAGAGTGGAGTGGGCGAGGGCCCCTGGGTCTGTTCATGGCCTTGTTTGTGTTAAAGATATGGTTGCTTTGTGGTGGGGAGCAGCCCGGGGCTTCACACAAATCTCATTCTCTTTCCAGTAGAGTGCTGTTCTCTCTTTAACAGTGGCTGGTCATGGCCTGCAACTTGAAGTGGCATAAATAAATCTTTTTACTTCTTTTGTTTGTTCTGACATAGAGTCTTACTGTGTAGCCAGTCTTGCTTCATATTTATTATGTACCCTTGTCTGGCCTCTAATTTGAACTTCCTCTTGCCTTAGCTCTTGGCCTCCCGAGTCTGGAATTATAGGTGTTTGACACTGTATTTGATGTAATGCCTAATTTTAACGAAACTAAACAAAATAAGCATTAATTGATGTGCACGTTATTGTGCCAGAAATGGAGGGAAATTGAAAGACTAAACATTTTAACCAAGGTAGTCCCTGGGGCTGTTGAAAAGCTTGCTGACGAACACATAGCCCATGAAGAATCCAAGAGTTTAGCGGCTCTGTCCTTTGGCATGTTTCTGGCCTCTGCTGTGACCACTCAGTCTGTACCGTGGACATTTTAAAAAGTCATTCAAAGCTGAAGGCAGGGGCAGGTGGATCTCTGAGTGCTATGCCAGCCAGGGCTAAGCAGTGAGACCTGTTTCAAACATAAAGGGGCAGCGGTGGAGTGGTTCAGTGGTAAGACATTTACATGAATGAATGGTCACTGATGCTTACCACGATGTCCTCTGTACACCCTGAGTGTCACTCCCACTGCCATCACTGTCACTGAAGGGTGGACCATTTTAATGTGCGTTGTCTCTTGCTAGTCCTCATTTGAGATAGACTCCCTTGAGATCCTTTGGTTTGTGGTTTTGTTAGGTTTCATCCTTGTGTGTGTGCCTCAGCATGTATGGGGAGGTGGGAGCACGCATCTCTCACGGGTTCCTGGGATAGAAACCAGGCCTCAGGTCATGCGTTCAGAGTGCAGGTGCTCTTGCCCATAGAGCCTCTGGAAGCTTCATAATAGAGCCTTTTGTCAGTACCACGTTACCCTCGAGGTGAGGAGAACAAATGGGGCTTCCTGGATGGTGTGTCTTACATGTTGTCCCTCCCCTATCTAAAACACTGGTACCAGAGAACTATTCCTGAGTTCAGACTTTGGAAGATTTCCATGTGTTTTATTGGTTAAACTAGCTTATTATCAATAGGGGTTTATTAAAGCAAACACAAAACAGACTGGGAAAGAGTTTGTACCAAGCCTTCCTTTCATGGTTGGTTCCAGTTTGCAATATTGGTTAATGACTCCTTGCTAAGGAGTCTCACAGTAAGAACCTTGGTTTCTGCCAGATCATCTTAAGTGCAGGCAACAGCCTGGGCCATGCTTCCTTCTCCATTTTCCTTGGTGCCTATCACGGTGCCTGCTAGGACCCTATGTATTTTACTGTATTGTGTGTTTACTACAAATATGTAAATAAGCAAAAGACCAAAGAATGGAGAAATACGGGCTTTCACCAAAACACCATCCCATCCTGCATTGCATGCACTGGTCTGGCCTGTGGATGATTGAGCAAGTACTTGTTAATTAGCTAATCATTTGCTTCAATAGTAGACAAACCTCATGCCCCTGAGTACTCCTCCCACCCCACCCTTCAACCCCACCCATCCCACCTTCCCACATGTAGCCTTCTTACATAACTTCTGTTCCCTGCTCTAGGGGACCCGCTCGCCCACGACCTGCCCCTGCTATTGGAGAGGCTGAAGATAAAGAAAATCAGCAAGCGGCCAATGGTCCAAACCAGCCGTCTGCCCGCCGTGGATTCCGACGCCCCTACAACTATAGGCGCCGCCCCCGTCCCCTCAACGCTGTTTCACAAGATGGCAAAGAGGTAAAGCCAGCAGCCAGGAGGAACACACCCAGATCATCTTGAGGAGTTGTGCCATCTTTTTTAAAGTCCTAAGGATGGTCTCCCCGTGTGACACTGAATGCTTACCAAGCACAGTGTTGCTTACTTAGGCTCCATCTGTAGACAGCATTCTCTCCTGTACCGCGAGCTAAGCGGGTGACTTGAGCTTGTTAAACAGTCTCTGGAGGAATTAGACTAGCAGGGATTGGAGCTGAGTATGAAGGACAACAGTTAATAGCAGAGGAACCGCTGGTGAACAAGGACAAAGTAACAGCCATTGCATGCTGTGAACTCGAGGGAGCAAGGTATTTATTGGTCAGTAGAAGCCACTTAGTCTCTGAGCCACGATAAAAGGGAAAACCCACACTGTTATTTTTCTTCTTAGTTACCCTTAAATGTACACAGTTGTCTGAAGGAGTTTCGTGTGGTTTTGCTCTTTCAGACCAAGGCAGGTGAAGCACCAACTGAGAACCCCGCTCCAGCCACCGAACAGAGCAGTGCTGAGTGACCCTGGCTCCCAGGCACCTTCACCAGCAGCAGGGTGAGCCTCGTTCCTGTTGTCAGCAGCACACTGGGCCTCCACGGTGCCTGTGGTGGTTGTGAGAGGGGGCCGGGGATATGGTTGAGTGTTCAGTATATTTGGGATGGACCCTATATAAGGGTCAATATCTAAGTTAAGGTATAACTATGTAGACAGGTTTAATGGTTGCTACTTTTTGTAGGCTGAGTCAGTTCTTTGAAACATGGGATCTGGGGATGGAGCTCAGAAGGCATAAATAACAAGCAGCATTTACCCACTGAGCCGACTTGCTGGCCCAGTTTTACCTATTTATTTAGATAATGTGTTTTAAAAAACTTAGTGTACACAAATTTGTCTGTGTGGGGATATGTGCATTCCTCATGTTTTTTTTTTTTTTTTTTTTTTTTTTGGTTTTTTCGAGACAGGGTTTCTCTGTGTAGTCCCTGGCTGTCCTGGAACTCACTCTGTAGACCAGGCTAGCCTCGAACTCAGAAATCCGCCTGCCTCTGCCTCCCAAGTGCTGGGATTAAAGGCATGCGCCACCAACGCCCGGCTTGTTCCCCACTGTTAACAGTGCCAGTTCCAAAGAGTCTGTCAGATCCTGTACACTTAGGAACCACCCAGCGTTGGTACTGGAAACTAAAAAAGTTCTGCACAAGCAGCACACTCTTAACCCCTGAACTGCCTCCCAGCCTGTGACCTGGGTTTTTATGCACATGTTTGCTGGTGGTGGTTTGTAGCATGTATTGCTTTGTAACCCTGGCTGACTTGGTACTTGCCCCTTTAAACTTAAGGCAATCCTATTTTAAGTTTCCCAGGTGCTTGAGTCTACAGGCTTATGCCACAAGCCTGGCTTGACAGCTTTTGTGTTTGCAGCGAGCAGAGGTTGCTTTTTTCTTCTTGTTCTTCCCCGTGTTACTTGCTGAGACAGGGTCTCACTGAACCCAATGGCTAGACTGGCTGGCCAGCAAGCTCCAGGGATCCTCTCTGTCTTCCATGGGGCACTAGGGTTGCAGACAGACCACTGGCTCCAGCTTCCTGTGAGTGTTTGGAATCTTTCTTGTCCTCATTTTTGTGTGGCAGGCACTTACTGAGCCATTTCCACAGCAAGGACACTTGGGAAAACCAGTGCTGTTCTGTCACCTACTTACTAGCCAATGTCAGTGTTCTATTTTGTAAGACAGTCTTTTAGTAGCCAGGAGTGGTGGCATACACTGTATTTCCAGCACTTAGAAGGCAGAGGCAAGTGGATCTCTGTAAGTTCAAGGCCAGCCTAGTCTATATAACGTTTCAGGACAGCCAGAGCTATACAGAGAGGCTCTGTCACAAAGAACAGACAAACAAAAAGACTGTGTAGTCCAGGCTGTCTGAACTCAGTGGTCCACTTTGGTGCTAGGATTGCAAGTGTGCATCCACCAAAGCGGGCTCCGTTTGTTCACTTAAAACTTCCTGACCAGAGCCTGCTTTTAAATTCCAGGGAAGTGTTACCTGCAGCATACATGTGAATGGTTTTTCTTTGCCCTTCTTCCAATCAGTGTTACTTGTTTTGTGGCCATGCAGTTTGGTATGAGATCTAGTGAGCCTCTGCAGTTCTGGCCTGCTTGGGATTGAGCAATTTATCCTCTGTCACAGTGATATGTCCGATGGTCAGGAGAACAAACTAGTGACGAGAGGTGTCATAGTGGTTGACGTAACTGAGGTATTCGATGGGGAATGGAGAAGAGCAGCCCTTTTTTATATCTTGCTAAAGATCTTGTCAGTTTTATCTACGTAGATTGAAGTTTAGCCAAGGCTGTCAGAGGGTTAGGCTTTATTCCGTATGTGATTTTAATTTTGGGGTTTTCTTTGAGTGGCTCATTCAGTAGGCTCCAGGTGGCCAACAACTCACTGTAGTCTTGAATTTTGGCCTGAGTGTTGGAATTACAGGCCTGTGCTTGAGCACCTGGTTCATTCCCTTGATTTTTACCTATCACACTTCTAACTCGTTTTTACGTATTTCTTTCTATTTATAAAACCCACTCTGCCCATGCCATTTTTTGAAAGTACAGTTTTGGGTTTATAGTGAACTTCCCAGTGCTGTGCTATGGGGTTGGAGTTGGCTGTCCGTGAGGGCACACTGCTGTGCAGGTAGCAGCATTCCTTGTCTCTCGAGGCAGAATGGACAGTCAGCCTTCAAGACCTACATTAACCCATTCATCTGTGTAGAGATCAGGCTAATAGCCAGCAAGCTCCAACAGTCCCCGTTGTACTTTTGACGACACTGGGTTACAGTGTTCATCCTCATGCAGGCTTTATGTACTTGTGCACACTGACTCTTCTACTTTGTAGAAGCATTTCATTAAAGAGTAAGCATTTTCATACCATTATGCCTGTGCAAGACATATACCTGATTTAGAGCCTGTAAATAATTTTGAATTATATCGAAATAATTTTTGCCTGTTTGTCCTAACTTTTGGTCATTGTATATCATTCTTAAAATCTGATTTTAATATCTTCTAGGTGACCTTAAGAAGTAATGACCATTCAAAAACAAGGCAAAAAAAAGCACACCCATGACCTTACCAACACCAAAGAAACATCTAAGCAATAAAATGGAAGACTAACCAAGATTTGGACATTAGAATGTTTACTGCTATTCTCTACGAAACTAACAACTGCAAAGCGAACGAGCCAGCAAGTGTCCACCAAGCTGTGTCCCGGGAACCTGCACAAGCGCAGGAGAGCAGCCTCCCCAGTTTCAGCAACCTAGTGCTTTATATTTTTTTCCTGGTTTTTACTGTTTTGGTAATATGAATTAAAAGAAGAAATATTAATACCACATGGGGATTGCCCCAACCAAAGAAATCTGAAATATATAGTAAATGCTCTTTTTCCTTTGTTGTTCATTTTGGATGCTGGTGCTAAACTTCCAATGTCATGATTTAAGAAGAAATTTTATGCCCTTATTTATTCCTAGGATGAGGGGAGAACATTTTTGCTTTCTTTCATAGCTCTCTCTGAAATGTGCAGTAACAAGTTCCTCAAAAATAAAATTTTTACCTTCAAAGGAAAAGTTGCGTAACTGGTGTCTATTTCCCTTTTCCCCTCTTCCTCCTCCTCGTGTGAACGTTTTACCTGTGTGGATGTTGGTACCACAGGAGTGCCTGGTGTACTGAGAGGCCCAGAGAGGGTGCTGGGAAGTTCCGGTGGCTGTGAGCTGCCGCGTGGGATCGGGAATCCAGCTAGTCTTTAGAAGAGCAGCAGCCGGTGCTTGTCCCCACCATCTCCGGCCCTGTTAAATGCTGAGCCAAGCACAGATGAGTTAGGGTTTTGTATGTTTTGTTGTGAGTTTGCGATCATAGGAACTGGGTGGGTGTCATCGAAATGTGCAACCCAGAGATAAATTTATTTCTGGTAGGTGTGAGGTGTTACAGGCTGAATTTCCAGACCAGTCATCAGAGCAACAGTTGGATGGCCTTGAGGTGAACAGTTTCAGATCCACTGTTGATTTTTCTGAGGACTTATGAAGTACTCTTAACTTTATGCCTGAGGTTTTGAGATCAAACTGCTATGTCTCATGTACACACCTGTCTCTGGTCGTTCATTCAAGGGATATCTCTGAACACCTTGAACCATAATCCCTGTATGCTCATAGCCTTTACTAAAGTGGAATGATATTTAGGCCCCTGCCTGTCTTGTCATACCTAGGTTGCGCAGACAAGTTAAATGCTCTGCAAATAGTTACAGCATGTTTTAGCAGGATAAGAGTATAGCCATAATGGGGTCAAAAAGGCAGAAGGATTTCTGCACAGTTCTCCACACTTAACTCCACTGTTCACCTCAGTGTGTTCTCTAGTTCTCATCAGCAGAGAAGGGCTCTGTTCTGCTTTCCAGGTAACCATGTTCCACACATCCAAGTAGGTAGTTTGGTCCACAGCGTGGTGTGGAAGGAGATACATGTCTCCCCGCTGGTTTAGATAGAGCAGGCTAGCTGCTGACTAGGATTGACAAGCAGTCCCTGGAACAATTACTTCCCAGGGCTTAATAAACAGATGAGTAATTCCATAGTCAGGATGATGTTTGAGTAGTGTGTGTAGTACTACGGCTAGGACATAAGACTGCTCTTTCGTTTTTCAGAAAGCATACTTTACATTCACTCTCAGTTATTTTCTCTTCCTCCTGCTCCTTCCTTCCTCTCTGAATCTACAATCGTGTGTGTCTGTGTGTCTTTTGTGTGTGATATTCTGAGTTTCATTTGGGTATTATGGTTGGTCTTAGGAACACTAGCAACTTGTTAGTGATTTTGAGACTGAGGAAATTTTCTTTCTCCCCCATCAACTGCTTATGCATCTCTGAACATTAACAGGCCTTATCTTCAGCAGATATTATCAAAAAAGATAACTTCTTTTATTTGTAAGCTTGTTCGTGAGTGCTGACACATGTGAAAGTTAAAAAGGATTGCTTCCCTTTGATGTGGGTTCTAGATGGAGTCCCATAGATGCCCCTACCAATTTCCATTATCGCACTCAGTCCTCTCTCAACACCCCTTCCCCTCCTCACTCCCTCTCCCAGCCAGTTTCCTCTCTTCATCCTCCTCCAATGACTGCTCTGTCCCCCTCTGAGTGGGATCGCTGCATCCTCCCTTGGGCCCTCATCACCCAGTTTCCTTGGGTCTGTGGATTGTAGTATGGTTGTCCCGTGCTTTATGGCTAATATCTGCAGGGGTTTATTTGCATTTGCTGGATTTCCTCACCCACAAAGAAAACCTTTTCTCGATTAGGTGATTGTGTCTGCTCCTGGTTGCTGTGTTTGAGACTTTCCCCACACCTGCCATGTTCAAACCTGACTTTTATGTCTTTAACAGGCAGAGAAAAGGAACTTCATTTAAGATAATAACACTTAATGAGAGTAAATCCTCCAGGAAAAGGCTTCCTGGTCAATTTCAGGTTGATTCTTCAAAGTCATCTACGCTGTTATTTTATTCTGTAGTAGGAGGAATGTTGTACTAATATCAATTAGTTGTGGCTTGAAGACGGTGCTGTTGTCCTCTGTCCATGCCTCAATAGACCGTCTAACCATCTAAGGTAAATAGTTTCTGCTTCAGTAATGTATGGGGATCAACAAAGGAAGCTAGATTCCACATATTGACTGGGTTATAAGAAGACTTCATCTGAGCCCCAGCCTGTAAGAAGAATATTAGCTCCTTTTCTACTTTGAGATTCACCTGTTGACTCACTTAGGGCTAATATGAATGTATCTTAACATTGATGTATCTAACTGATGGGAAAGTTTAAGGTGGAGTGGGAAGAAAGATAAAAACTGTAAAGAACTAGAGGTGTTATCTCAGGGCTGTAATCCCAGCTATTGGGAGTGTAGAAGGTAGATTAAAGAGGTCAAGGCCAAACTCAGCTACTAGTGAGACGCAGGTCTATTTCAAAAAGGCAAAACAAAGGCAGCTCTTGAGGTAGCATGTTTTTTCTGTGTGTCTAGAAGAAAGCTGAATAAAGAACAAGTGGCGAAAAGTGAGAAGTGGATTCTCTTCCCTACATGACACACCTGATCCAGCTGCCAGCATTGAAACCCAAAGTGCTAATTCTTCATCTGCAGGCAGCTTTAAAAGGCAATGTGCTCCTTCTCTACTCCAAGGCAAAGCCCCCTGCATTACAAAATGTTCATTCACCTACATGTAACAGAACAAGTCCTCCGGTGCGTGACTCACTTCTAGAGCCCGGAACATTGACTTTAAAAGTGATCTGTAAAAGAGTTAAGCAAAAGAGAAATAAAAGGAGAAAATGCACATCAAAATTACCACTAAGAGGATAACCAGAAGGAAATCAAAACACCAGAAGACAAAGGGACCTTGTTTCCATTTTCACCATCAGAAAATGGAAGACCCGGTTGCTATGGAGGAAAGTTTTAACTCCCAAGCATGATGAGAGATGGTTTCTTACCTACACTAATAAACTCATGGTATCGCCTTAAGAAATCCCTGAAGCAGTCAGATGCTGTTGAAGAACTCAAGAAAGCTCTCCGGCTCCATCCACATCTCTTGAGCATGTGGATGAGAGTGGTATCTTTCCTCCCACTGAAGATTTATTAACAGAAGGTGGGAAGATGATATGTCTAGAGTGTGGCCAATGCAAGGCCCTAATAAATTCTGAATTCCCAAAGAAGGTGAATGCATGTTTAGAACAAGAAAATGACAACAAAGAAGTAACTGTCTAAAAAAATTTTGGGGGACCAAAAATACCAGACAGAAACAGAAAGGCAGGAAGGTTGGTGAGCATGTGGATGTTAAAGAAGGGAAAGAAAAGGCGAGAGATGCCTCAGTGAATAACCCAGATGTCCCTCAAACTGAAGAATGATACAGAAAATGGTTCATTTACACAATAGAATACTATTCAGCTATTAAAAACGAGAACATCATGAAGTTTTCAGACAAATGGATGGAACTAGAAAATATTATCCTAAGTGAGGTAACCCAGACCCAAAAGGACATTCATGGTATGTACTCACTAATAAGTGGGTATTAGCAAAAAGTACAAAATACCCATGATACAACTCACAGACCATATGAAGTTTAACAAGAAGGAAGACCCAAATGTGGAAATTTCAATCTCACTTAGAAGGGGGAACAAAATAATCACGGGAGGCAGAGGGGGAGAGGGACCTTGGTGGGAGGGTGGAGGGAGATGGGTAAAGGAGGGCAGGATCAGGTATGGGGAGGGAGACAGGAGAGAATCCCAAAGGGCCAGGAGAATGAATGAAAATATGCAACTGTAGGGTTGGGGGATGGGAGAACCTCTAGAAAGTCCTGGAGACCTGGGATCTGAGAGTCTCCCAGGACTCAGTGAGAATGCTCTTTGCTGAAATGTCCAACAGTGGGGATCGGGCCACCCCCTACCTTCAAAAAGTTTGACCGAGAATTGTTTCTGCCTAAAAGAAATGCAGGGACAAAAATGGAGCAGAGGCTGAAGGAAAGGCCATCCAATGACTGGCTCAACTTGACAATCATCCCATGGGCTGGCACCATCACTGCTGCCATACTGTGCTTGCAGACAGGAGATTAGCATGGCTGTCCTCTGAGAAGCTCTACCAGCGGCTGACTGAGACAGAGGCAGATACTTACACCTAACCATTAGACTGAGGTCGGGGACTCCTATGGAAGAATTAGGGGAAGGATTGAAGAACTGAGGAGGATGGCAACACCATAGGAAGACTAACAGTATCAACTAACCTGGAACCCTGGGAGCTCCCAGAGACTAAGGCACCAACCAAAGAACATGGTGTCTGTTGCCATATATATGGGCTGGTCTGTCCCCTGCCACCCCAGCTGAAATGTAGTCTTGTCTGGCCACAGTGGGAGAGGATGCACCTAATCATGTTGAGACTTGATGCCCCAGGGAAGGGGGATGCTGGAGTGAGGAGTGATGTGGAGGTGGATGGATGAGGGAGGGGAAACCAGGAAGGGGGGGGTACCATTTGGAATGTAAATTAAAATAATTTAATAATAATAATTTTAAAAAGGCAAAACCCATACCTCATTGCATTTCCCACCAGGTCCAATCAGGGCCAAGCATATATCCTGACATGCAGTCTCCTGACTGCATGTTTCCTGCCTATATCCAATCAAGCACACTAGGTGCAAACAAACTTGATTAGGAGAATGAAATCATGTGACTTGTTATTTCCCAGAACTACAACTCCCAACATTCCAGTAAGTGGGGCTTACAGTTAAATTTGGCTCTTACTAAGAACTCTGGCTGCTCTTGCAAAGGACCCTGCTTTGACTTCCAGCACATACATAGCAGATTACAGCTATCTGTAACTCCAGCCCCTGGGGATCTGACATATTCATCTGGCCTCTGTTCATATGGTATGCAGATATATATTCAGGCAAAATGCTTATATGCATACCATAAATCTAAAAATGTTTTAACAAAAATACATAGAAAAAGTGATTCAAAAGGAAGAGGTGTATATGTGTATGTGTGTATGTATGTATGTATGTATGTATGTATGTATGTATATTTGTGTGTGTGAGTGTTTGTGTGTGTGTATGCCAGCCCAGAGGATGAATAAATTCTTAAAATAAGGACCTCCTAAGGAGAAAACTAATAATAATCGGAACAAATTTGTCAAAGAATTACTACTCAGTTTTGAAAACACTGATCAACCTAGGTGCCACTTCCTTAATAAAATAAAAACATCCCAGGTGTTGTTGAAACTTTTATTAAGTTGCAAGCACATGTAGTTGTGAAGGCCAGAAGAGGGCGCTGGAAGCCCAGGAAATGGATTTACAGGCAGCTGTGATCCTCTAATATATCTCCTTCACTGAGCGGCTATTCATTCTACTCGTGTTGCTCCTATTTTTTTTTTTTTTTTTTTTTTTTTTCGAGACAGGTTTCTTTGTAGCCCAGCTGTCCTGGAACTCACTCTGTAGACCAGGCTGGCCTCGAACTCAGAAATCCGCCTGCCTCTGCCTCCCAAGTGCTGGGATTAAAGGCATGCGCCACCACTGCCCGGCCTACTCGGTTGCTTCTATTTAGAAAAAGTGATGTATTTAAGCCACGATACCATGGTGTCAGGTTCTTTACGGCAAGCATCCCTGAAATCAGAAGTAACGTGTACTCAGGACGAAGAATGCCTGAAGACATTTTCTGGACATTGAAATTTTCTGGCCCTTTGTTCCCCACTTGCCTCTGCAGAGTCTTTTTCTGGTTAAGTTTCCTTTTTAGATGACATACTTGCTTTGCTGGTACCATGCACAACTTGGAATCATTTGTTTTGTTTCCAACAAGTAGCAACTAGTGAATACAGAATATTAGACCAGTGGGTTTTTTTTTTTTCTATTAGTTCTAACACTTTTTATGGATGTGACTGTTGTTGGGAAGTTGTGACTCTTAAATACAAGTGTATCTTTGGCTGTGAGATGCCTAGATTAAACATTACTTGGGAGTATGTATATTAGCAAATTTATGTATTTATTTATGTATTTGTTTATCATTTATTCATTTGGTTGATTTTGTTATTGTTTGGTGGATTTTGCTTGTTTTGAAGAGGTCTCTTGTAAGTCAGCCTGATCTCAACCTTGGTATATAGCCAAGATTAATCTTGAATTCTCTCTTTTTTAAAAGAAGAGTTAAGAAAGGGTCTTTCTATTTTGTAACTGTCTATGTACAGGCTGACCTTAAACCAGACATCCACCTTCTTCTGCCTCCCGGTGCTAGGATTAGAGGCACGTCCCACTATATCCAGCCAGCCTTGAATGCTTGATCTTCCTACGTTAACCTCCCAGTACTAGGAATGCAGGCATACTCTGATTGTTGGGGTTTGATTGTTAAAATATCACCTTTCTGCAAAGCTATTCACTTTTTTCAAAACTGTTCGCTGGCACAGTGTACTCTTCTCAGGAATGATAGCAGCATAAGTACAGGGTTGTCATATAAATGGAAAAAATGTAATTCAAGTGTTAGAACTAAATAATTGGCACATGATAGCAGGAAGTTTCTCTGTAGTATTAATTAATACTGCATATACTATTTTCATTTCAGGGTACACTATATTTATTACCTTGATTTTATAAAGTAAACAACGCTGACAGCAAAGACTCACTCATTCACACACACACACACACACACAACAAAAGTGTCTACCACAGTGGTTAATACAGTTTGCTGTCATAAGGATCAGAGTCAGAACCCGAGCATCCATGTTTGGCAGCTCACAACTCCTGTAACTCTAGTTCCAAGGGATCTGATACCTTCTGGCTTCCAGAGGCACCTGCACACATTTTGTGCTGACCCCCCCCCCCCCACACACACACACACAAACTAAGTAAAAGGGGATCTTCAGATGGTTAATCACTTCACATCATGCAAGGGCCATTCTTTTCTCAGGATGCTTTTCCTTCTGTACATGACACAGACTCGCAACTGCCAGTGAGCTATTGTCAGTTTAATCTACGAAATTTTGAGATTTGTAATGAAACCCGACTATCTTTTTTTTTTTTTTTTTTTAGTGAATCAGGGTCTTTTAATACTCAGGGCAGTAAGACAAAAGCTGGTTTATAGAACCCCTGTAACAGATATGCCAGGATTCAACACACTAACACAATTGGAAATTATACATCAATGCAACTTACAATAAATACTGTAGAAGAGATAAAATAAATTTAGCTTGACAATTAAATGAGCCTTAAAACATGCACTAACCTTTGTTTGAAATCCAGATCCTGCCCAACTTTATCTCTTGCTATCGTAACATTATAGTGAACTACAGCTAACTTGAAATATGTCTCTGACAATGTCCAGATCAAGTCTTCCAAAAGTAGATTGTTATTTCCCATATTGATTAATTTGTAGTACATACATGATTGAGTCCTAATAGCTGGTCACCTTTAAGAAGAATACAAGAGACATTATAATTTCTCTTTTTGATTCTCTATCCCACAAATCCTAAAAACTTGAGACGGAAACCCACTATCTTAATGATGGTTTTATTGCTACGAAGAAACACCAGGACCACAGCAATTCTTATAAAGGAAAACATGTAACTAGGGCTGGCTTACAGTTTCTCCAAGGTTAGTCCATTATCATCATAGAGGAAAATAGCCATGTGTAGGCAGACATGGTCCTGGAGGAGCTGGGAGTTCTACAACTTGATCCACAGACAACACAAAGAGAATGTGTGCCAGACTGTGTCAACTGGATGTGGTTTGAGGCATAGGCGACCTCAAAGCCTGCCCCCACAGTGACACACTTCCTCCAACAAGGCCACACCTCCTAATACTGCCACTTCCTATTGGCCAAACATTCAAACACAAGTATATAGGGTCCATTCCTATTCAAACCACCCAAGCTTACTTTCATATATTCCTCCCCTCTTCTGTCTTCCCCTTCTTTTCTTCTCTTTTCTTTTCTCTTCTCTTCCTTGATGGATAGGATTTAATTCCAGGATAAATCATGCTAGGTAAATCTTTGTATCACCTTCCCAACTTATATATAGCTCACTAAATAATCCAAAGATCAGGCACTTGTGAAATGCTATATTTTATCTTTATTGTAGCCCAACTTATTTCCCTTTTACAGATAAGGAAAATATGCTTCTGAAACACTCCTAGGAAGGGTGTCCTTAGGGTGATTAATGCCTGCTGCTCTTTTAATGTGGGGCCAGAGAGATGGAGAGGAGCAGGCCTGAAAGAGTGGGGCTGAGGCATGCTCAAATCCTGGAAATCTCATCCTGAGGTGGGCAGGGGCAGGATCACTCCACTGCCCCCTTTGCCCCAGGCCTCTATGTCCTGGCAAATGTGTGCATCCACCCTTGACTCACCAGAGGATGTCACACAGCCAGTAGCTAGGATAAATTTCCTTTTCCCTAATAAGGTCACAGCAGCATGTGGAATTTCTGCTCATGCAAATGAGGCATCCCTAGTACCCTGGCCCCAGCCAAAGATGTACGCTGATCCCAAGAGCCCCTACTTATCCCACAAAGGTTCGATTAGCCTTTAGCACCCCCAATAAACTGAACCAGTTCTCTGAAGCTGTTCCTCGGTCTGTATTTTCTTTATCCATGCACTGACAATGGACTAAGATCCTGCCTGTACCCACCCAACCAGGCTAAGATTCCCTCCTTCCAGCCCAGCTCACTGTTCAATGGGCCTAGCTACCCAGAAGGGAGAAGCGGACCCCTGACAGCATCGAACAACCTTAAATTCCAGTAGCTTAGTCGAAGACACTTTTTTCTTGCTACTGTGTTTGGTTGGGTGCCTTTCCCCAGGCATGTTCTTCCCAGTGGCTACTCAGGAATGAAGTTTCCTTCAAGTTGTGGCTCTGTCTCCCTTAAAATGTGGTTTCAGTCTTAGTTGTTATCCAGCCAGTACATAGCCATTTTCCTTCAGATAAGGAATACAAACTCCTGTTGCTAACGGTATATAAGTAAATGATACTTAAGCATCGTCACGGGGCTGGGAGAATTATGTAAATGCATGCAAACAAACAAAAAAAACAACAACAAACCTAAAACCTAGCTTAGATAAACTGATTCAAACAGCCTCTACCACGATTCCAAGGCACAGACTGCAAAGAGAAGGACCTAACTTCAAACATGCTGTTTCTGCTTTCTACATCCTCCTTCCCATCCATGTGCCTTGTTAGTACAAGAAGGTGAGCAGCCTGTAGTAAGGGCACAGCCGCAGGGACATGGATCTGAGCTTATTTTTTCATAAATTATATGATTCTTACTTCATGAAAGATTTTTGAATGCTGTGTTTATAGAAATGACATATAACAAATGGCATTCTAGTAAGGTAAATTTTAGAATTTCCCAGGGATTATTGAATCTCTTCATATATATATATATATATATATAATTGTGTGTGTGTGTGTGTGTGTGTGTGTGTGTGTGTGTGTGTATGTGTGTGTATACATGATATATATATATATTAACACATACACACACATACATATATATAGTCACACACACATACACACACATATATATATTCACACACATACACATATTTCAACATATAGACATGTATGTGGCACGAATATATATGACACTAGAAAATATAATAAGTGAAAAACTGATAAGACAATGAGGTGAAAGAAAAAATATGTTGAAGTCAAACCTGGTATAAAGCAATAAAGCACACTATTTGAAATATGAAACACTGTAACTATTAAGGTGGTATAAGAATTCAGTGAGATAGCCAACAGATGTACTTTTAAGTTGAAAACATTGTATCAAAGAGAGAAAATCAATTGTCTCAGAACCTCATACAACAGCACTTTATGCTTACTCCAGAAGGGAATATAAGCCAGCGATTTCTGACATTATCTATCCTTCAACAAATAGATACTGTGTGACTATTACATGCTATCCATTGTTTTAGGTTCTGGGGATATATCTATGAGCAAGACAAAGCTGTGTTATGGAGTTAGGGAACAGAGAGGATAAATAACAAAGAATTGTTAGTGTGTCTTGGAGTTGTGAGTACTGAAAGAGGAGCCTCGTAAGAGTGATGGATGTATCAAGATGGGGTAGTATGGATGGTCAGAAAAGGCATTACTGCAAAAGTGACATCTGAGCCAAGACCACAGAAGTCAGGGAGTTCAGTATGCAGACCCCATCCCCAGTGCTCCAGGAGCAGCAAATCACAAGGGCACTTGTCTGGAAATGTTTAAGTTCTTTAGAAAATTATTCTTTCACAATTTCAGATGAACATTGGGTGTTATGATTGTACCCCAACTATCTCTTATCCCCTTCTATTTCTTCTTCCCAATAAATTCTAATCTTATGTTATTATGTCTCTTGGTGAGTGTATGTGTCGGGGCAAGGACTTTCACTTGGGTTGCTTGCAAGAAGGTGATGAGGGGTGATTTACAGGAAGTTTGCACCTTAACTAGTGGTTATACTGGTGAAAAAAAAAAAAAAAAGGTCCCCCGCTTCCAGCAACTGTTCACTGCCTATAGCTTCTCAGAAGTGGTTGGGACCTTGTAATCCTTTCTCCAGTCCATGGTGGAATGTTGATGGCTTATACACTCCAGATCCTGTGCGTTCTGAGAAAAAGATGTTACACAAAACTACCCTCTGAGCTTCTGATTCTCCTGCCTCCATCTCCCAAGGGCTGGCATTACAAGTGTGTGCCACCCCACCCCCTCCTCCACCCACACTCCACTCCTGTTACGATTTTTTGTGAGAATTTTAGGGACATTAGTAGGTTACTTACTTGAGATATTTCTGAATCTTTTTTTTTTTTGAGACAGGGTTTCTCTGTGTAGCCCTGGCTGTCCTGGAACTCACTCTGTACGTATATAGCCTGGCCTCAAAGTGCTGGGATTAAAGGCATGTGCCACCACTGCCCGCTCTTGGTTCTTTTTTCATGCGAACATCCACAGATGTAAACGCTTCTCTTAGAAATCCTTTTCTACCCCAAGGTTCTGGTAAGTTGTGCTTTCATTTTCATTTGATTGTAGGAATTTTACATTTTCATCCCGTCTTTTTGTTTTGTTTTGGTTTTCATGATCCATGGGTCATTTAAGAATGTGGTGCTCAGTGTGCACATACTTATAAAGTATGTACTTTTGCTTCTTGTTGACATTTCTCATGTTTGCTCACTGTGCTTTGATAAGGTACATGAATTATTTTGATTCTTTTTAAACATTTTAGTTTAAAAACAATTTTAATTACATTTATTTATTTTCTTATTTATGTAAGCGTGTATGTGTGAGGGAGACCAAGAAAATGTGTGTGTGTGTTTGTGTGGTGTGTATGTGCATGCAGGGTATGCATGTGTGTTGGGCCCATTTCGGCTCTGGTTTGGACCTTGTGGACAAACCCAAGCCTGGCTCTGGTTTCTGCAGCCTTATGGGAAAGCCTAAGCCTGGCTTGAGTTTTGAGACCTGTTTCAGTCACTTCCATAAGGGTGACTCAGCAAGACCAGTTTGGCCCTGCCTCTGCCCCGCCATTGCTAATGTAGAGCTGTGCAATTGGCCCCGTCAGTCATCCCATACCCTCTGTCACCCTTCCCCGCCCGCTACGTCATCTCACCCCACCAAAACGCCCGCCTCACCAATGCTCTGAGTTTATAGAAGCGAGAGGCTGATACATTAAAGTTGAGTTCCTGCTTTGACAAGACTCCGCACTCACATCAGTTCAGCCGGGAGAGACCCAGCGGGACCAGGATCGCTCTCTTCTCACCTGGACCTGCTGGCAAGGGACACATGTGGAGGGACAATTGTGGGAGTAATTCCTCTCCTTCAGTGTGGGAGCTGAGACTGAACTCAGATTGTCTTGGCATCAAGTATTACTCACTAAACGAACCATTTTGATTATTGTTTTTGTTAAGACATGGTTTTGTTTCATTTTGTTTTGTTTGTTTGCCTAGAAATACATAACAGTGAAGGAAAGGTCAAACATATAAATGCCAGGTGTGGCTTTGCTCTCCTGTAACACCAACACTCAGGAGCTGAGGCAGCAGGATCACAAGAGTAGGGCAGGCCAGCATAAGTTACAGTGATTTCAAGACCATTCATAGTGAGACTGTCACCATAACTATTAAATCATCTGGAGTTTGGACGAAGCAGCCTAAGGTTAGTGACTGTTAGTATTCTGTCTAAACTCTACCTCCACAGTTACCTGGCAACAGCCAGGTAGGCCTGCCACTATAAAAGGGGCTGCTTGCCCCCTCCCCTCTCTCTTGCTCTCGTACCCTCTTACCCTCATGATCTCTTGCCTGTAGCTTCTCTCTGCCCCTCCCCCTTCCCTTCCCCCTCTCTCCACTTGGTCATGGCTGGCCTCTACTCCTCTACCTCTCTGCCTCTCCCCTTCTCTCTCTCTCTCTCTGCCTCTTGTCCCATTTCTCTCCCCACCTTTGCCCTCCGCCCTGAATACCAACCCCACCCCCCCATGAAACCATCTGGTCTGATGTGGTGTGTCTTTCGAGCTGTGCGCCAAACATAAGCATTTTTTCAAGATAGTAAATGAACACCAGTAAAAAGGTTAAGAAAACTTCTAATGAAAACAGGAATCAGGGGGAAGGGTAGTACTTCTTGCCAGAAGGCAAGATAGGGAATGATAAAGTACACAGATTGTTGTAGCAAATCTCTGCTTCATTCAGGCTAGCTAGCTGAAGGACTGTCTTCTGCCAAGGATCATGTGACACACCACCTCATCAGGCCAATACGGGAAGAAATAAACACATTTTGTTTCTGTTGATTTAATCTTACAGTCAGTTAAAGGCTGTGCTATGTAAACCCAAATGTCAGGATGGGTGTATGAGACAGCAGATGAGAGCTAACCAAATGTACGACTGTGAACTTACCTTTCTAGCACTTTTTGGTGTTGGGCCAGGAAGGCACAGTTATTTGTCATTTCTGTCACCTATTTGAACGTAAGCTTCAGGGGCCAGATTAGAGTCCCAAGCTGCGTAAACTGTTCAGTTTCAACTAAATAACATAAGCATCTTGAGTACTGTTTACTGAGCTGTCTGTCTTGAAAGCATTAAGGGGCCTCATTGAGAATCTTCCTCCCTTTCCAATTTCCTAACCTCCGGCTTACCACAACAACCTTCTCCCAAAAGAAAACTAAAGCTGGGGATTGTATTTTAGTGATAAAGGACTTCCAAGTGTATGTGAGGTCCTGGGTCTGATCTATATGACTGAAAACGTGAAAGGACTTCACCTGTTACTGCCTTGCTAACGTTGAAGATGAAAGAAAAAGTGATGGCGTAAGCTGTCTAGTAGCAAGTCCTCAGCTCTGAGAACGTCCAAACAGAGTTGGATGCTAGACCAGCAGTGATGCTCCACTGTGGATAATGACTATAGTAGGCAGGAGTTTGGACCAAACCAAGGATATTGAAAAAACAAGGAAACAAATCTTCGCTAAGATTGCCCAGAAAGGAGTATATACAGTCATTTTAGTACAAGGAGACCTTTGTTGAATATCCAGAATTCAGAGCTATAAAATAATAATTGTGTTAGCCAAGCAACTTCATTATGTAATTTGTTAAATCAGCCATAGAAAACTAACATATGACTGAGCTGACAGAACTTTAAAGCCAACATAATTCACATATGGACGTTTGACCAACCATTCTCTGAGCCACACCAACCCAGTGTCAACACAAGGTCACGCTAAGAGCAGCAGCCCACATGTACTTCCTTGTTTTTACTGATCATACAATACCTTTTTTTTAAAACCTTACAAAATTTACTCTCTGTGACCCCAAGAATCCTTAGTGTGGTAAGGGACCTCATAAACCAGCCTAGCTACTCCTATCTGTGCCCCACAGTTTCGATCGCCTGGCTTAAATTTCCTCAGTGCCTGGGGAAATTGTTAAGGTACAAGGCACCACTGTATCGATTCCAGATCTGACCATAAATTCATCAGAACTTCTTTGGTCCTCTCTTATTGCTAGGGAAGCCTTTCAGGGAAAGCTTGGGGCATGACTAGGCTTACGGTCTCTTTGGGGATCTCCTTGCTTTTGGATAAAATAAAAAGAGTCTTTGCCTCACATCATGTTAAATGTCTTTGAACAGTTTCAAAGCAGTGTGCCTCAGGATTCGAACATCTTTTAGGTTTTAAAAGTGCCCTTTTGATGAAATAACTCTACCAGTTGAATTATAAATTCCCAACTATGCTTCAACTGTACATCAAGAGGGCTTAGACATACCTTTCCCCAGGAGGAGGGAGGCTCCAGAACATAATGAGTTTCTAAAGCTTCGTCCTAAGTATTTAATGAAGTACTTCTAGTACGTTCTTTTGCATTTATTACTCTTAGGTTTCTCAGGGTCGTGGTGGTAGTTCGTTTGGTTTTGTAGCACCTGGCAAAGCCTTTGAGTAGATACTGTGCCTGGAGTCTTCCAGACAATTTCAAATTCCCGGGGAAACGGCTAATACAGGTTCTGTCAGGAGGTGGCGCTGTTGGCCTTCACGGTGACTCCGAGTATCCCTGAGCAGACTTTTCTCTTGCGCTGTTCATTCGCCTCGCAATCGAAAATGAGCGCGTCGCTTGGCAACAAGTCCAAGTTTTACAGTTTCGGCCGAGGTTTCCTGCTGGTTGCTGTATGGTGAGTTCCGGAAACCTCAGAGCCCGCAGACTTCCCTTTGTGGGGAGCCCCGCCCCGACCTCATCTTCTGAAGGCAGCCCCGCCCCACTGGGGGAAGTTGAGACTGGAAAACCCTTCCTTGAGGCTGGCACACCTTGCTGTGGCTCACCTGTCTCTTCTAGTCCCTGACTGGTCAGCTCCATCTGAAACCAGAGTGACCGGAGGAGGGACAAGGTACCAGCTGGCTTCTGCGGTCAGAGGGACGGAGAGGCACAGAGCGTGAATCTGAGTGGTTTGAAGTTTGGGGAGAAGAATGGAAAGGGAGAGGGAGGTAGGAGTGGAATGGCCAGGCTGGCTGTATGAGAACCAAGGTGTGTTGATTGGTATTTCTTTGGAGCAAGTGTTTTGTGACTTTTGACTTCTGGCTTTTAATGACACGGAAACTTCAGTTTTGGCGAAGAGAACCGTAAGATGAGATTCTCTGAGAGGGAAAAGTCAGGACCTAGAGAGTATAAAAGGAATGAAGGCACATTACTTATCTGGGGGTCTGTAATGGGTATCTTGGGTTCAAGCCCTCATTTGGTTCAAGCGCGCTCAGTCTTGGAATGAGGTATTCAGGTTACAGTTACTGCACAAGGCCGTGGATACTTTAAATGAGATAATATTTGTATTATCCCGTATTTCAAAACTGCAAGTTGTCCTTTGTTGGGCTAAACCTTTTTTTCCCTCTCAGTTCCTTAATCTTCTTTCTGTCTCTCTGTCTTTCTCTCCCCCCTCTCCCTCCCTCCCTCCCTCCACACCACCCCCTCCACTCCACCTCCTCCCACTCCCACCCTCCTTTCCACCCTCCCACCCTCCCTCTCCCCTCTCTCTCATTTGTATTACTTCCTTCTGTAAAGATTCTTCTCCGCATGTGAGTTTCTTCTGTATATGAGATCTTGCCTTTGCCCCACTTCTTAGTAAGAGGCATCAGTGGATGTAGGAAGTCAGCCAGGGGCTGCTGGTACACTGCAGTGGACCTGGATGGACACTGAACTTTGCTAAGTCCCTAATTATAACATCTTGCCTCTATCATCATCTCCACTCACAGCCACTAGAGACTGATCCTTTTACTGAGACATCACGAAGTATTTGTGCCACTGCAAATTATAACCTACCCCCCAACCCCCTACCCCCAATCAGGGTTTGCACAACCAAAACTCTAGTTTCAAGTGGTAGAAACGGTAAGTGCTAAGTACATATGTCTTCAGGACTGTTGCTCCTGGACTCCTGGGAAGGATTTATTCTGGGCCTTTTGCTGGGGTTGATAGATGGTCTTTATATTATAATGCCCCTCCCCCTACAGTTTGTCTGCTTTTGCATTCCATTTTTTTCTAAGTAGATCAGTCATATTAGGCTAAAGGCTAATCCTATTTATCTCACCCTTTAAAAGATTCTGTCTCTAAATAGTGCCAAATTTGGGGATAGGAGGTGCTCAATATCAGGGGGGCGTCACAATTCAACCCATGACAACAGTTTAGTCTTTTATATATGTGCTCAGATACCCTCCATTAAAAGTGTGTTCAAAAATAGTCAGGACCTCTTGTGACTGCTCAGCTGTCTCCTGCAGAATCCTCTTTCCACCTTCCACACCTCTTCCAGTGGTCTCAAAAACAAAAAACAAAAACAAAACAAAACAACCAAAAAAAAAACCAAAACAAAAACAACCATGCTCTGAAGTTGCCCAATCTGTGATCCTACACTTCTGTTTTGTTATATCATGAGATCTCACCTGTGCTGCGGGTACTATAACCAATGAACACACACACAACACACACACACACACACACACACACAAACAAACACCATACAAAAACAAAACTGGGCATAAAACACACAGTCAAACATGGACAGGATGATCTCCTTTGTCCTGGAGACTCTAAAGGAAATCAGTTCCCCGTTGCTTGTTTCCAGAGCTTCTGCACATCTCTGAGTTGATCGTCCTTTGCCCACCTTCATTCCGCACTCTGCCGGGTTTATTTTCTTCAGTCTTCACTCTGATGCTTTGCCTCCTTCTCGACCACTTAAGGATATTTGGGACACACTGGACTCACTCTGTTTTTCTTTATTTGATTAATTCCATCTGTAATGTTAATTCTCATTTGCTATTTTATGAGACTGACGCGCTACCTACTGCGCTAACGAGGCTCCTTTCATTTGCTATTTTAATACTAACAAAAATCAATATGTTAATAGGTTCCAGATTTAGGGCATGTGTATTGTGGGAAGAGGGAGTAATTTTTCTCAGTCTTGTATTGAATTGATTATCATCTCCCCAACGCCCTACCCCTCTTTTTTTTTTTTTTTTTTTCTTTTCATTACTGGAGATTGAACTCATGGCCCTGTCACTATATCCTCAGATCTCCCTCCCTCCCTCCGTCTCTCCCTCCTCCCTCCCTCCCCTCCTTTCTCATCTCTCTCCACCATACACAACAGCTTTTCTCTTATTAATTTTCACATTATATTTGTGTCTGTGTTACACAGACATATACACCATAATGTGGGTATGTCCACATGAGTGCAGCCAAGAAGCATTGCTCTTCTGGAGATGGAGTTGCAGGCAGCTGTGAGCCACTGGAGTTGGGTGCTGGGAACTGAACTGGAGTCCTCTCTAAAATCAAGACATGCTCTTAACCACTGAGCCATATTTCCCCCTTATCTTAGTCCTTTATTATTTTCTTCTTTTCAACGGGGTTTTGGTTGTCCAACCTGGCCCTGAACTGACTCTGTGGCCGTCAGGTCTTGAACCTTCTGTTTTCATGCCTCAACTTCCGAATCCTGTTAGTATCCACTTTTTACTCACAGAACAGTGTTTTGCTTGCTATGTATAGCAAGGAAGTTTAAATCATTTAAATCATTTTTTATAGAGAAAACATCAGCTTGCCCAAAGATAGAATGAAAAAATGTGTGTTCACTGGGCAGCAACTGGGTACCATGATACTTCCCGTCCAATACTGTTTAAGGAAACTCATTGGGGTGGTGAAATGGATCAGCAGGTAAGATACCTGACAACCTAAGATGAACCCAAATAACCCATGTCACGCTGGAAGGCGAGAACCAAGTCCCAAATGTTATCCTCTGAGCTATACACAATGAGCTGTGGTGTATGCATGTATGCATACACAGACATGTCTCTCTCTCTCTCTCTCTCTCTCTCTCTCTCTCTCTCTCTCTCTCTCTCTCTCTCTCTCTCTCCTCCTCCTCCTCCTCCTCCTCCACCTCCTCCTCCTCCTCCTTCTCTCTCTCTCTTCTCTTCTCTCTCTCTTCTTCTCTCTCTCCAAACCCTACAGTTTTTTTCATGGTTGTCATTGCAGTTTGATATTTGATATGCTCAATTAATTTCTATAGCTATTTCTTATAAGAATGACTTGCAGACCCAGGGATACATTACATTTATAGGCAAATTGGCCTATTCAGTAAGCCTCGGTTCTGGGGATACAGCTATAAAAAGGAATACCTAGCATCTACAACTCTGTGCTCATGAACGTCTCCTCTGCTCCTGTACTCTTGTCACTTCACATCTGTCCTCAGCAGTGCAGGTTTAGCTGGTCTTGTTTCCCACATGCTCCCTGTGTCTACATCTGTCTGTGCTGATGCAGGGTGCAGAGGTCGGACTGTGATGCCCTGCAGGAATTGGATGTGGGTGGGAGTGAACAGATAATAATAGGAAACTTGGATTAAGTGTGGGTTAGTGGGCGCTGAATGCTCTCCATTCGTTCGATCATGCCTTGGACACAGTTTCCAAATGGGGAAAGTGAGAGAAGAAATGAATTCCCCAAAGGTAAAGCTGCCAGGTGCTGACACTGCGAGAGTTCTGTCTTGAATCCAGGTCCTGAATTAATTTTATTTTTGTTTATTATTATTAGTGTTGTTCGTATTGTTGTGGGGATTTTTTTCTGAGTTGTTGTTATTGGCTTTTTGTCATTGTTTGTTTTGAGACAGGGTGTCACATATCTCTGGCTGTTCTGAAATTCCCTATGTGACCAAAGATGAGCTTGAACTTCTGGTCCTCCTTGCTCTACCTCCCCAAGTCCTAGGATTCAAATGTGAGCCACCATGATGCCTGAGTCTGAGATTTATTTTAAGTGTTATCACTTTGTGACCAAAGACAAAAGCACACAATTCTCTGTCTTTAGATATATATATATATATATATATATATAATATATATATATATACTTTTTCTTCTTAGAAAGAAAAGGTGGGTATAGATGTAGAATCCCCTAAGGATATGTTCATTAAGTGGACTTTATTTCAAGCTTTGGAATACTTCACTTTTTGATTCTACCTAAATAGATACAGTTATGCTCGGCATCGGATAAGCTCAGAATTGCCTGCTATCCATGGAGCTCTTACATACGACTGCTGAGCTTGTGGATGACGGCAAAGAATTAATGAGAGAACTAGCTGTCCATCTGTTCATGGTGGTCAGTGGCTTGACTTTTGATATGTGAGGCAGTCTTGAATCCTTGATGCTGGGATTACAGGCTGCACCTATACTTGTCTCGACTGTGCCTGCTCTTTATTAGCTGGAGATTGGAGTCCAGAACTCTATGATTGGTAGCTGCCCATTTATAGGTGGCATCGACATCCATCAGTTACTTTCTGGAAAAGCCTCAAAGGAGCCTCCCATGTTAGTGGTAGTCCTCTGGTTGAACTTTGATAGCTGAGGACAGCTGAACTGCACTGGACTACATCACAGAGTGGCTAGCTCCTTTATCAGTACTGGATGGAGCACAAAGGTGCTCACAATGTCACCATCCACTTAACTCTGACAACAGCACACAACACCACATTCTACACATCACAGATACACTAACACATCACACACACATAATGCACACACACACATCATACACACACATAACACACAACATACACACACACTACACACACAACCACACATACACACATACACACACATACACACACATACACACACATAACACACATACACACATACACACCATACAACACACACACACATACACACACATACACACACACCATACACACACTACACACACACATACACACACACATACACACACACATACACACACACATACACACCACACATACACACATACACACACTACACACACATACACACACACATACACACACACATACATACACACATACACACACACACAACACACACACCACACACACACACACACACACACACACACGGACTTAGGATCAGCCTCTTTGAGGTCACGTTTGCTGGACTGGCTCCTGCTGTCTCTCACTTAAATGCGCAACAAGTCTTGTTAATCTTGGCCCCGAGTTTAGCACTGCTTCTTCTAATCAGTTGGCGGGCACGCAGCAGGATTTGTCGGTATGAGAAGCAGAAGTGCTGTACTTTGTGATTGATTGGAGATGGGGAAAGGCTAAAGGGATGCTGACAATCTGGCTTGAACATTCAGTCCTCCATCTGATTTATAATCACATTCCACAAATTCAGTCAGTGTGGTTGGAATCTGGGTGGGCCTATCTGGCTTCTTGCCCCTTGAATTTCCCTCCAGGCCTCAATATCTGATTCCTTCAAGGTTCCTTGAAGCTGACAGTTTGGTATGACCAGGCTGGGTTCTGGTAGAAGAAAAGAACAGAGTCCTAGAATATTCTTATAGTCTTAGCACTAAGGATATGGGTAAGTGGCAAATCCTATGTGTGTGCTAGGGTGGGGTTCAGAAGCCTGTTCATCCTGAGGCTTGGTAGCAGAAGAGACCATGACAGTACATTGGTACAGCCATATCCACTGGAAACGGCAAGCATCTAAAGCTGCCACAGCTGCTTAACACAGTTCTAGTAAAGCTAAGCAGATGGCTGCAATCAATGTCCTTTTATCTCTAACTTTTGAGTTTTGGTCTCTGCATGTTGCATAATTGGGAACTTTCTGCATTCTGAATCACTTTGATTTTTTATGAGAAACATTATGTCTGGGTCTTTTAAAAAAAAAATCCTAAAATTAACTTTATCTGGCCACTATTTGGAAGTCTTCTTTATACCCTGGGGAATCATTAAGCACAGATAAGCACATAGCTAGATGAGGCCCTTACTCCGGGAATATGCTTTGGGTATCTGCCTCTGAGCAAACTCAGTGTAATTGATGCCCGGGAAACAGATAATTTACAAACCCTGACTGGCCAGGAAAATAGGTTACAGATTCAAGGTCTGGTTTTATTATAAGCTTAGAGGTCTCTAAAAATATAGTTTAAAGATAGGGAGTGTACAAGGTACACTCTTGAAGGGACACCACTCCGTAAATAAAATAGGTTGACTAAAGTAACTGTTGCCTACTTTATAGCATAGATGATGAAACATATAGTAAAAGAAGTTAGGTATTAGTATTTGCTACTCATAAGAAGACCAGTTCAGATAGTTTCCATTTCTCCTGGAGTGCTTTCAAAGAACAAACATTGCCATCCTAAAAGCAGGTATAATATATCAAATGTATTTGCTTTGGAGGAGACATTCTTTAAATTCTTTAAATTGGAGTTTCAGCTTTAGATTCTTTAAATTGGAGTTATAGTGCTAATAATAATAATAAAGAATTTTTTCTGTTTGTATTTTCTAATTGTGACTGAACTGTAACCCTGGTCTGCCTTTGTTCTGTGAAGCTTGTATAAATAAAGAAGCACCTGATTGCTAGTCAGTCAGCTGGAGATTCCGAGATTCCCTTCCGGCTCTCCTCTCCACGCTGGGAAGGCCCCCCGCCATATATGGACACTGTGAATTCCAAGATCCAGGGTCTCCTGTCTCATTCTCATCCATGTAAAACTCAGTTAAACTCAGAAAGACTAAACATCATCTGGCTTCTGAGTGGTAAGAACTTGTAGTGGGACAAGCATTTGAAACACCCAGTGCCAGCCTTAGCTTCAGTGCTAGTTAACTGCTAGGGAGATGTAAGTGGTTCCGGTTGTTGTCAGAGGGACCTTATTTCATTAGTTGTAATTTATGCTAATTAATGGTACAGAACAATGGATCCTCTGATGATGCTTTCATGTCCCCCTCTCTTACTCTTTCTCCCACTATGCTCTTTCTCTTCTTAAATAATTTCTTCAGAGGGCCCTTGTCAGAGCTCTGTGGCCTTTGTGATACATGTGCTGCATTTCACCCTGTGTTAATGAGGGGATTAACGAACGAATGAGTCAGGCCAAAGTGGTGCATGCCTTTAATCCCATGGGAGGCAGAGACAGGTGGATCTCTATGAGTTCAAGACCAGCCTGATCTACATAGCAAGCTCCAGGACAGCACATGCTAGTAATAAGCCTCAAAAGACAAACAGATAAACAGAAGGGGTAGATCGGGATATCAAAATGCAGTGAGATGGCTTAGCAGGCACAAACACTTAACCTCAGAAGCTGCCTACTATGTATTCAATCCCTAAGAGAAATAACCCACCAGCCTGCACATACACACTTTGCCACAAGCTCATGCACATATGCAACACACTACACACACACACACACACACACACACAATTATTTTAAAGAAATGAATAGTAGAGCTCTGTTTCAGATATTTTTGCTTCTTTAGTTTGGAATATGACTATCATGGCATGAACATAGACTCCTCAGTACATTTACAGTGTTCAGCAAAATGCTTTCTGATGCTAAGTTGACTTGTTGTATTTCATCACTCCTTGAATCCAGCTGCTCTTCTTGACCCATGTGACCTCAACTTCATCCCCCTCTCAGCCATATTCCAATTCGAATGATCTAATAATACATCAGGATCAAGACATCACATGCCATTAGGTACCTTAGTGATCTCTGCTTTTTCCCTTTGACCTCAGGCAAGGGTTTTGATTGTTGTTTGTTTGTTTGTTTGTTTGTTTGTTTGTGTGTGTATGTTGGTGTTTTACTTGCATGTATGTCTATATGAGGATGTAGGATCTTGAATGGAGTAATGTGAGTTGCATTATGGTTTTTGGAATTGAATCCTGATCCTTAGAAAGCATCCAGTGCTCTTAACTGCTGAGCCATCTCTCCAGCACCAAGCAAGGCATTTTTAACTTAACACTTATAGTTTTCGTATGTATTATACTGTTAGTACAATAGCAGTGAGGTGTTCTGACCTGATTTTCTATTACAAGAATGAAGGAAAACTGGAAGAATACCTCAACAATGTAAGATTGCGTGAGTGGAATGTTGATAACTCAAATAGTATTTGCAGTTGTTTGTGTCCACTCCATCCTTCATCAACACACTAATCGTTCCTCTTTCTTGGACCAAAAATGAAAACAAGTGATTTTCAGTCCCCTGGCTTAGTAATGAGTCGGAAATGGAGGCAGCCTCACTTGAAAGTGAAAGCAGGAGCATAGATTATCTACAACTGTCAGGTCAATGAACATCAGATGGTATCTGCAGGGCCAAAACTGCTGATAGGCTGTAGGCTACAGGTGTCAGATAGCATGACAGAAATTTCTTACAAAAGGGAAATTCTTTAATGGCTTGGATAGAGTTGATGATAATGCACTTTGTCTATTCTCATGCACAAATGAATGGTTTAGCAGTGATATGGGGGCTACAGCTTTGTGGGCTTGAGTGGAGGTGTAGCTCAGTGCTGGAGAACTTGCTTGACATGCATAAAGTCTTAGACTTGATTTTTAGCACTGGCAAAAAAAAAAAAAAAAAAAAAAAGGACCAGAAATCTTAAAAGAATAGAGGGATAGCATAATAGAAATCTTGTGAAACATATTTTGAGCAGCAAGGAAGCAATGGTTTCTGCTGGAGGAAAAATTAATAAAAGTCAACATGGAGATGGAAGTTAGGAACACGGATTCTTTGAATGCCCTCTTGGCCATGCAAGGAAGTGAGATTATCCCAGGACTGTCGTCAGCAAAACTGAGCTCAGTTCACATACTAACAGAACTATATACATGATGCTTTTGTTTCTATCTGTCAAGCAGCAGTAGAGTGACCAGTGGCCCCCATTTCACACCACAGTGCTTGACTTAGATAACATTCTAGACAGTCTCTAAGAGGTCCTGGTGGTCAGCTTGTTTATACATGTGTTTTCCAAGAGACAGAAACTTCAGTTGCCCAGCAAATCACATATGAATTGATTTCTTAATTTTTAGGTTTACCTACAAAGCAATGGTTTTCATTATCACATTTTCATTAGTTAGGGTTTATTTTTTAGATTACACATTAATTTATTTATTTTACATATTGATGTGGTCATGAGTGGTACAGCATGAATGTGTAGGATAGAGGTCAGAGGACAACTTGCTACTGTCACTTCTCTCCGTCCTGAATGTAGACCCTTGGGATTGAACTCTTCCTCAGGCATGACAGCAAGGACCTTTGCAGGTTAAGCTATCTCGCTTGCCCTTATTATGGCTTCTGCTGCTGTGATAAACACCATGGCCAACAGCTACTTGGGGAAGAAAGGGTTTATTTCAGCTTACACTCACAATGCATAGTCCATCATTGAAGGAAGTCAGGGAAGGAACTCAAGGTAGGAACCTGGAGGCAGGAACTGAAGCAGAAGCCATGGAGCAGTGATGCTTACTGACTTGCTTCTCATGGCTTCCATGACCTGCCTGTTTATAGCACCCAGGACAGGTAGCGCAGGGATGGCACCATCCACAGAGAAGTAGCTCCTCCAACATCAATCATCAATAAAGAAAATGTACCACAGGCTTGCTCACAGGTCAGTCTGGTAAGAACACTTTCTGAGTTGAGGTTATCTTTTCTGAAGTGACTCGACATTGTGTCAATTGATAAACTAGACAGCGCGCCCTCCATCACTTCTCACCCTTAATCCAGCTGCCAACCCTTCTAGCTCTTTCCTTCTGTTCTGAGCCAATCACCCTTCTGCTTTCCTATCATAGGCACTCCATTCCCTTCCTCGCTTTTCCCCTCCTTTCATCATTCCTCTTTTAGCTCCATGAACCCCTCTCTCTCAACTTTTAACTTAGTTTCAGAATGTAAGAGGAAATATGTAGTACTTGTCTTTCTGAGTGTGGCTTACTTTTTTAATGTATGATGTCTAGTTCCGTACGTTTAAGACAATCTCATTTTATTTTTATAAAATTTCTTGTATGTCCGTATCACATTTTCTTTATTCATTCATATATTGATGGGCATCTAGGTTGGTTCATTCCCTGACTACAGTGTCTAGTCTAGCTATCAATGTGGATGTGTACGCATCGCCTATATGAGTCCTTAGTCCCAAGAGAGTAGAGCTGATCTATACGGCATTGTGGCACATTTCTCTGATTTTTTGTTTTTTTTTTTTTTTTTGAGACATTGCTATATTGATTTCCATAGCAGTTGCGGAAATCTTATTGCCCCACATCCTCATTAACATCTGTTTTCTTGATTATGACTAAGGTGATTTATGAAGTTTTATTCTACCACCTTGGCTCTGCGATTGGCTGCATTACCAGCTCTCACCCGTGGCTTCCCTTTTGCCCTACCTGCCTTTAGCTCTGGGAGGTGAGATGCACTACCTGCTCTCACCGGGCTTCCCTTGAATTCATGGATAAACACACACACACACACACACACACACACGCACGCACACACAGAGTTTGTTCCTTTATAACTTACCTTCTTGGCACAATTGCTGGGTGTTAATATCTCCCACCTGGAAAAACATGCCCTTACCAATTTATTATCTCCATCTCTCCACCTGCCTTAAACTTCAGTGCTAGTCCCACTTAGCCCTGCCAAACATCCCTGACCACCCACCTGTGGTGGTGGTCATAGGCCCCAGCTCCTCCACAGACCACACAGGGTTGCTTCATTCTCCTTCCTCTACTGCATGGCAGAAAAACCTCCTCTCCTTCCTTGCATCTGCCTTTTCCTCCTGAGACCCAGAAGTCCTGCTGTACCTTCCAACCAGCAGTTGGCCCCCAGTTTTCTTTACTGACAAATCAAGGACCAATTGGGAAACAGGACGTTAGTATCAAAACTGCCCCTTTCAGGGTGAGACAGAAACTCACAGTGTTTTACATGCATTTCATTGACAGCTATTTATTACCATTTGTATTTCTTCATTTAAGAAGTGCCATTTGAGCTCATAAGTGTAGTTATTGACTAGATCATTTATTGTTGTGGCTGGTGTGTGTTTAATTTTTACAGTTTTTATGCATCTTAGATATTAATCTTTGTTGAATGTGTAGTTAGAAAGTAATTTTCCTCATTCTGCAGAAATTAATTTTTCCTTAGTCATCTTTTGATACTGTGATTGCTTCCTTTGCTATGCAGAAGGTTTATAATTTTATTGTAATACACTGCTCAGTAAGGTGCTTGCCCCACAGGCATGAATAGAGTTTAGATCACCAGTACATAAATGCTAGGTAAGTGTAGCGACCCATCTATAATTGAAGCTCTTAGGAGGCAGAGACTAGAGCAAGGCAGCTGTCTAGACTAGCTAAATAGCTGAGCTTTGGGTCCAAGTGAGAGACCCTGACTCAATACTTGTGATTGAAGAAGACAAAGAAGTCAGCTTCTGACTGCCACATATACGCATTTACACATACACATGTGTACACACACAAACATACATGAATGTCTATGCCTATCACAGACTTCTGTGTGACCCTATCCCTAGGGAAACATGAACAAATATCTTCTTACTCTAGATAGAGAACTAACAACAGATTAGAGTAAGGATACCATCAAACTCAGTTTTGTAAATCAATGAGTTTTATTGAGTCCTATGGATATAGGACTGTGGATATCGGGTTACAGGAGCAAAAATGACTCAGACAGATACCTTACCAAAGATGGGCGACATCTCACAAAAGCTGGGGATGTGGATCACATACCCTACAGACAGCTCAACAGGTTGAAGAATGTCCTTTCTAGGCAGTCTAGTTGGCCTGAGCCTCTTATAAGCCAATTGGCTGCTCTTAGCTTCAATTAGGCAGCTCAGCTTGTCTGAAAGTATATCTGAGCAGTCCTTACTGTTTATATAATGTTGGGGAGGAAACAGCCTAGTGAATCTGGTCAGTTTCAGGAATTTCCTGAAGACTTTGAGTTGCTTACTTCCTGAGCTTCCCAACAGGGTAGAACCCTCCCCTCCTCTCTCTCTCTCTCTCTCTCTCTCTCTCTCTCTCACACACACACACACACACACACACACACACACACAACACATTTAAAATATCCTTTCTTAACAACTTTCTTCCAAGAAAGAAAACAAAGAAATGTAAAAAGCCTTGTAACATTAAAACTATCAAAACTTCATGTTGGAATTGGTTTGGAAATCATGAATTTTATAACAAAACAAAGTTTACTAAAAGCACTGTGATTGTGACCACCTCTATTGGATATTGCTTCCAGATCTTTAGGATATGACATCAGTGTCTGACATTGGAGGCAATTCAGGGAAAACTTAAGAGTTCTGTGACTGTCTTTTTTTGTTGTTGTTGTTTTGTTTTGTTTTTACTAAGAAGGAGAGATGAAGAAAATGGCTAGGCTTGACCAGAATGACCCAATTTATTGGTAAAACCTTTCAACTTCTGGATGCCCCAGACAGCTTTTCAGCTAGGTAAAAGAGTAAATGAGCAACTGATATCTGAGAACAATCTATGACTCCTCTTGACCTGGGGAGGAAAATGCCTCCTTAAATGGAAAATAAAAAATATCCAGGCTTACAGATTAGGTGAGGAAACCTGAGTTTTATGAAAAAGCAACTCTTGGGATGTTAACTTTGCATTTGGAGCATGATGATGTAAGGGAAATTTTGTGTGTATGCCAGTGTTCATGCAGTAACACTTGATAAACACACGCTGAACTAATGAGGTTTTAAAAAACAATATGTAGGTTTATTTCTTCGACTTTAGTAGGAAAAAAGACTCTTCTGTACATGTCTTTATTCTACATTGGGGAATGCTTGAAAAAGTTGAGAGAGAAGAAGCAAACACAGTGTTCTAGACAGCTTTAATCATATCAAAAATTAATACCAGCACAGTATCTGTCCTGTGTGCAGTGCGAAAAGCATTGGCTCATCATCCCCTTCAGGCACCAGTTAACACAAAACATACATCATGGGTTTCTAAGATGATATACTGCACTAGTAGGTTTTTTTCCCTTGTGAATTACAGTGTTTACATAACACAGTTACCTGAAGCTTTCATGAATGTTCTATTTGATTGTTAAAATTCTTTAAAAACAATACCTTTTTCCACTGAATGATTTTAGCTTCTTTTTCAAAGATCAAGTGAACATAGGTGTGTGGGTTCATTTCTGGGTCTTCAATTCTATTCCACTGATCTTCCTGCCTGTCTCTGTACCAATACCATGCAGTTTTTATCACTATTGCTCTGTAGTACAGCTTGAGGTCAGGGATGGTGATGCCCCCAGAAGTTCTTTTATTGTTGAGAATAGTTTTCACTGCCCTGGGTTTTTTGTTATTCCAAATGAATTTGAGAATTGCTCTTTCTAACTCTATGAAGAATTGAGCTGGAATTTTGATGGGGATTGCATTGAATCTGTTGATTGCTTTTGGCAAGATGGCCATTTTTACTATAGTAATCCTGCCAATCCATGAGGATAGGAGATCTTTCCATCTTCTGAGATCTTTTTCCATTACTTTCCTTAGGGACTTGAAGTTCTTGTCATATGGATCTGTCACTTGCTTGTTTAACTCACATCAAGGTATTTTATATTATTTGTGACTATTGTGAAGGTATTGTCTCCCCTAATTTCTTTCTCAGCCTGCTTATCCTTTAAATAGAGGAAAGCTACTGATTTATTTGAGCTAATTTTATATCCAGCCACTTTGCTGAAGTTCTTTATCAGATTTAAGAGTTCTCTGGTGGAAGTTTTGGGGTCACTTAAGTATACTATCATATCATCTGCAAATAGTGATATTTTGACTTCTTCCTTCACAATTTGTGTCCCTTTGACCTCCTTTTGTTGACTGATTGCTTTGGCTAGGACTTAGAGTACTATATTGAATAGGTAGGGAGAGAGTGAAGAGCCTTGTCTAGTCCCTGATTTAGTGGGATTGCTTCAAGCTTCTCTCCATTTAGTTTGATGTTGGCTACTGGCTTGCTGTATATTGCTTTTACTATGTTTAGGTATGGGCCTTGAATTCCTGATCTTTCTAGGACTTTTACAATGAAGGGATGTTGAATTTTGTCAAATGCTTTCTCAGCATCTAGTGAGATGATCATGTGTTTTTTTTTTCCTTTGAGTTTGTTTATAGAGTGGATTACATTGATAGATTTCCTTATATTGAACCATCCCTGCATTCCTGGGATAAAACCTACTTGATTTGGGGGGATGGTTGTTTTGATGTGTTCTTGGATTCCGTTTTCGAGAATTTTATTATTTTTGCATCAGTATTTATAAGGGAGGTTGGTCTGAAGTTCTCTTTCATTGTTGGGTCTTTGTGTGGTTTAGGTATGAGCATAATTGCGTCTTCATAGAACAAATTGGGTAGTGTTCCTTTTGTTTCTATTTTGTGGAATAGTTTATAAAGAATTGGTATTAGGTCTTCTTGGAAGGTCTGATAGAATTCTGCACTAAAAAAGTCCTGTTTTTTTTTTTTTTGTTGGGGGGGGGAGACTTTTAATGACTGCTGCTATTTCTTTAGGAGTTATAGGACTATTCAGATGATTTATCTGATCCTGATTTAACTTTGGCACCTGATATCTGTCTAGAAAATTGTCCATTTCATCCAGATTTTCCAGTTTTGTTGAGTATATAGGCTTTTGTAGTAGGATCTGATGATTATTTGAATTTCCTCAGTTTCTGTTGTCATGTCTCCCTTTTCAGTTCTGATTTTATTAATTTGGATACTGTCTCTGTGCCCTCTGGTTAGTCTGGCTAAGGGTTTATTTATCTTGATTTTCTCAAAGAACCAGCTCCCGGTTTTATTGATACTTTGTATAGTTCTTTTTGTTTCTACTTGGTTGATTTCAGCCCTAGTTTAATTATTTCCTGCAGTCTACTCCTCTTGAGTGTATTTGCTTCTCTTTGTTCTGGAGCCTTCAGGTGCCTAGTGCTTGGGGAGGCCAGAAGAGAGTGTCAGATCCCTTGAAACTGGAGTCATAAATAATTGTGCGTTGCTTGGAATTTTAAAAACACTGTACTGCCTTCCAAGGATCTGTGACCCTGGAGCTGCTGCCCATGATATGGCCCCTCTCTATTCCCTTTTGTTCCTCCTAGCTTTGTTTCACCAAAGCACCAACACTGACCCAGCTTCTTTCTCTACCCACCTTTGCCCCGCGCAGGAAACCCATTCAGCTTTATTATTTTAGAATTTGCCTACTAGTACAATTGCTGGACTCAAATGCTTCCCACCCAGAAATATCTGCCCTTATCAATTTATTGTCCCCATCTCTCCTCCTGCCCTAAGCTTAATGGATCATATCAGCTAGCCTCCACCTACCTCCTTGGCTATCCTGCAGGTGGTGGAGGCGCTGGTTCTAGCTTGCCTGAGATCTTATATGATTGTTGCACATTTCTCTTTCCAAAGCTTGACTGAAGAAGCCTCTTCTCTCTTCCTGCATTTCTTTCTTCCTGGGACCTGGAAGTTCCACCTGTCTCCCAGCAATTGGCTCCTGGCCTCCTTTATTGACCATATCAATAACCAATAAGGGAATCTTAATATCAGCACCTCCTCCTACAATTGTGAGCCACCAGGAATCAAACCTGGGTCTCCTGAAGGAGCAAGTACTCCTATCCCCTTGAGCAAGCTCTTCAGCCCAATGATGTATTTTAAAGTAATACCATGATGACAGTTGTGTAACTTTGTGAATGTACTAAAACCAACTTTTTAAAATTTGAAATGTTGAATTTTATGATACACAATTAAAAAAAGCAACATTAAAGATAATTCTAACGTTGCAAAATAAAGAAGGAAAGGAGAGAAGCAAGGCAAAGGTAGGAAAGTTGGGAGAGAGAAAACTGGAAGAAGGAAAGAAAGAAAAATTTTAAAGGGATAGTCCAGTATAGCATAAAAATCAAGAACATAGACTTTGGGCCAACGTTTCTTCATCTGGGAGAACTACATGATTCACTATATGCAGTGCTCACATGAGTATGTTGTCCATGTTCAGCACCATAAACATAGTCAACAGCACTAGGCATCAGGGAGAGAAGATGGGAATCAAGTAAGCTCCAACTGAGAGTCAGTTAAGGAGCTGCAGGGTGGGGCAGAGGTCTATTATGTGAACTCTGCTCTCCTGATGGGGGAGAGCCTGGAGTGTAATACAGAGATGCAGGTAGTTTCCGGGTCTAGTATTTCTGATTGGTTTTATTTTTGTCACTCTAGTCTAAGCTGGCTATGGACCAATGTCCAACCTCTAAACCTCTTCAATCCTCCTGGCTCAGCCTCTTAAATGCTGGGATTACAGGTTAGAGATACTCTTTGGAGCTGTACCTGGGTCCTATGAAGTTCAAACATGTGTGAAGAGTGAACGGCACTTCATGAGTGTTGTTACTTAATGGAAATAATGACTAGACACATACTTCTGAGGAATATTCTTCTAGAAGTCAGGCAGGAAACAAGTCATCTTTGTCCTCTTGGTCTAATATGAAGTTACCTTTTCAAGAAGACTTAAAGTTTTAATTGTGTGTGTTGTGTGTGTGTGTGTGTGTGTGTACGTACATGTGAGTGCGAGTGCTTATGCTGATGGCCATAGTCTGGATCACTGCCTGATACCATGCTGAAGTCCATAGAATGAGCTGACACTGGAGGCCAGATGGATATCTGTGGTCCAAGCTATTACCAGATACCATGTGGAAGTCTGTGAACCATGATACTGCTGACTGTAAAGGACAAGACAGCTTCTTCTGCAGTGGTATTGATGAATGCAGACTCACAGTTGAAAAACAGAGATATAAAAATACTCTGTGACACTCTATGACACCCTCCCCCCAATAAAAAGCAACAACCTAGATAGGAAGCCATTAAAGAGATGTCTTTTCTATACCCTCTATTGCATCGGAATGATGGTATAGAGACCTGGTATATTTATTTAAAAGCGTATTGCATTATAGCTGGGCAGCGTTCACATCTATTCTAACCCAGTTACACTGCCTGCTAGTCAGCCATGTGCCCCATTAGCCTTCTGCCATCTTAGTCTTGCCCTGGGTGCTCGTGCTCCATCCATGTCCTCATGGTGCGTCTCTGGTGAAGCTCTCACAGTGAATCTCCTCTCCCCCTGACCCCCACCTGAGACCCTCTCACTAGGATCAAAAGTCACACCTCATCTCCTTCTGCTAGGCTATTGGCTGATTAGATCTTCATTATCTTATCAGAGGTGGTGGAAAACAATTTTTACACAACGTTGAGACAGAAGATGCTTGACCATGCTCCTAGACGTTTGGACTGCAGCTATATCCCTGGGCTCAGTAATCAGCATGTGAAGGCACAGTGCATAAAACCATCCCCCAACTCCACCTTTTAGTCCAATAAAGGCTCTTTCTCTTATGTTAATAAGTAATATACATTAAGAACAATGATGAAAACTATCAGGTAATAATTGTGTTCATAATGGCAAGTCCACTGGTGTTTGGCAACCTTAGGGAAAGTGCTCTGTTATCTATTCTGTCTCAGTGAGTTCAAAGCTCTGTGTGTCCTATCATACTGTGCATTCACTAATCTATAAATATCCTTTTGGACTTTAAAACACGTTTTTATTTTATTTAAATTCTAAACAACTTAAGCTAATTGTTAGACTATAACCATCAGACTTCAACCCCATCAGAAACTGAGAAGGGTAAAAACTACCTGAGTAAATTGGAAGTGCAGAACAAGCAGCTTTCAAAACTACAGGAATGACAGAGGTTTGGTGCTAGCTACATGAACAGTCACCCAAGGCTTCTCTGTGTCATTGGAATATCATCTTTGACCTTCTGGCTCAATATATGAAATTTTTTTCTGTGAACCAGGAATTATGAAGGACTTGCATATTTGTTCTTGGAAAGTATGGGAGTCGATTTCTTCTGTGTCCTGTTTGCCCTCTCTGCAGTTGAGGCAAGGGCAGTTTCTTACCCAGTGCCTAGCTTGCCACATTTGAAGCAAACTCCATAAGAAGAATCTTTTTGGTTTTTCAAGACAGGGTTTCTCTATGTAGCCCTGGCTGTCCTGGAACTCACTCTGTAGACCAGACTGGCCTCGAACTCAGAAATCCTCCTGCCTCTGCCTCCCAAGTGCTGAGATTAAAGGCGTGCGTCACCACTGCCTGGCAAGAAGGTTCTTCAGTGCTAGTCATCTTCTTGGAAGTAGAGTTGGGGTCTGCCCGGAGCTGATCTCTCACTGTCATGAAAGCCTTTTATTAATAAACTATCTTTAAATGCCATATTCTGTAGATCACGGAGTGTAGTATATCTGAATAGGCAAATGTTTCTTTTTAACTATCTACTATCTGTTCAACTTTGAAAACACCCACAGGAAGATAAATACAACTTATTTCTGTAATTAGCTAAACTAGTACCTAACATGACAACAAGTTTGATTGACTATGAATCACATTTATTAATTATCCTAAGCAGTTTGTCATAGCAGCTTTCAAGGACTAGAACTTCACGTTACATCTTAAAAATGAATTACATAGGTACCATATTTTTAAAAAGAGTTGAAACATAATATACTATATTGTAGAAAAAATATTATTAAATTTGTATCAATATACAAAATTCCATACCAATGTAGAAATATTTGGTTTATTGATGTTCTTCAGTTTAAAAGTAGATTCTGTTAGCGTTCCTTCTTGGCTCTGCCTGTTACCTGGCATCAACCAGATATGGCTGGTTTACTATAAGAGGGGATGTTCCCCCTCTCCACACTCTCTGCTCTCTTACTTTCTCTGTCCCCTCTTGCCCTGCCCCTTTCTCCCTCTCTCCTCTTCCACTTCTCCACACCCCATTCCTCACTGGTCTCTTTCCTCCTCCTCCTCCTCTTCCTCCTCTTTTTCCTTCTCCTCTTTCTCCCCCTTTCCTTCCCCCCTCTCTCTCCTCCCTTCCCAACTCCCCTTCCCATGCCCTAAATAAACTTTATTCCATACTATATCTGTCCTATGGCTGGTACCTCAGGGGGAAGAGATACCTCAGCATAGGACCGCCAAGGCACCCCTCTCACCATACCCATACTGAACTCTATACATATTCATGACTCTATTTTTTATAAAACACAAAAGACTCAATAGTCTAACATTTTATCCTATCATTCCTATATCCCCCTTTTTTATCCCTTCTCTCAGCTTTTTTCTTAATATTAGATAGAAAAGAAAGAAGACTAGACAAAAGAAAAGAGAGAAATCCCTGAATCTAACCTCCTATACTTTGCTTCCTCCCTAACCAAGACCATTAACAACTTTTAACCAATCACCTTTAAACAACAAGCATCCAACACCCATTGAATGACCAAAACCCACCCACCCTGCTTTTAGGGAATGGTGCGTTAGTGGTCTCTTTAAGTTGATTTCTGCTGTCTTGGGGCAATGTTCTCTTTTGAAGACCCTAAGAAAATTGGGATAATAGCGAAGTCCTAAGAAAGCTAGCTGTATTATTTGCTATCCAGTGTCTGTGTGATACAAAAATGTGAGGCTTAAGTGAAGTTCTGGCAGGAACAGTCTGTGAGTCTGGACCATCTTAGCTAGCCATCTTGAAATTATTCCGGATGTATATTCTTGAGGAAACAGATATTGAGGCCATGTGTGAGGTTGGATCATCTGGGCTACCTGTCTTATCTTCTTTGGTGTCTGGTTGTTTTACTTTTCAAACATATAAACTTTAAATGGTAATATAGATTTTTTTTGTGTGTGTGTGTGTTAACGCATGTAATGGAAGGTGCAATGTACATAATTCAGCTAAAGGTGATTCTCTGCTCTTTGAGCAGGCTAGGCATCTGTTTTTTGTTTTTTTGTTTTTTTTTTTGTAAGTTAGATTGGACTGCATAACCAAACTGTAATATAAATTTTCATCCATGCTGTTTGAAAGAATGGCATGATAAGTCCTGCGGACTATTGTAGCCAACAAGATTTATTGGTTATGCTTAGGTGAAATCCTGGCTAGAAACATTTTTACATCTCAGTCAGTCTCAGAGCTGTTCCATGTACAGGGATCAGTATTCATGTTACCTGTTTTGTTGTTCTTGTTTTTTTCCCCCCTTAATGTCTGCAGCCATTTTGAAGTTAAAACATTTATATGATGATCAAATTCAAAAGTCCTTTCTAAAATCCAGTGTTTTTCAGCAGCTGTCTTCACTGTCTCATTGACATTTAAATATTAAAGTCAATAAAGCATTATTTAATCACTCTCTGGGAGAACCCATATTCCCTTTCTGTTCTATGAGCTTTCCCTTTAAAGTCCTGTTAGATCTCTTTACAGTTGCTTGACTTGTAGGATTCTAACATGTATCTGTAACATTTTCTATGCCATAATGTTAAGAAATTGTACTTTACAGGATATAGATGCCAGGCAGCATCAGCTTCAAGCTGCAAAGGCATTTTGAAGATAGCCATCACCATTAATAAATGTGCAATCTCGAATTATGCTTTTCTGAACTTAAGGCAGAAGCCCATTGGACTTTTGAATATGTATCAATAGTATGAAGTATCAACATATGAATAATCAACAAATATTTTAAAATTTCAACTCTACAAAATGAAACACATAATCTATTGTATGACATTTTTCTAAGACAGCATCATTAAACAGAATCAGTATTCTTTACTCGGAATATAGTATCTCTATTGGTTGCCGTTACAATTTCTCAAGCCTTTGTGGATTTTTCTCATCTGGGAGTATCTTTTTTTGCTGTCATTGTAGGTTCCAGATTACATTCTTCTGAAGATACTATATTCTACTTTAAACAATCCTCTAAACTCTATTCTATGGCCTCCAATCTAGGATTTCATTTTTTAGTCTTTTTCTTTTCTAAGTCTGCTTTTTCCTGATCTTTCTGAAAGAGGATATTTACTACTATTATTATTATTGGACAGTAATGAGTATGCAGGCAGTCAAAATAAAATTAAATGCGTTCCAAATGCCCTTTTTTTCTTACAGTGTTTTCCATTTTTTAACATGGAAAATATTTTCTTTTTTAATCTCTCTAATTCTCTATTTGCTATCTTTTGTGCACACTTATAGAATATCTTTACTTATTTTTCTTTTTCATTCCTTCCTTTGGAGACTTTAATGTTTAAATTCGATATTTCTATAACTCTGTGTTCAGTTTCTTTACTTTCTTTAGTACCTATGCATCTTTTAATACACTTTCTACCTATTTTTCTTTCTCTTCTTTAGAGACTTTATCTTCTATGTGCATTTATTTGCTTCTCTCTTATTGCGTTCTCTCTTTGTGTACTTTCATTTTATTAATTTCAAATTCTTTATATCAGTCTATAATGTTTCCTACCCAGTTCTTTCTTTAGCATTTAATCACAAATTCAAACAATTTTCCTTGATCAGAAGTTCTTCTGTTTTCAGATTTCTTCTGTTTCTGCTTGGATTCTGCATCCCCCCCTGTGATTTGCTCCACCCCAGACCATCAGCTCACAAAGAAGAATCATTTACACCATCTCCATGTGCCTGTAGCTGGTGTCTGCCAAGTCTCACATTTGCATCCTTAGCTGGGATCTGTGTCTCACCAGAGGCTTGACCTTTGTCTGGAGGCCTGGTACTGCTGGTTACACCCCCTGGAAGAGCTTTGCAGGTGCAGCATGAGCTGCCTAGTTTCTACCAGCCTTATGTACCACCTGGTTCCTGGTCCTGGCTCCTTGCCACAACACTGGGGAGTCTTTTAACCCACAGGCCACAACGTGAACTATGTCTAAAGGAGACAAGCATGTGGCCTCTCGAAGTCTCAGCTCTTTCCTCTCTGCTACTCATAGACTTGGTTTCCTTGTGGCCATCACCTGGTGGTCTCCCTTTGGGAAAATCCCTGCTGCTGAGTACTCTATCTCCTCCCTGCTTATTTATTTATTTATTTATTTATTTATTTATTTATTTATTCACTTTATTCAACCCAATATCAGCCCTTCCTCTCTTCCCAGTACCCCCTCACACAGATCCTCACCCCATTCCTCCCTCTCTTTCTCCTTTGAGAAAGGGGGCCCGTTCTAGGTATCACCCCCTCCCAACTCTCCAGCACATCAAGTCATTGTAGGACTATGTGCATTCTCTCCCTCTGAGGCTAAACAAGGTGGCTCAGTTAGGAGAACAGGATCCACAGGCAGGCATGAAATAGATTAAGGGACTTCCCCCACTCCTGTTGTTAGGGGACCCAAATGAAGACAAAGCTGCACATCTGCTACATATCTGCAGGAGACCTAGGCCCAGCCAGTGCTTGCTCTTTGGTTGGTGGTTCAGTCTCTGGGAGCCCTCAAGAGTCCAGGTTAGTTGATTCTGTCAGTCTTCCCTTGGAGTCCTTGGCCTCCTCCAGTTCCTCTATCCTTCCCACAACTCTTCCATATGACTACTGAGCTTCACCTAATGTTTAGGTGTGAGTCTTTGCTTTCAATCTGCTTCCATTAGCTACAGGGTCGAGCCTCTCAGAGGACAGTTATGCTAGGTTTCTGTCTGCAAGCATGACAGAGTATCATTAACAGTGTCAGTGATTGGTTCTTGCCCATGGGATGGGCCTCAATTTGGGGTAGTGGTTAGTTGGCCATTCCCTCCATCTCTGCTCTATCTTTTCCCCAACACTTCTTGTAGGCAGAACACATTTTAGATCAAAGGTTTTGTGGATGGGTTGCTATCCTTATCCCTCCACTGAGGGTCCTGCCTGACTACAGGAGGCAGCCACTTCAGGATCCATATCTCCCACTGCTAGGAGTCAGCTGGAGTCACCTCTATATACTCTCTGGTGCCTGTCCCCATCCCTCGTCTCTGGCACATCCTACAGATTGCCTCCCCTGCTAATCTCCCATCTCTCTCCCCTGATTTCGTGTGATCTCTGCCTTTTGTCCCAATTCCCTCCCCATCTCCTCTTCAACCCAGTTCCCTCCTTCCATGACTTCCAATAAATATTTTCTTTCCCCTTCTGCAAAGATTAAACCATCCTTCCTTGGTTCTTCCTTGTTATTTGGTTTCTTTGGGTCTGTGGGTTTTAGCATGGTTATCCTGTGCTTTATGGCTAATATATACTTATAAGTGAGCATATACCATGTATGTCCTTTTGGGTTTGAGTTACCTTACTCAGACGATATTTTATAGGTCCATCCATTTGCCTGAGAAATTCATGGTGTCCTTGTGAACACTCCTCCACTGTTAGTGGGAGTGCAAACTTGTATAACCACTCTGGAAATCAATTTGGGAGTTTCTCAGAAGATTGGAATAGTTCTACTTCTAGACCCAGCTATACCACTTCTGGGCATATACCCCAAATATGTTTCACCATCCCACAACCATGTTCATAGCAGGTTTATTCATAATAGCCAGAAACTGGAAACAACCTCAGTATCTCTCAACTAAAGAATGGATTAAAAAAAATGTGGTATATTTACACAATGGAATACTACCCCACTCAGTCTTAAAACCGCTAAGCCTAGGTTGTGGTGCCAAGCTCAAGAGATCCTGTAGAGGCATTGACACGGCTGTGGTCTTTGGGATGTTTTTCTCATGGGCTGAAGCTCCAGGGCTGTGTTCCACCAAGCAGTGACTGTTCCCATGCCCCCTCACTATCACTGGGCAGTGTGCCACTGGTCTTATTGCATAACAGGGTTATAACTCTAAGGAAGCTGTTTTTTCCCAGCAGAGTGCTTGTTACCACCTTCTATCTGAGATCTCTCTAACACTTGAATCCTTCTGTCTAAGTTTGGATTCTGTGCCTACTACGTTAGACTTGGATGTCCAAATGTAAAATACAGGACTTTTCTGCCCCACCCGTTGCACTTGAATAATATTACAGAGACCTGCTGTATTTATTAAATAGCTTCTTGCATCATAGCTGGCCAGGGTTCACATTAATTCTAACCTGACTGTGCTGTCTACTACTCAATCATGTGGCCCATTACCTGCCATTTTAGTCTAGCCCTGGCTGCTCCTGGTCCATCCATGTCCCAGTGGTGATTCTTGCAAATCTCTCATGGAAAATCTCTCCATGGCAAATCTCCTCTCTCCCTGGATCAGAAGTCCATCCTCTTCGTCTCCTGCTCAGATTTTGGCTGATCGGCTCTTTATTAACCAATCAAAGGCTATGGAAAACAGTTTTTACACAAAGTTGAGACGGTCGATGCTTGACAGTGCCAATGTGCAACCAGAACTCTGGGCATAGTAATCAGCATCTAAATACACAATGCACAAAAACATCCCCCAGCGAAGAGAACTCTTAAAATATGTGATAAGGATACAGTATAGCTCTCCATGACAGGGCTACTGGAGAGGCTGGGGCTGGGGAAAGACTGACCTTTCTTTAAGGGGATGATTGGCTGATCACTGGGAGTTTGACAATGCTCCAGTGACTATATGGACAACACTAATTGAACTTTTTTTAAAAATCTTTTTTTGGGGAGGGGGACACAAGAGTCAGGTGGACCTGGACCTGAGAGTAGTAGGAAGGGTGATCAGGGTGCATTACGTGAAATCCCCAAATAATCAGTAAAATATTATGGTTAAACAATTTTAAGTATTGATGTAAGAAAACATGCAGCCAACAAATGGCAAAGTCATGTGCAGAACCAGCTTGACCTTTAAATAACCAGAGCCACAGTTTACCAGATGCTCAAGTCCTATAGGGTGCCTTGGAAAAGGAAGGGAATAGGTGTGGGTGGTTGGAGGGACACAGAAAGCATCAGCCATCCTACCTGGGAATTTTTAGCACTTAAGTCTTGAAACTTTAAAGTACTTTAATCTTTCATTTATTGTTTTGACACAGGGTCTCACTCTGTAGCCCAGGCTGGCCCTCTAACTCTTGATCCTCCTTCTTCAGCCTCCTGTGTGCCAGGGTTTACAGGAGCTCACTCCCACAGCCAGCTCTTTCATGTGATTTATCTCCTTTGTTTCTGTCAGCGTGTCTCTGATAATGTGATTCATAGTTTTATAGATTAAGACTTAGTATTAGACTAGCATTGAAGAACCTTCTTGCCAGGCGGTGGTGGCGCACACCTTTAATCTCAGCACTTGGGAGGCAGAGGCAGGCGATTTCTGAGTTTGAGGCCAACCTGGTCTACAGAGTGAGTTCCAGGACAGCCAGGGCTACACAGAGAAACCCTGTCTCGAAAAAACAAACAAAAAAAAAAAAAAAAGACAGTATTGTGATTCATTATTTCATAGATTAGGGATTAAAATACAGAGAAGGGATGACATTTGCCCAAATATACATAGAACATTAAGGGAAGGAGGAATTGGGGAAAGCATATGTGTGTGGTAATAGAAGGATGGATGGTTGTGAGTACAAAATCTTCTCTCGTGAGTTAGAGCCTAGTGAATTTTCTTTGGATTACTTTAAAAAGAGAGATAAGCAGAGTTTATCACTAGAAGGATGAGCATATTTGATGTTCATACTATACTTGTCCAGAACACTGTAGGCACCTCTTAATGCTTGGTTCTCATTTGCAGGGAGAATTTTATTCCCTTTAGAATTAATTCTAGAAGCATCCTAAGGAATGACTTTTTTCCCCCCTTCTTTCTCTTTCATGGCCTTTATGAAAAAACTCAAACAGAACCATGGATTTCAACTTGGGAGTTATTGTCTAGGAAAGGCAATGGCACTTAGATAACATTACAAACCGAGTAAGAAAAAGAGAAAACAATAAACGGCCAAAGAGCTCTGAAGACGTTTGATTTCAGAAATGGGATTTATTTACTATACTTCAAAGACTGGAAGCTAAAATTGAAAGTGAGCTGAATTCCACATGTGCGTGATGGATAAGCAAGATAAATATGCCTTTACAAACAGCTACAGAAAAGTCTGTAAGGAAAAGGGGGCAGAGGCAGTAATATGCACACATTCAACCAAGAGGAGGGCAACAGATGTTGGGCTAACTGCTAGACTACAGTGAGGTTGTTTGGGTAACAAACCAGCTGTTAACACCTCCCCCCCCACACCCACATCCACACCTGTGCACACACAGCTCATTAGATTATTTCCCAACTGATCTTTCTTAACATTTAGGAAGTCTTTCACCGAGTTAATAGGAGAAGGGACTGGATTCATTTCTAGGTCTGTTCTTTGAAGGGGAGCTTATTTTACTGAGAGGATGACAGTGAATCTGTAGCAGCTATCAAAGAACTTCAGGTTCTGTGATATTCAGAAACACAAAGTCAGAATCCTTTGTCTGAGAAGTAATTATAGAAACAAATTTCTTGACTTGGTAAGTTGTTGGTGAATGAATGATATTATCACTTATGTGCACTGGAGGATTTGCAGATGCTAAATATCTCATTCTATCTAATCTAATCTAATCTAATCTAATCTATCTACCTATCATCTTTTTATTTTAAAATTACTTACATTTATCTATTAATGGGGTGGCTGCAGTTGACCATGTGAAACATGATCATGAAAGTCAGGGAACAACTTGAAGGCATCTGTTCTCTCCTTCCATGTAGGTCACTAGTGTCTCCTGAGCTATCTTGCCAGCCCTTATTTATTTATTTATTTATTTAAAAGTAGGGTCTTATGTAATCTAGTCTGGCCCTGAACTAGATATCTAGCTAAGGTTGATCTTGAATTTCTGATCCTCCTGCCTCTATCTCTGAAGTCCTGGGTTTACAAGCAGTACCACCATGCAAAGTTTATATGGAGCTGGGGAATGAACACTGGGGCTCAGTGATACCCTCTTCCATCTGGGCTACACCCCCAGACTCTCTGACGCCACTTTAGTTTTATTATATTTATTATTATTATTATTATTATTTAATCTTCCTATTCAGTCAGACTGCTATTCCCATCTCACTCCCTGTAGAGAGCCGCTATGCGCTGCACCCGAGGATGGTGCTGACTTAGAGTGCTCCTTGTGGTAAACAAGTCCTCATTTGACTATACAGCTGTTGCAGGAGCAGGGACTGGTCATACGTGGATGTATGGAGAGATGATACGTGGCATATGCTCATTGGCCTTTGCTTAGATATAAGCCTGGTCCCCGGGGTAGGTGGGGCCATCACCACCAGAAAGCTACAATCCTGAGTAAACTGCCTTGAGAAGGAACCTTGTTGTCTTGCGTCTAATTTCCTGTTGGCAAGGAAGGGCGCTGGACAACTCCCAATCCCATACCTCCTCCCCTGTTTCCAAGAGGATTTTCCCACTCCCTTCACCTCCCAACTCTACAACTTCCCCACTCCCTCAAGCCTCAAGTCTCTCGAGGGTTAGGTGCATCTTTTCTCACTGAGACCAGACCAGGCAGTCCTCTGCTGTATACGTGTTGGGGGCCTCATATCAGCTGGTGTATGCTGCCTGGTTGGTCGTTCAGTATCTGAGAGATCTCAGGGATCCAGGCAAGTTGAGACTGCTGGTCTTCTTATGGGCTCACCCTCCTTCTCAGCTTCTTCCAACTTCTCCATAATTCAACCACAGGGGTCAGCAGCTTCTGTCCATTGGTTGGGTGTAAGGATCTGCACCTGACTGACTCTTTCAGCTGCTTGCTGGGTCTCTCAGAGGGCAGCCATGCTAGGCTCTTGTCTGTAAGCACATCATAGCATCAGTAATAGTATCAGGCTTCAGAGTCTCTCCCACCCATCCCCCAGCTGGATTCCAATCTGGGCCAGTCACTGGACCTGCTCTCCCTCAGGTTCTTTTCCATTTTTGTCCCTGTGGTTCCCCTTGACAAGAACAATTCTGGGTCAGAGTTCCTCACCGTGGAATGGCAACCCCAACCCTCCACTTTAAGTTGTCTTTCCACTGGAGGCAGACTTCACAAGCTCTCTCTGTCTACTGTAGGGCATTTTATCTAAGGTCCCTCCCTTAGAGTCCTGAGCATCTTTCACTTCCCTGGTCTCTGGTACATTCTAGAGGGTCTCCCTGTCTGTTTCTGCTGGCCCTCAAGACTTCAGTCCTGTTTCCCACTCCCTCCCAATATCTGATCATGTTCCCCTTTTCTCCTCCCTGTCCCCGCTTCCACCCAGGTTCTTTCCTCCTGCCCACCTTGATTGCTTTCTTTTTCTTCCCAAGTGAGACTGAGATATCCTCACTTGGGTCCTTAGGCTTGTTAACCTTCTTGAGTTCTGTGGATTGTGTCCTGGGTATTCTGTACTTTTTTTTTTATTAATATCTACTTATTAGTAAGCACATACCATGCATGTCCATTTGGGTCTGAGTTATCTCACTCAGGATGATATTTTTTTTTGTTCCATCTACTTGCCTGAAAACTCAAGATATCCTTGTTCTTAAAAACTGAGCAGTATCCCTTTGTGTAAATGAAGTACATTTTCTGTATCTATTCTTCTGTTGTGGGACATCTGGGTTGTTACCAACTTCTGGCTATCACAAATAAGGCTGCTGTGAACATAGTAGAACAGGTGCCCCTGCGGCATGGTGGGGCATCTTTTGGGTATATGTCCAAGAGTGTTGACCCCACTTTAGTAATAATTTTTATTTTAAGGCTGTGCCTATGGCTCAGAGGTAGAATGCATTCCTAGTATGAATGAGGCTCTGGTTCTATTTCAGGAACACATGCATAATACACAGATCAAGGAATCCATTGTGTGGTTATCAGAAAGACTCTTGCTAGAACAGCCACTTACACCACTTTCATGATGAGACTCACATTCTCATTGACTCTCTCTATTGATTCTCTGACTGAGCATGAAGAATGATGCTAAGGGCCATAAGGGTCCAAGTGAGGATGTCACTCACTCCATTGGGCGGGGGGGGGAGAAAGCGATCAAGTCAGGCAGAAGGAGGAAAGGACCTGGGGGGATGGGAGGGGACAGGGAGGGGAAAAGAGGAACATGATCAGATATTGGGATGGAGTGGGGAACAGGACTGAAAGAATGAAACTTTCAGTTTGTTGAGATAAGTCTACCCCAGGAATCTGATTCTTGTCTTTAAGTTCTTTCTGCTACTGGAAAGAGTTAATACATTAACTTTATTCTGTGGACTTGGCTGTCTCCGAGGCTGGGCCAGAGAGTACTCTTAACAAGCACCAGAAAGAAAGAAGTCATTAAACTCAAGATTCCACCCTGATTGTAGGTCAGGAAAGCAACTTTGAAAACTCCTTGAAATAGGCAAAAAATGATACCTGGTCCTATTTCAAATTTTTTGACTCATGGTCTTACTGTGTAGATCAGTAGGGCAGCCTTGAACACACAGTACTCCTCTTGCTTTGCCTCCTATGGTGTGGGATGATAGGCATGTGTTTAAATGTATTTTCAAAAATTACTAATTTAGCTGGGTGTGGAGGTACACACATTCAATCTTGGTACTTAGGAAACAGAGGCAGGTACATCTCTGGGAGTCTGTGGCCAGTAGGGTCTACATAATGAGGTCCAAGCCAGTCAGGGCTTCACAGGGAGATCCTGTCTCTATGATAAAAAATAAAATAAAATTACTAATTCATATAAAAGTTGTTCTTGGTCTAATTTGTTAAACTTTTTGACCTAATGAACTTACCTCCCTCCATTCTTAGCAATTTATTTATCAGCATATCAGTTTTCTTAGTATCATAAAATCATTGTGGGTTTATGCTTATCGATTGGCTTTTTCAGTGTGATTTTTTTTTCCCTGTGGGAAGTTATCTCATATTTGAAGTTTATGAAGTAATAATCATCAATCTCATATAACCTATAACATGAACATATGCTTTTCAGAAAGATATTTCTTTTTTTTCCATCTAAAATCTATGTTGTTATCAATGAAGTGATGATGTAAATTATTTTTGATTGAATAAGTAACCCACTGGCTGAACTTTAGTAGTTCTCAACCCTGCTGCTTGTCAGCATCTCTTGGGAAGCCTTTCCACTACTGCAAGGCGCTGTGTGGAGTCATAGTCTAGGATCATTTAACATCCTCTTCTGCAGGAATGGTGGGGAATGAGCAGCAGGGAAATATTTTCACAAAGCTCCCGAGAGTGTGATGCTGCAGGCAGGTGTGAGGACTACTGACCTGCTGGAGCCCTAGGGTGCTAAACAGGTCAACCTTGGAAGCTCACACTGGCTCCACCCAGTCCTGTCGCTCATAATCTCCCAAATGTCTTTGGAGGAAAGCTTGGGCAAAATTTCTCACATGCTCACACTGGTTCATTCCTGGAAACCCCATGCTGGTCTAGCCTCCACTATTTTGTGCTCCCCTCCCACCACTTTAGTCTGTGTCCACTAAGCTGTGACTTTGGAACCCTCTCATGTTGTCCAGTTGCCTTCTATGCTGATGCTGACTCCCTCTTTCAGCCTCCACAATTCCTCCTTCTCCTACTTCCTTCCATGCTTTCCTGAGGTCTTTGTACACTTCCTCTTTGGGTATAGTTTGCTTCCTTTATGTTTCCGAAATCTTATGACACTTGCATCATGCACAAATTCGTTTTTTTCTTCCTCTCTTATTTTCATTTTTTCTCTATCCTTCCTGTCCACTTCCAAAACTTTAGTATCATCTAACAGCTCCTAGGGCTGGAGTGGCTGAACAGTTAAGACCACTGACTGTTCTTCCAAAGGGCCTGGGTTTGATTCCTAGTACACACATGGTGGCTCATAATCACCTGTAACTCCAGTTTCAAAGGATCAATTCCCTCTATTGGCCTCAGTTGCCATAAGGCACACAAGCAGTGCACAAACATACATGTAGGCAAAAGACAGATATACATAAAATCAGAACACAACAAAACAAAAGCTAAAGACACATATACATAAAATCAAAACACAACAAAACAAAAACTAACATCTGCTGATTCATCTTCAGCCCAGATGTCTACTGGACACCTCAAATCAAAATGTCAAATATGACTAATATGATTATGCATTATTCTTGTCTTTCATTGTCCTCCTTTGCCCTTCATTCACATCCTGTGTGCTGCAGGTTCAATCTCTCTAACATTTCCAGTCTTTATTTTTACTCTTAGTATTGTAATCCTTGAGCCCATTGGGAAACAACTGGTTCTTCATATTCATTCTTATCTCTGACTTACTATTCAGTGGTTAGTAACATTAAGTTTTTCCTTTTAGGTTGGAAAGAATCACATGGTCACAGGGAAGAGGCAAGGAGGAGAACCTGTTTCCACCTGAGTATGAACCTTCTATTCCTGACTCATTTCCTGCTGCTCACAGGATAGAAAGGCAGGTTTCCTAATTCTTGGAGGAGAAAGAGAAGGTGGGTTAAGGTCAGATGCTGTTGCACCTCTAGGTGCTTCAGGAATCACCCACCAAACCTGAGCTCAAACTGCCAACCTCTGTTATCCCAGAGCCAAGTCAGTGCTGGCTCAACCTTTCACAGACTTTTGACAGCTCACAGCCACCCTTGACCCACCTTCAGGAGGGGACACACTCTGCCTAGGTTCCCAGCTCTGCAGAAGGAAGTAGTAATGTGCTCCTAGGGATACACTTTTAGTCAGGCCAGATACCTGTTGTTTACATGGGATTGTGTTCTGTGTACAAAGTCCTTAGTGGACCACACCTTGCATGACTTTATACTGAGGTAAAGACAGCTGAGTGAACTTCCTGATTGTGGACCTGGACAGAAAGAATGTGTGTGTGTGTGTGTGTGTGTGTGTGTGGAGAGAGAGAGAGAGAGAGAGAGAGAGAGAGAGAGAGAGAGAGAGAGAGAGAGAGAGAAGGAGGAGTGGGCAAGGAGAGAGGGAGGGAAGGAGGAGGGAGGGAGAGAGAGAGGAGGTGGAAAGGATAAAAAAGAGGAGGAGGAGAAGGAAAGGGGAGGAGGAGGATGAAGAGGAGAAGAAGGAAGAGGAGGGTAGTGTATGCATGCCCTCTGTGAGCACATGCATGGTCCTCCTGTCTCTTTTCTTGACCTTAGCTTGAGCCTTTCTATCAGAAGTATAGAACAGATGATAAGAGTGGCCAGAAATAAAAAAAATTCTCCTTGCTTATGGAGGAAACTGTTAGGAGGTTTGGTGTGTGTGTGTATGTTTGTATGTGTGTGTATGTTTGTGTGTGCGCAAGTACGCTGGTCTAGACTCAAACTCACATAGATCATCTGCCCTCTAGCCTCTGGCTCTTCCTTCTGAGTTCTGGGATCAAAGGTGTATGCCATCACAACCAGCTGCAAGGAGATTTTTAAAGACCCAGAAGCACGTACTTAATAGGCAAAGGCCAACGGGATGAATCAAAGGGAACCAAGCCTTGAAAGCTCAGTGTAGTGGGAAATCGGATGAACAAGGAAGGCATCTGGAAGAAACCTTCGGCAGCACCACAGGTTGGACAGGGAAAGGAAGACACAGATGGATGCTGTTTGGGGTGGACAATATTTGTGTGCTTTTATCTTCCCTCTCTGGGAACTCTTATTGTAGATGAGGGAAACTGAGGACTTTAGGAAACTGTGGACTTTGGGAAACTGTTAGTGAGTAACTTCAGAAAGAGAGTGATGAGTAAGAAAACATCTCAGAAACATTATTTCTGAGCTTTTAAGGTTTCGAAGTAGTAGATGGTGGGTCATGGAATTGTGGACATAAAAACATAGAATGAAAACCTGACAAGAACCAATGCTTTGAGTGTGTACAATGCCTCACAGGAAATCAGATTTGCTTTGCACATCATTGTCACTCTTTGTGAGCTCTGATGCTGTTGGTTATGTGTGAGTTTACCTTGATGCTTTGCAGATTATCTGCTATAAAAAGTACTTTGTTGCTTTCCAAGGTTAACTATCCTGAGGCATGAGATTGCAAAATAGGCCTCCTCTTTTCTGCCGTACATCACAGGTCTTCCGACATTTGAAAGGTTAATAACAAGCTTTGTATCAAAAGATTAATGTTCAAACAGGCTCTTTTTGGTGAGTTTCCAAGCTCATTTCCAGCCCTAAGTCTCTGAAAGGTGGATAGGGAGAAAGTCAAACTTAATCTCAATTCCAGAGAGGAGCAGGGCAAGGGAACCTCTCAACTAAGTACCCTCTCCCCACCAGTGGATAGCAGAGATACTTTTCTCTAGTGTCTACATGAGCCTGCCTCTCTGGGTCTCCTCTGCTGTTTTCTTTTTGTCTGGTCTCTCACAGGTTTGTTCTAAGAGAAAAGGTTGAGCCTGAGATGGAAGAGGTGTCTTGAGATCTCAAGTCCTCAGCCTTTGCTCTGTCCTTTTGGATAATGACCCCTTCTTGGCTAGCAGGCACATTAAATAATTACTATTCCTGAGAACTGAGTCTTTATACTCAAAAAGCAGATGATAGAAATAGAATTGAATGTGTGTGTGTGTGTGTGTGTGTGTGTGTGTGTGTGTGTGTGAGAGAGAGAGAGAGAGAGAGAGAGAGAGAGAGAGAGAGAGAAGAGGGGGGGGGTGTTTCAGGAAAATAAAGCCAGGAAATAAGAAGGTGTGTATCTGATAAGTACTAGAAAAAAATCTGATTATTTTTAACCTTTATTTTCAAAATAGAAGACAGATACATAGACATCATCTGTGTTCCTTTAGCAACATGAACAATACATTTATAGGTTCCTTTCAAATAATGGTGCATTTGTCAGCAAAATTTTATTTTAGCATTGTGGTTTTCATGATATTTTTTGATTCTGGTGCAATTCCTTATTGGCATTTCTTCTTTTGTTCAATGGAATGGTGTGTATATGTGAGTATGTTTGTGCATGTGCTTGTGTGTGTGTGTCTATGAATATAGGCACACACACATGCAGTAGTTTAAAAAATATTGGGTTTATAAATAAGAGATCTGGGACCAGATATAAAACCTTGGTCTACCATTATTATTCATGGGGCTAATTAAAGATTCCATCACTCATAAGCTAATACCTCAGAATCTGCCTTTCCTCTTTGGCATGGAAAAGACTTGCACAATGACTGGCATGCTGTATTTGCTTGGTATCTAAGATCTGAAATCAGGAAGGGTAGCTTGTTTTTCAGGATGTTGGACATAAGTTATACTGAATTCTTCCGGATCTGAGCAGTTCTCACTTTTACTGCTAAGTGAATGTGTTCACTCTAGCAAGGGAGCTTTCTTGTCAGGTGGCTTGGGAGGAGAAAGAAGAGAAGCATAGGGTCAGTGATTCTTGAAGGAAAGTAGACCCTCACAGCCTGTATGTCCCTCCTGCACAAAAGTTTCCGCTCACTTAAAGCAATCAGGTTTCTGTTCCATCCCATAACCACTAGTCATTCCCTTGACCGTTGTATTTACCTGGGAGGTGGGTCACTTGGATCTCTGAAAACCACCTTGCTGGCAGATCCACAAAGGCTTTTGTGCACATGCTCGGACTGTGAGTGAAGCTGCCAACAGATAGACTCACTCCTCAGTGGAAAATGTTCAGATGTAATTCCAGGGAAGTTCCTGCAGCACACACAGAGCCTTTGTTTGTTCAGAACAAGTTTGATTTCAAAGTCCTGTATGTGGCTGTGCTTTGGTGGGAAAAGTTTCTTCTGGAAACTTGGAGATAGATTGGTGTCTGGGGAATAACATTGTACTATCTGAATAGAAAAGTCAGGAACAAGGATTGTGTTATTGTCACCAAAAGACCTTCCTCTGATGCATCAAAACAGGTAGAGAAACACCCTGTGGTTTGTGATTGTGTTGTGAATCCGTGTACCAGTTTGAGAGTTATTATTTATATTTAGTTAGATTCTAGTTATCACTTACTTCTGTTGTCTCTGGAATGTCATCTTGCAACTAATTAGGTGCCCCACTCACCTTTCCTTCTCATCCTCTTTATACAGTGTCTCCTTTGTCACTGTGTGATTCATTCTCCACTCAAATGGGGAAATTAAACCTTCTATGGTAAAGTTAAGACACTGAAGTAGCTGAGAGGAGAGAAATCATGGAGTGACAAGCCACTGCTGAGGTAGTGCTGCTGTTTCAGGTAGACTGAACAGGTAGAGATGCATGGACAGATGCATGCAAACTGTAGGCAAGCTCTATCCAAACATATTTGCAACTGTCAAATGAGGGTCAGAATAAAGAACTCGAAAGTGCAAGAGCTCTGTGATTCCAATGCAATGTTTTCTGATTCGTGGCACTAACTGTGGGTTAATGTTTTAAGTTCTTAACTATTCTGCAGTCCATGTAAGAGGAGCCGTAGCCATGCTACAATATTTTTAACAAGATAGGAAAATTGTCTAAATATTAATATAGTGTTGTTTTAAATATGACTTTAATATATTTATAATTTCAATTATATTATTAACCCACTAATGTTCTTTAGACACCTAAGTGACTATCTCCCCTTGTAGATAGATTCCATATCTAAGGAGGTATTAATGGCTATGGACTATTGGACTTAGGATTCCAGTATTTAAGTTTATTATACCTATAAATTGGTTATTATGAATTAATTTAATATATTTATCATATTTATGAGTATAAATGTTGGCTATAGGAGTCTTCTAGATAAGCCAGATTTTAACTCTTTATGAGAATCATCCCAGAGATTTGGGATTGAGGCATGCCTTTTCTCAGCTTGCTACAGAACAATAGACAAAGCCATCTGCTAATAGATTACAAATTTCAGGAGGAAAGTGGCATAGGAAGTTTTCTTGCTGTTACAAGCGAATGTGAACATCTTCTGATAAATAAGCTTGGAGGGAGATAGGGGTCTGAGTGGCAAGGTTTCCTGCATAGTTTTTGGCTCTGTGGGTTTACCTGGTACGTGTGCCTGGCGTGTTTGTTTTAAAAATCCTCAGCTCCTTGGTTATATGCCACAAGCTTTTTGGCAAACTGTAACCATTGGAAAGGGCTTATTGTACAGTTATCTTTCTTGGCTTTATTTTATTTTTTACATTTCATTATTTACTGTGTGTGTGTACACACACACACACACACACACACAACACACACACTGGTGACTGTGTGGAAGTCAGGGGACAACTTTTGTGTTCCCACTTCCACCTTTTGGTTCCTGGGGATTGACCTCAGGTTGTCAGACTAGCTCAGCAAGTACCTTTAGCCTCAATCAATCTCCAATGAGTATCTTGGAAGCAGCTTCACAGAGTGTGTTTGCCAGGGTCCAGGTCCATTGGCTTTCCGGGTGTTAAGGTCCCAGTTTCCTTAAACTACCAGGAGCAAGAAGTTGCGCTGAGAATCTGTCTCAGGAAGAATACGTGAAGGCCTGATGCTGTCTTAAGAGGATGCTTGTATATGCAAGCAGGAAAGAAGGGTGGGTTTGGGTCACTGAGGGAATGTGTGTTTGGCCATGGCCAGTTTGGTGTGGAGTCTGTGCACACAGTCTTCAGGTTACATCCTTTGGTATGTGCTAGTGGGCATGTAGTTTGATTTCTGGGCAGAGCTCACAATCTGAGCTAGCTGTTGACTGACTTTTTTTTTTCCCACTTGTACAGTGTAGAGAGATTGTGTTCCTAGCACCTACTCAACGGAGAGTCAAACTTGTTCAACTGGCTGCTCCCTAAACAAAAATAATTACTTACATCTGATAAGGTCCCCAAAAGGAAGTAAGAGGAAATGAAAACAAGAACACCTGAGCTCTGAGACATTTTCAAACAGGCTCTGAGCACTGAGCTGAGCTCAGACTGGAATTCCAGGGCCTTCTCCTTTGCTCCACCTGCTGGGTGCTGTTTCTGCCGATGTTACCAGGACCTCTTCTGCCCCATGGTCTCCGAGAGGGTGGAAGTCTTCTGAACTGCTTTTCTCTTTGCTGTTTTGGCTCACCACCTACCCAAATGAGGTAGACTTTGCCATTTAATTGTTCAATGTCCTTATAGATTGTGTGCTGTGTGCAAACTCACAGACAAAAACTTTTCTCTCTCCCTACCTCTTTCTCTCTCCACCTCATCTCTCTCTTTTTTTTTTTTTTTTTTTTTTTTTTTTTTTTTTGAGAAAGGGTCTATCTATGTAGTCCTGACTGTCATGTAACTCACTATGTAGACCAGGATGGCTTCAAACTCACAAGGATCCCCTGCGTCTGCGTCCTGAGTGCTGGGATTGCCTGGCTGCCCTCTCTCTCTTTTGATGCAATTTTTCACCATCTGCTCACTCTTGATTAGTCGGCCGCACACCTGTCTCCCTTCTGCCTTGTTTAATCACAATCCACAGTGTCTGCTCATGAGCAGGGAGAAGTGAGATGGTGTGAGGCTGGAGCTGGCCGATTGCTTTGCTTATTTATTTATTTATTTGGCAGAGAGCCTGTGCTTCAGAAAGTAGCACATTGATCATCAGCATCAATACTCAAACTCAGTGTGTAACCGTCATGGTCTGTGACCCAGGATGGTTAATTGACAGTTGAGGAAAGTCCCTACGTTTGGTTTCAGACTAGTCAGAATTAAAGCAGTAGGCTGCACTGACTCCAGAGCCACCACTTCTCTCGGCAAGGGCTTCTCTCAGTAAGCTGTTAGACACATAGAAGAGTGGGAACTATTGCTTCTGTTCAGAAAGAAGCAGGGTTGGAGGTGTCATTTAAAAGGTGTGTGGGTTGTACGGAATTGTTGAAGGTAGTTAGGTAAAGAATTTGCTCAGTCACAGCAGCTGTGCTATGAGCAGTAGCACTAGGTCCACTTGGCTGGGCTCTCCCAAGTCAGCTAAGGAGGGAGAAGGGGCTCTGGAGCCCTACCATGTACTGCTAATCTATTGTTAACTAACAAATTTTTAGCAGAATGGGAGACAAAGCATACAGTTGTGCACCTGACTGGTGGATTTAGGGTCACACAGGTGACCCTAGTTAAACCCTGTGGGGTAAGGAAAAAAAAGACAAAACAAAGAAGCAAAAATTCAACAAACTAATACATAAAGGAAGGAGTATTGTAAGGAAGAGTCAGGAGGAAATGTGTGTGTGTGTGTGTGTGTGTGTGTGTGTGTGTTGTGTGGTCTGTGTGTGTGTGGAGAGAACCAGAATGCATTATATACTTGTATGAAACTTCCAAAGAACAGAGCACATTAATAATAAAAAGAATCTCCAATAGTAAACAAGAAACTAGTCATTATAATCTATTTGGAAAATCGGTAACTGGAGCAGGAAACATTTTTATGCTATAATATTTTACAGTATGGTTTTATTATCTTGTGTGAGTGCCTGCATGCCATAGTGTGGAGGACATCGTAGGCCTCTTGTTCCAGGCTCTGTTTGTTGTTTTTCCTGCAGTGTGCAGCAGATTAGCAGGCCTGTGAGCTTTAGAGGCGCTCCCTTCTCTGCCTCTCATCTAGGAGGGCTGGGATACACAAATTCCAGGGATCCAAACTCAGGTTCTCAGGCAGTTGCAGCTAGCACTTTACATATTGAATCATCTCCAAGCCCTATGTTTGTTTGAAACACATTTTCATATAGATGTACTACCTTTTTATTTAAAGGAGAAAATCAAAAGGTGGCTCTTTCTATAGTGACACTTTCTATAGTCTAGAACCTAGTTAGAATGTGAGTTTGTTGAACTATCTCTGATTGGTACAGAGGAGGTCCACATAAGCTTTCAGAGCTGAGGGACTAAATGGCTTTCATTAATAAAGGATGTTTACTCAATTCTTCAGAGGGTACAGGTAAATCAGAATAGGCAAGCAAAAGCATAAATAATCTCTTGACGTTGCCATATATATTTATTTATTCAGACAATGGTTTGGATAAAGGTGGAATGAAATGCTATGTGTATAAAAATGTGACATGTAGCTGAAAGGAATTTAACATACTTAAAGATTGTAGTGGGGGTAGATATTTTATCAGCAGTCAGGATGGCGCTGTGGGTCCCTGCTTTAGCATGGCCACAGAAATCTAGGGTGCTTTTACAATACTTTCAGTAACAATGAATAATGGACCAAGGCTGGAAAGTTGCATAAGAGAGAAAGTTAAAGCGCATCAGGGGGGATGTAAATTTTGTTCAGACTGACTTTTAGACAAAAGAGCAGAGAGGAGTGGGTGGCTCAGAAAAGACACTGTGCTTAGTAACTAGAGAGTCATAGGTATATTTAAATTTTCTACATGTGCTGTGTTTTTTTTTTTTCCCAGCATAAACACAAAGGCCTTGGAAATACTGTATCATTGTGCCTGTGCTCCCTGCATCCTCTGTGGACCTAGCAGAGGAAGCTGGCCCTGTGGACATGGGAGAGAAGGGTCGCCTGAGCCGGGTGCTGTTGGAATGCAGTCTCAGTGACAAGCTGTGTGGTAAATGCAGACACTACATCTGCCTGTAACCTGATGCCAGAACAATGGAGACTGAGTTCTGGATAGTTCTAGAGGAGGATGGCTGGTTTCATTTCTAGTGGAAATGAATAGGGGGTAGAAGGCATCATTTTATAGCGTGAGGGATACATGCCAATCAGAGATAACAAAAAATGTTCCTTGATGGTCTAAACCAGGGATTAGTTTCTGACTAACATCGTCCTCCGTGGGACTCCATTGAAGGGAATGAAGGGAAATCAGGAGCACTGAGGCATTCTGGGTAGGGGAAACTGGTAGGCTTCTTACTTCTATTCCTGTTTATGTCCTACACAGTTGTGCGAGAGGGGCAGTATGAAGTAATCATTGTTCCAGCTCTCCTGGTTGGCGGCTTCCTCATCCTTCTTGCAATCATCCTGTGGCTTTTTATCAGAGGACAGAGATCCCAAAGGCAGCGCCCTGGACCCCGAGGTAAGACTCAAACTCTAGGGCTAGGCATGGGCTCAGGGAAGATTGATTTTAAGAAAATCATAAGCCAGGTTTTCAGTAGGCCCAACCCATAGTCAGATCTTACAAATTATAAACCCAAGTCGCTCAATATCTCTCACTCCCAATGATTTTCTCAGTACCTGATCTCAATACCAACTCTATAGTGACCTAGTTCTCCCTTGGCAACTAAAATAATTCATGAAGGTCATGATTGGTCTCTCAGCTCATATATTTTAAAACCTTCCAATAGCTCGTTGTGTTCCATAGAAGAGAAAATAGTAAGGTTCTTCCCATGGCCTATATGATCTGTCCTCCCACATCTGTCTGTCCATCCCACTTGGCTCCATCTGCACTGCCTTCCCTGCTGTTCCTTAAATATCCTAAGTATATCCTTCTCTTGGTGCCTTTATACATCTTGTTCCATGTGCTACAGTGCCATCATGGTTTGCTCTGTAATTGATTCTAGGCCTTTATTACATGTTACCTATCTGAAAGGCCTATTTTTGGCATCTATAGGTAAAATAGTATCTCCTTTTGCTATTTCCTCTCCTAACACTGTCTCATTCATTCTTAATGTTATATGTCCTGTGATTGAAAACTAATCTTGGGCAGATCTGAACTGTGTCTGTCCTCAACTCAGAAAGTGCATGTGGTATATGGTAATATTTACTGAAGAGATTGATTGACAAATTATTAGAAATCTCAGAAGGAAACTTTCTTATCCGATTGTAATTGTGGCTGTAGATGGGAGATAGTCTCAGAAGACCTTCTGACTAAGACTCAGGAAAACTTAAAATGATTTCACATTTGAGGACAACCTGGACAACCTGGAGACAGAAAAACTACAACTTATGGCTGTGTAGCTATTTATATTCTTCCTTCTCTGGAAGTCATATGACTGACTTAAAGGTTATCCCTGCTGGTAGTAAACTGTCATGTTTTGGTCCTGTGGTATGGATTTCTTTTTAGAACAGTCCTGTCTCGGTGCTATACTCATGGGGAACACCAAAGGTAATTCCATAGATTATTAAAACAAAAACAAAAACATGGCCACTTTCAAGGGCTTCATATTTTTAGTTTTCTACAAGGAATGAAATTATTATGACCATTGTAGAAACTCAGTGTTGTTATTCATTCATTGAGAAGCATCAGAAGATATCCTGGTGTTAGCCATAAAGAAATTTTCCTGGCCAGTTTGTTCAGTTTGCTTTCTGGTATCCACAGGGCAGGGACAGTTGATGGACATTATGTCTTTGTTCTAGGCACTACCTCTGTACCTGCATCTAGGGCCAAAGCCAGGAGGCAGCAGGACACGGAGAAAAAGTGCTTGTGCCTCTTAAGGAGACCTCAGTGGAGAGCTTTCTACGAGCGGTCACGCCTCCCCTGGCTAAGCTGCAGGTGCCCAGGGAACAGCTCTTGGAGGTTCTGGAGCAGATCCACAACGGTAGTTGTGGGACCCTCTATCATGCAACAATGACCACCGGAGATCACCCTCAGCCAAAAAGTGTTGTCCTCAAGGCTTTAGAAGGTAACACAGGGATTCAATTTCTCTCCCCCTTTTACTTCTTTGCTGTGAACCTGGACCTGAGACTGGAAACATTAAGATGCCTATTAGCACATATGCTTATAATTGTGTGTAAGGGAGGCTTGGTGCAGAGTTGTTCCTCCTGGGTCTTTGGTTCTGTAGCTCACTCTTGCCGACTGAAGCCCGTAAAGTAGACATTTCCTAGTAAATGCTACTTGGCCTAGGATTATGAGACTGTTTCTTCATTTTCCTTTACTGTTTTTTAAATTTATTATTAAATAAAATACCTTTAAAAATTAATTGCTTAATTATTAGTGTGTGTGTATGCATGGCATATATTTGTGAGTGCCAGCCTGTGCTGTATAAGTATGAGGTCAGAGGTGAGCTTTCAGGTGTTGGTTCTTTCTATTGTGACTGAAAAGCTATCAGCCTTGCATGTCACTCACTGGTCAACTGCTTTCACCGTCTTTTTTTGCCTCATGTCCTTTCTTCTTTTTTTTTTTTTTAAGGTTTATTTATTTTATGTATATGAGTACCTGTCTTCTGACACACCAGAATGGGCATCAGATCCCATTACAGATGGTTGTGAGCCACTATGTAGTTGCTGGAAATTGAACTCAGGACCTTTGGAAGAGCAATCAGTACTCTTAACCGCTGAGCCATCTCTCCAGCCTTTTTTATTTTTTTTTAAGGTTTATTTATTTTATGTATATGATGTCCTTTCTTAATATTGTGTCTCTTTCCCTCCCTTTCTTTTTTCCCTTTCAACTAGCATTGGATACATAGAACATAAATCAAGGAAGGGCTAAACATAATAAAAAATGTCTATCAAAACTCCCAGATGGTGGTGATGTGATATGAACAGAACACTGTTTATTCAAGGAGGTGAAAACCTGTCCAGTTCTAAGACCCTGACTCCTTTATTCTGTTAAAGGATGGGTGACTGAGCATCACTGTCTTCTAGATGGTCCTCCCTTTTGTCCCTGTTATGACTGCACTTCTTCCACTGTTTGAATGTCACCATCTCCATGTGTCTTTTCCTCCTTGCCTCCTACTTATCAGCTGTACTTAACCATTCACTGACCCCCCCACTTTCTGTTTTTCACAGACCCAGTTGGACTCCAGGAGGTCCAGGATTTTATAGGGCGGATCCAATTCTATCAGTACCTGGGGAAACATAAGAACCTGGTACAGCTGGAAGGCTGCTGTACAGAAAGGCTGCCACTCTACATGATGCTGGAGAATGTGGTCCCAGGGGACCTGCTCAGCTTTCTTTGGACCTGTCGCAGGGTGAGTAATAGGGAAGCTACACTAGTAAGGAAAAGCTTTGATCAGTGTTTCACACATCAATTGACACCACACATGTCAAAATATGCAGCCTTTATAAGGGTGAAACAATTATCACTTTAAATGGTACTATAACAATGTAAGTGTGAAACAGTTATCACAGAGCTGATGTCTGTGGATGTGGCTCAGTTGGTAGAATGCTTGTCTAGCACTAAGCCTGACTCTGATCCCAGCACAGGATAAAACTGTGAGTGGTGGCATATACCTGCAAGTGTAGCACTGAGGGGAGGATCCTGAGTTCAAGGTCATCTCAACTATTCATCCATTTTAAGGCCAGCCTCAACTCCATGAGTCTCAGACTAAAATATAAAATTTCGTATCTGTTTTGTGCACCATTAGTTGCAAGTCACATGTGACTATTAAATACCTGAGTAGTGGCAGGAGAAAACAGAAGGTGAACATTTTGTTTTGTGCAATTTTACACATTGAGTTGAAACAGACCTGTGTGGTGGGTCATATATTGTTAGGCAGTGCACATTTAAAGACGTCCACCACCTAACTTTGTGACTTAGGCAAGTTTTGGTTTTGTTTTTTGCTATTATTTGAGACAGGTTCTTCTATGAAGCCTTGTCATCCTGGAAGTTGCTGTGTAGACCAGACTGGTATTGAATTCACAGGTATCTGACTGTCTCTGTTTCCCAAATGCTGGGATTAAAAGCATGTGTCATCATGCCTGGCCTGAAAATAAATTCTAAACCTGAGTTTTATAAATAAATTATAATAAAATGTCAGAGACATTAAATATGTAAGGCATTAACAGCAATTGGTACTTAGTAAGCACTCAAGAGATTGCAGCTGTTAATGTTATAATCACATGAGGATATACTACTCTCAGCAATAATGGTTATTCTGTTCTTACTTTCCCCTCTGTAAGAGTACCCTACTGTGACAGTGGTGACAAGGAAAAAATTCAGTCATACAAGTTTGTGTGTCAAAATCTTGAAAAAATTAAATGATCAGAAGTTTCTAGATTCTCATAGACTTCCTTTTAAAAAAATTAATAAGGGAAAAACATATCAATTGGTTATCCAATACCAAATGGCCAGCTCTTGAAAATATACACATTCAAATAAGGTACAGATTGAACAGGTTGAATTTGTATAGCTATGAATATTCATATGCACGCATACATGTAACAATAATTAGAAGAGGTGAGAGCAAGAGGAGAAATAAACTTGGAAAGTTTAGAGGGAGGTAAGGGAAGGGGCAAGTGATGTAATCACATTACAATCTCAAAAGCAAAAGTTATTAAAGCAACAAAATACCGATAACAATATCCTTAGTTTTCTACATGTTCCTCCTTGAAGATCTGAAGAAACCAGAACCCTTGGTTTCTCACTTGCTTGTGAGCCAGCTCAAGATTAACTGGACCCTAAGATAGGCTGATCCTCACACAACTGGAAGTGGGTGGAGAGATGCCTGTTGACGAAGACTTTGCCCTGTTCTGTGAATAAGGGAGTGCAGACTCTGCCAGTTTAAACCTTTCAAGAGATCATCCATCTGCCACCAGTTCAGTGCTCTTGCCAACAAGCCACTTCCAACTCTTCAGAGCCGCCATCTTCTCCATTTCAGACCATTTGCATGTTTTTCTTACCAAACAAGGCTTCTATTCATGTAGCTTATGTCATTCTATCTTCCCCTATCCTTGAGGTGGCTCTCTTCTTCCTCCTAGCATCACGGTCTGACGGGTGCTGCACATTTCCTGCATACATTACCATATGTAGCCATTTATTTACTTACATTTTCCTGATTGTGGGTCACACAGACAGCACTTAGTACATCTGGAAGGCAGCAGCTATCAGGCTCAGATGAGAAACTGCACAGACTGACTTTCTCCCAATTCCTTTTTGTTTGTTTGTGATTTGAAATTTTTCTTTTTAAAAAACTGTATTTTCTTCACTTTTGAATACCAACTTTTTATCAGGGAAACTGGCATATGTAGGCATTCCCTATGGCTTTTTAAATCATGTCCAAGTCTGTACACACAGCCCCAAATAAACTCCTCATGTTATTCAGTGGAGAGCATCATACCTGCTTGGTTGTTTCTTTTCTTTTTTCTTCTTTCTTTTTTCTTTCTTTCTTCTTTCTTTCTTTCTTTCTTTCTTTCTTTCTTTCTTTTCTTTCTTTTTTTTTTTTTTTTTTTTTGCCTGTTGTTCAACAGCTTTCTTTAGCATTTCTGCAGTTCAGGGAACTTCATGCCTCTGCATATCTGAACATATCTAATGTTTGTCTCTAACTTAATAGTTTTCAGTGTAGAGAAAGATGGATCAGCAACTAAGAGTGCCTCCTGCTCTTGTAGAGGACCAGGGTTCAGTTCCTACCATCTACATGGAGACTCACAGTTATCTTTAACTCTAGTTCCTGTGGATCAGATGCCATTTTCTGGCCTCCAATGGCACCAGAAATTCGTGAGATGCACATACATACATGCAGGCAAACATTCACACTCATAAAAGAAACATAAATACATCTTAAGTTTTTGTACTTTCATCTCTCTCTTTCTGTGTGTGTGTGAGAGAGAGAGAGAGGGCGGGAAGGATAGATGAGATACAGAGACAGGGAAAGACAGAGGGAGAAAGAGGCACAGAGAGAGACAGAGATAGAGTCAGATACAGAGAAAGAGACAGAGACAGAGAAACAGAGGCACATGAAAGTCAGAAGACAACTTGTTGCGAGCCACTTCTGTGCCTCCACCATGTGGATTCTGGGTTGGCTTGGTGAAAAAGCATCTTGACCTTCTGAGCCATCTCTCCAGACAAGTCTCCTTGACTCCTAATCCCTGTATTTTTATGTTGTCCTTAGCTTTGATATCTGTGTTTCAGAGTTTCTCTACCACAATTTAAAAAATATGATCAAGTCATTTTTTTAAAACAGTTTTCTTTGCATTTTAGGATGTGATGACCATGGATGGACTGCTTTATGATCTCACAGAAAAACAAATATATCACATTGGAAAGCAGGTCCTTTTGGCCCTGGTAAGATCAGCATCAATGGAAACTGATGGTGCTATTTTCTGATCAGCCCAGTAGTTATGCTATTTCCCACATTGACAATTCTAGATGGAGGATCTATTTTAAAGGTAGTTAGACAAAGCTAGGAGGAAGACTCTTTACCAACCGTTTGTTTTTCAGCCCCTTATTTATAAAATTACTTAGGTAATACCATGCACTATGAAGCATTTCAGGCAGAGGACTACTAATTTAAGATTGGTACAGTGAGCTAGAGAGACTGTGAAAGTTTACTTAGTTTAGATTTTAAAAGCAAAGTTGGTATCTGAACCCAAGTAGATGAAAAGCAGGGAAGAGGGGAAAGAAGATAGAGGAGATTTAGAGGGAGGAAATAAATCGGTGGAAGGACAGAGATGCAGACTCATGCCCCAAGAACAAGACAAACCAGCTCAGGATTGTGTGGAGTGGGAGGCTGGCTATGATAGTAGATGTGATATAAACTTTGAAAAGTAAGGAAACACTGGTAAGAGAAATAAAACAGGAAAGTCCCAACTGATCTTCTATTTTTAAACCAACTTTAAAAAGGTTTTAAAAATTCAGGGTTTCAGAAAAAAAAAAAAAACAAAAACAAAAACAAACAAACAAAACAAACCTTTACCAGAGTTACTCAGATAGTTTATATAAGTGTGTCTGTGAAATTATTTGGACATATTTCTAAGGGATTTTATTTTAAAATAGAAAGACTGAGGCTTTGTCAAACTATGATGTTAGGCTTTATTGTATTTGCTACCACAACATGTGAAATGTATCTGGGTCTAAAGGGACTCTTGTGTGGTGGTAGTACTGGGAATTGAACACATGGCCTCTTGCTAGGCAAGGGCTGCATGCCTGGCCTATCAGGTATCTACATGGAAATAAGAAGACACAGAGTAAAAAGGAAGTGATGGTTCTGGTTGGAGCTTCCATGGGATGAGGAGACATGGGATGAGGGGAGAACACACCTCTCACAGCAGTTATCTGTGCCTCTTGGAGGGTATAGTTATAGCGTTGCTGAACTGTGAGCTCCAGCCTACCTTACCTCTGGAATCATAACTACAGAGCAGATGTACCCATTAGGCACTGTGTCACTTGTTACACAAGGCAAGGCCAGGCTGTTTGTTGTTACTTTCACTGACCTTAAGTTTAGTACATTCTTCAGTTTTTCTCACTATAGTATAATTTCCTTTTATAGATCTTAATTCTGGTCACCATATTTAGTCCCTTTGTTCTAAAAATTTTCCAAGAGGCAGAAACCTGCCAGTCCTGGTCTCCTTCTTCACCAGTGATGGAAAACTATCCCTTTAACTTTCTAAATGTCCTTGTTCTGTGTTTGAGAGTCAAAGCGCCAGATCTCTGGCTCTTCAGCCATGCACAGGTTGACTGGCTTCATGCCAGATGAGGTGATACAGCACATGTCACCAAGCCACCTTGTTTCTACTGCTCTTCTAACCACACCAGAATCCTTTGATCCTTTATAATGCAAGTCAGTACCTCTCTCTGCCTAGACTGGGGTGTTGTTATTTAAAAAAAGGAAAAACCGGTGGCCGCAGAGGGTTCCAGGAGGAGAAGTTTATTTAGGCGAGGGAAGAGAGGAGAGAGAGAGCAGAGAAAGGTGGAGGCCGGCCATGACCACGTGAAGGGGGGAGGGGAAGAGGGAAAGGGTCTGATACAACCTGCAGGTGCAAGAGAGCAAGAGGGCAAGAGAGAGAGGAGGGGCCAGATCAGCCCCTCTTATAATAGTGGGCAGGGCTACCTGGGTGTTCCCAGGTAGCTTTGGGGAGGAGTATACCTAGCTGTTGCTAGGTAACTGTGGAGCGGAGTTTAACAGAATGCTAACAGGGGGTTTAGCAAATCTGTGCTAAAAACCTTAAAGTCTAGTTTTATAAGTTCTCAGAGAATTTTGATCCGGAGCTAGCTTATGGATTATTAGTGGATCGTTAGGGTTTGTACCACTTCCTGAGTTAAGAGACCAGATCTGGGCACAATCTGGGCCTTCTGTGTTCCTTTGCATTTGCCTTAAAGATACTTCATCTAGCTGTAAGGACAGAATGAGATGGTGATAACCTTTGTATAAGTTTATGCCATGGAATTCAGCTTTACTGGACATCCTGCTCTTTGTTCCAGAATCTACCTGAGTACCATCTAAGGGAAAGTACAGTCAAGGGGCAGGGTAGGGCATAGGGTTGACCACAGCACATGAGTTTATGTTTTCAGAGTCCAGTGTTAGGGCGGGGCATGTAACATAGAGTAGAGTGCTCACCTAACATGCATGAAGCACAAGGGTCCATCCTTAGCACTGGAGTGAAATCCCTGCATCGGTGCCATTAGGATTAGTCACTGAGTTTGGTGATCCTAAACCTGAGGTTGAAAAGCTCCGATCCCTTACCCTGTTTTGGAAACGATCTCACTGATTAATGAGAGTGCTGGAGCAGAGAAGACCTTTGTCTTTTGGAGGCCACCTAAGACTGTCTTATCTGTGAACTTTGACCTTCAGAAGGCTGATTACTTTTGATCATATGCTGATAGGAATTCCTTCAGGAGAAGCATCTGTTTCATGGGGATGTGGCTGCCAGGAACATCCTGATCCAAAGTGACCTGACTCCCAAACTTTGTCATCTGGGCCTGGCTTATGAAGTTCATGCCCATGGGGCCATCTCCTCTGCTCGCTCAGCACCATCCCTCTCAAGTGGCTTGCTCCAGAACGGCTTCTCCTGAGACCTGCAAACATCAGAGGAGATGTGTATGTTATTTCTGTTCTTTTGTTTCCTCTCTTTGTGGCCTGTGCTTTCCCCCTGAATATGAATATGCAATTATTTCTGCAAAAGAGTCAAACATACTGTAAGCAGAAATGTTTGTCAACTGCCTTCAATCTTTTTGTTTTTTTTTTTTAACACTTTTCCCAGTAGTTCTTGTGATTAACAGCACTTTCATTAGGAAAGGAAAAAGTGAAAATAGTTTTCAAGTCTATGTCAGAGGACTTACTTTAGTAGTCTTGTTTAAGGAAAGTCTTGCTTAAGGTGCTACCTTAAGGGCACAGGGCTACTTAAGAGACAGGGAATGAAACTGAAATAAAATATTTACACATGTTTTAAGTCATCTCTTTAAAAAATATTTACTTCACGAGCAGTGGTGGCACACACCTTTAATCCCAGCACTTGGGAGGTCAGAGGAAGACGGATTTCTGAGTTTGAGGCAGCCTGGTCTACAGAGTGAGTTCCAGGATAGCCAGGACTACACAGAGAAACCATGTCTGGAAAAAAACAAAACAAAAACAAATATATTTACCTCTTATATGCATGTGCCTGCATGAGTTTATGAGGACCATTATGTACAAGTGCTCTCGTTGGTCAGAAGCGAGTGTTAAATCCCCATGACTAGAGTTATAGGAGCTAGTGAGCCAATATTTATGTGCTAGCAACTGAACCTAGGTCCTCTACAGGACCATTGCCCTACCTCTCCACTCCCAGTCATGTTAAGTGAAAACTTTTGCATAAAATTTATTTATTGGACTTTTGAAGTGGAAAAAAAATCTATATTTTATGGTGGGTATTGAATATCCAAGTATATAAGCCACAATCCCTCTGCTTTCACCTCCCAAATCAGGAGTTACATGTGTTTGCCACCATGCCAGATATAAATTGTGTTTCTTGTCTGAATAGCAGCTATAGTGGTGACTAAGGGCTAGATGTCCCTTTGAGATGGCTCTTAGTGCAATGAGAGACCCAAAAATATTTGTGAAAAATCTAAGTCTTTTATTGTTTTCCCTTACATTTTGCTGTTTTGTTTTTCTAGATAGGATTTCTTTGTGCAGCCTTGACTGCCCTAAAACTATCTCTGTAAACCAAGCTAGCCTGGATGTCACAGAGATTCACCTGCCTCTGTTTCCTAAATGCTGGAATTAAAGGTGTGCACCATCACTGCCTGGTTTCCCCTTTATATATTATTATTTTTTTTACAGTTGACTCATCAATAAAATTTTATAATACTTTATTTGCTTTTTTAAAAATCTGGGATGGAGTAAAGTTGAGACAGGGTTTTTCTATATAGCCCTGGCTATCCTGGAACTTGCTATGTAGAAAACTCTTAACTTTGAGCTCACAGGAATCTGTCTGCCTCTGCATCTATCCCACATGCTGGATGACAGCATGTACCACCACATTCTGCTCAATCTTTTGTTTTTTGAAAGACAGAGTCTCCCTTTGTAGCCAGACTGTACTTAAATTGGTGACCCTTCTTCATCAGCCTCTCAAGTGTTAGTATTACAGGGGTTTAGTACGATTCCGTCACATTTTCTTTTTAGCAACATCCTCCTATAGATTAGTTTTAAAATATTCAATATATTTTAAAGATCTATCTTATGCAAACAGTTGAGTAGCATCTAGAGCATTTCGTGATCACACAACATAACTACAACCACCTATACAGTAAGTATAACCAGGATTGTAAAGAACTGAAATTGACCTTTAGGAATC